>VZSC01009337.1:152273-193653 GCA_013398225.1 Steatornis caripensis
CCCCCCCCCCCCCCCCCCCCCCCCCCAAAAAAAATCAGCATTCTATATTAAAATGATTTATATTCGAACATTGTACTTCAGGGACTGTTTTGCGGTCTTGTGCGGCGACCTGGAAGTCAAGAGAGCTAGGTTCTGTTCCAAAGCTAGGGATAAAGTGTGCGAAACTGATCTGTGATGTTTTGTCTGCAATACTTTGAGGTATGAACTCAGCAACCCAGTTCCTATGTATTAGAAAGAATGTAAAATCTACAGACAGGACCTCAGCTAATGTCTGTTTGTGCATGGAAGGAGCTCAGATATTTTAGTGTAGCGTGTCTTATAAAACCATGTTGCAGCTGGATAGTATATTTCACTACTATGGCAACATTTCCCTTCTTGTTTTGTAAGAATACGGTCAATGCATCTATGAGTGTACCCAAAAGTTTGAGTTCTGTTTTGCGTGTGGTCTGTCAGCTGGGCTATAAGTGAGCAATACTGCATTCTGTATTTGGCAATCCCGTAACGAAACTTGCTCAAGGCCTAGTGTACAGGGTACAGGATTTTTGTAATACATGACCTTTGCTTATCATCATCCTTGATTTATTCAGAACTTCGTTGTGTCCGTTATGGGGAAAATGTTGGGGTTTTTTCAGGACAACTACTGTTTCCATTCTTTTTTCACTCTTCCTCCTATCTTCTCTTTCTCTTCTTCTATGAGCTAGTTCCTCGTGTTTTTAGTAAGGAGTATCTTGCCTGACAATAATGCTGATGCCGCCCAATCCCCCTCTCGAGTCTCTTATTCACTCCAACCTCCTACCATGTGATCAACATGTGCTTCAGTGATCAACTATGGAACAGTATCAACATTAGGTTTTATTGGTGATGCTTCAGTCAGGTGGCTGGCAGAGGGAGTTTAAGTATTTCTAGACCTATTTTCTCTGAATACATTCTTGGTTTTATGATACTTTGTTCACTGTTGGAAGTTTCAGAGCTGTGAAAATTGAAGTCTTTTTTAATGGAAAGTTGAGATTCTAGAAAATAAGGGTATAACTAGCTTCACTTTATTCCTCGTACACCCCTGACAATCTTCTTCATAGTACTTAAAATTTTGTAGACCTCTAACCGATGAGATGTATACACATATATGTGCACACCCTATAATTTATTATGATTTATCCTAATAAATACTTTAGAAATAAAAGGTTTTTAAACTTGCTTAAGACCATGAAAGCTTTATTACGATAATTCATTATAAATTCAGAAGACTAGAGAGCTGCTGCTTTTAACATCTACCATTTGCTTTTTTTATCCAACTTTATGAAATTAAAAACATTTGAAAATGGTGCTCTCTTGCTCTTTTCAGAGTACTATATTCGACAAAATTGCTTTGTACACAGACGTAGTAGAGAGTACTATTAGTACAGAGCAATGTTCTGGTGAATTACAGAGTTGCATAACTTGTAAAGGACCCTTAGTCAGCATTCTAGCTATTTCTGCTAGAGAAAACAAGTAATTAAGTAAAGGATAGAGAAAGTCAGAAAGTCAGTTACTACATGTAAATAGACTTATCCCACCCATAAAAACTTTTTTTTTTTTTTTACTTACAGTTGTCTGCATGTTAAAAGCAGCATATCTATCCATAGCATAACTCCTGAGCTGACCTGCAAGGCCATTCACTTCTTTCCCATGTTCTGGTGTTGTAAGGTAGAGCTTAGACACGTGACAGCGGCAGAACTGAAGGGCGTCTAAGAATGGGCTGTAGTGACCCTGTTACGACTGTGTTGATCCCTTAACTGCTGTGTTCTACCTGGTGGCTTGCTACTGATTTATCCTAGACTGTGGTTCAGGTGCTATTCCTTTCCGTGTGTTTGCGCTGTATCTAGCACACTCTCGGTAATGCTAGAAGGATGGTGTTTATAAAGCTAAGATTTAGGAGATTTTATTTCCATTTCAGCTGTCATGATGTTCCTTTGTGATTTTGGCAAATCTCTGAACCTCTTTCTGCATCAGACCCCTGTGCGAAAGCCAAGAATAATCAGTCCTCCTTCTACTCATGGCTTCTATTTAAATGTTTCTAAGGAGGGTTTGGAAGTCCAATAGTACCGTATTATTATAGTGTACAAGGATCAATCAGTATGGAAAAGTGCAACATTGCAAAAGGTGTAAAATGGAGTTCTGTTTTTAAAGTTACTTGTTTTATTTATGTAAGAAAATGTAAAACGGCAAAAGGAAAGAGAATCATATGCTTATGATATCTTCAAGTCATTATGATGTCTTTAAGTCATGTTTTCTAAGTTAATTTAAGAAGAATTACTGTAGTATGTGACCAAAACTGTCTTTGATAATGTAAAAGCACGTGTTACTTGTCTTACATTTGTTTGTACAAAAAAGTAAATGTCTTCTGCAATAATAGCTCAGAGGTGTGTCATTTATGATATACAGTGCAAATTAACCTGACTGGCCTCTGTTACATTCATCTGGGACTAATCAGAGCTTATAATCCATTTTATCTGGTATTCTTGTACTTTCGTTGCTAAGCAGCTAAAGCCATTATGCAGATATTGCTATATGGGTGTAATCAGTTTAACACAAGTTTGCATTACCTTTTATTACTGATTAGTGTCAAATTAGAACTTTTTAGGGCCCAATTCTGTTAATTATTATCCCAGCTTCAGTAGATTTGTACGTGTGTGAGACAAAAGGCTAAATTAACCCCTTTATTTTTAGCTACTTCAGTGCTAAAATATTAAAATACAATTTAAATATGAAATTATTGACAAACATTTCTTAATGGTAAGTGTTAACTATGGTAAAAAGGTAGAATAAAATGGTAGGTAAGCATAGAGCAATGTTATATATACTATTTATATTATGGTACCTTTGTATACACATCTATACATTATACATTTACACATTCATTTTAATGTTTTATTTGACTGTGCTATTATATATGCATATACACAGAATATGTGCAATAGCAGCTGTTTTTAAATTCCCAGCTGGTTTCTACAGGCAGTTCATGTCATAAGAAATTAAAATGAACTGATACTGACTCATTCTTTGGAATATTTCCTGAAGTTAGAGTGGTATCTGGTGATGTTTCATATATCACACAGTCAAGTAGTCAGGTAAATACATGAAATGGCAGAATAAGGTTTTTCAGAAATTTGGGTACTGTGCATGTTAAATTTAGATTTCCTGTTGACTGCTACGCAGTATGAATGCATTGACTGCGATCATCGTATTGTCTAAAAGTAGACACTGTGGTCAAGAATAGTTAGAATGGTGAAGCTGATGATTAAATACTGTAATAATTGCCTCACACACACACAAGCCCCTGTTTCCAACATGATGACCCGGTTTTGGGAAACTTGCTGTTATGCCGCTCAGTTACTGCTAGCTGCTCTTGAAGGATTATTAAAGCCTGGTTAGCTCACTGAAGATTCATTGTTCACATCAGTCCTTTTAGTGTTAAACTTGAAGTCAGGCTATCAGTGCAGCCAGGCTCATCTAGGGCCAGTAGGAAAAATTACTGCTCCAGCATCAATCAGAGGACTCTAAATGCTTCTCTTTCAGACAGGAAAGACTTTTACTTTGTGATGTAGCACCCAAACTGAACAGGACTCTCTCACATCCTCTCAAAGCTAGTGCTTGTTCCTAGTTTGCTTGTATACAAGTGAGTGCTGCAGCTGCAGCTCCATGGATTGCTTTGCTGTAACCAACTGAGGCCTCGACAACCCCAGGAATAGTCCCGAGTCAGCATCTGTGGCCAGAATTCACTGCAACTGTCGTCATGAAATAGGTGAGGGCAAGCTGGAGTTTGTACTGATTTTATTTTCCTTGGTCCTCATGTCTGCATATTAGGGATTTAGAGTTAACTACACCAGTAGTTCACTGTGTCAGAAACATCTTAGTGTAGCCAAGTGTAAAATTCAACTTTGAGATTTTAATCCTGATGTAATCGTGTACAGACAGGAGGTTTTTAGGATAACAGGTGGAGCTAAGGGCCTTTTAGGTACTGTTTTCATATCTATTGGACAGAGTAGCTGGAACTACATATTGCACACTTTCCCTCATGGGAAAAATGTGTTTCTCCGGTTGAGGCATGTTTGAGGGGAGGAATTTTCAGAGTATCTACCAGATGCTTTGCCAGTAACTTTCCTGGCAAGTCTGTCTTGTACACTGTGCTTTAGCAGGGATCAGAGGAGACAGGAGTATTGTCGTCCAAACAGGGCAAAGCGGGTAGCAGACTTTGAACAGAACTGGAGTAGACCCATTGCATACTGGGTCCACAAAATCTCTTTACAAGTTTTGCACTGTTGCTGTGCTCACATCGTGCTGGTTGGTTCCGTATCTGGCGTTCTTAATCCTACAGCTTTTGTGGGCATGGAGTACTGTTCCTCATCCAGCAGGATAGTTGAACACTGCTGCTTTAAATGAAATCCTACAGGCTAAGGCTGGATTGGGACTTTTGGTTTAGTTTCGTCTTGGGAGAGAGAAGTGGGAAGGATAAGGGTAATCTGCCTTGTGGCAGCAGCCCTTGGAAGAAATGTGCCTGATTGGTTTGTAGCAGGATCTGTCACCCCGCAGCTGTGCGCTGTGACCCTCCTTTCTGTCCTCCCTCTGCACCTAGGTCTCACGACCATCCTCACACCTGATGCAGGATCCCCCTTTTGGACAGAAGAGACCTAAGTATGTGACCTGCAGGAACCCCGTGGCCCTTTGTTGTAGCACCCTTTGTGCTTTTCCTTGTATTTTATAGCCGTAAAGCACTATTCACCACTTGCCTCTGATGGGTTCAATATAAACATGCATTTGTAAGAATAAAACAAATCTTTAAAATAAGTGGAAGTGCAGTGCTCATATGAGTAGTTATCAGGATGTCTCACTTAAGCTAGTTAACTGTTTTAAAAGCTATTTAAAGAAAGCCTGTTTTACCCAAGTGACTGTGGGAGAACATTTAATACTGTGTTTGTTAGGTGTTGCTCTTACAAGTAAACAACTAAAGCACCCCAAAGGAAGAGTCAGGAAAAAGGAAACTGCATGTAAAATTTGATTCTTCTGCAGCTTCTTTTCTAAATACAGGAAATTATTTTCTCTGGAATTCATTTGGGCACTTTAATACGGCTTCTTTCCCTTTTTTGTGTGTAACTACAGTAAGCATAGTAAACAACATTTGTACACCAGAGAATTTTACCATGGGAAAGAAGTGGAATTTACAAAACATTTGGTTTTGCATCTTTAGTAGAATTTTCATTGCATTTTTTAGCATATACACAGAGTAATTTTAGTTTTGGCATAACATGTCTTCTGCATCACACAGCATGCGTGAGGTGGGCCAAACCAGAGTAGGGTATGACTTAAATTACACTATGTCTCTTCTCAAAACCACACCATTCGGTTATTTTTACACTGTTAATGGGTGCGTGAGAAGATTTAAGGGAATCCAGTTTATGCCGTTATATCTCCCTTGTGGGTGAGAACTTTTAGCAGAAACACACATACTTTTTTGACGGCAGCAGGGTTTATTCTTGCCTAATTACTGTGGGCTAAGAGAGGTGATGCCCAGCCTATAGTCTCATGCTTGTTTGTGGGGAAGGATCTAGAGAGCTGCTTTGTGTTCCCACGTAAGGTGAGCCCAAGGCTGTTCTGTAAGCTGATAAATGTTCAGGGCATTGTTTATCTCCTTAAAAATTACGACAAGGAAGGTGATCCATGTTGCCAGCTTAGCAGTTAAGAGAAGTGACTCTCTGGAGGAGAGCGAGTGGTGTGACACTCGTGTGCCTGTAGTCCACAGTGCCTCTACGTCAGGGCTGAAAGGCTGTATAAAGAGTATATACAATTACCACTAATAGTAAGAAACAGTAAACCTAGGTGTATAAAACAGGTACAGGTAGACTGTATCTCATTGTTAATGCTTTCTGTTCTCTTCTGGAAAACTGAGTGATCATTAAAAAGTAATTGTTCAGAATTAAGGAAGCCTGATTAATAAAGACTTCTTCAAAGTCCTAGCTGTGCTTATTAATACAGTAGTTCATAGGAATGCAAAGAGTGTTTAACAATTGGGAGACCATGGCAGTGAACATTAGGTTTTGGACTCTGCTATTTCACAGGATCACAGAACGGCAGGGGTCGGAAGGGCCCTCTGGANCTACTGTGAAACACTTTCATTCTCCACTTTCCACGTCTAAAAATGTGCATAATCACCTTTAAATGAGACTGAAAGGAGGGAAAGGGCTGTGAGTTTTAGTTAATTGTCCTTTTATAGTAAGTACATTGTGGTTATTACTGAAGCATGGATTATTTATATTCTGATCTCAGAATATATTCTACTAACCTGTCTATTATATTATAAAACTAGTGTAAAACACTGTTTTAAAGTATTTCCCAAAGGGAAATCCTCTGCTTAATTTGCTCACAGTCTTTCTCTTCCTACACAGTGTAACATAGATGTTTTACTTCTCCTGCATCACACAGTCTATTTAATAACTAAGTCTCTTTCCCATGCACAGTGCTTCTCTGTGTGTAAGGCTAGCATTGTTGCAGTCAAACCACTAGGTTTTCTAAGGATTAATGAGGTTTTGTCAAAATGGTATGACTCTTAAAAATAATAATCTTCCAGTGACACTATAAATAATTCACATAATAGCAGTATGTCTGCTGGAAAAAATCTTCTTTTAAAGGTAGTACGTTATAAGGGAGCTGAGCGTTCACAGAAGGCACTCTGAAGGTTAACTTACAAACTTAACTGTTTTAATTGTCTGTGTAATAATACCAGGTAGTAGTAAGTGTGCATATTTCTGTAGACTGATTTTTAAGTTGTGACCTAGAGAGACCACCCCATTTTCTCCTTAATACACCGAAGAAAGGCCCGGAGTATGTATACCTCGCCAAGTACAAAACAAGGAAAAATGTCCATTTAGGTACTTAACTTTCCATTCAGCAGAATGAAGGATGAAAGGGATCCGTTTCGTAAGCTTGTATAAGTAAGTTTTTCCAAGAAGCTTTGCAGAATCACACAAGATAAGTACGTTCAAATACTCTAATTGATAAGTGGTTTCTTGAAAAGTCTATGGTGAGAGACGTATTTTCTCTTTTCTGTCTTCAGGAACCCAATGTTAAAATAATCACACAAAATTCTCACCATTAAAACTGCTTCCCGAATTGCAGAAAAAACTACACCCCGAATACAAGACACACTGTTTTCTTCTGTGCTGCTTTACTCATTTTAGAGGGTTTGGATGCCTTAAATGATGGCAGAATTTCGGACAGTGTTTCCTGTCGTCTGACTAATTTATATTTGTAAATTGCCAGGATTTTCAGCTGTGTGAAGCATATACTTTGCCAAAAATTAATCATGTTCTGGAAACAGGCAAGTGTGGAAGATAAAGTAGATATAATTAATGCTTTTAAAGGTCACTGTTGCATTTATAGAACTACAGAAATCCAGACAGTGGGGAGAGGTGTATGAATAATGACTTTCAATAGGTATTGAAAAACCCTGGCTCAGGTAGCTCATGTTTGTCATATAGAACAAAAAAATCAGTGTGTGGTGCTTACAGAGATCAATGGATATTTATAAAGAGCTTCATTTTCAGGAAGGATTATGAAAACGTATTGAACAGAGAATGTTGTATGTAGACTAAAGATTTTGCATATATTTGTCAGTTTTCATTAGTTCTGCGTGCTCATTTAATTTTTCTCTTGAAACATAAATTTTTAAACTCTTGTTAGATTCCTTTCACCCCCTTATGGAAAGCTAATTTGTATAAAGTGCCAAAGAAAAGGCAAAACCAGGCTCTGATCTCGTGAAGGACAGTGTAAGACATACTAATGTAAGAACAGCCAATAGCTTGTTTGGCCCAATATCCTGTCGCTAGCAGCGCCAAAGCAGATGCGCAGGAGGAATGTAGGTACGGGCTAAAGCGTATCATTACGTTTTTCCAGAATACTATCCCAATGTCAGGAGATTGATGGCTTGGGCATTTGCTGAGCCAGAGATAGTAATTTTGCTTGTAATGAGGTGGCATCTTTGCACATAATATTGTTTGTGGGAAGTGTTAAAAGTGACAAACTATTTAGAAATGTAAATGTTGGAAAGCATTGTGTTTTGTTCTCCACCCTGGAGAAGAGAAATCCTCTTAATACCACATCTGCAAACAGATGTGAAAAGACGGACCTATAGTGGAGTATAAATATTTATACCATTTCTTTTTAACAATATTTCTGAAAGTAGTGTCTGTGCCATTAAAAGTCTCCAAACTGATTTAGCTGCACTATCTCTCCATCATTTTCTACAGTAGTGAAATAATGCATCTGATCATCAGGAAATAGCAACTAAACGTACTGAGGTTTCTCAGAAAAAAACAGGATTCCCTACAGGTGTTTTGATACGCATTTCCATAATGTATTGTTATGCATATGTTAGATATAAAAAATATTACATGCTGTAATACAGGTAAATAGTACATAATAAATTTGATAGAACAGTTCTCAAGGTACATTTTCCATCACTGAGAGCTAAGGTACTGAAAGAAAGAGATAAGTGTTACAGTATCTCGTGCTTTCCCATCAGGAGCGTAAGCAGTGAACCACAGCTGGCAATGTCGTGCCAGAGCCAAAAGGGCATCATGCATAATGCATTAGACTTAATTAAGAAGCATGCCAAAGAGTGATGCCATCCTCTTTCAGATTTTCGGTCTGCAGTGTTCTTTTGTTGAATTTCTGAAGCAGAAATGAAGTAAAGGTTATTTTAAACTTAATTCAGACACTTTTTAACACACGTATCTGAGCATTTCTTAAATAAAAGATAGGGTATAGACAACTCTTTCAGAAATGAGAATAGCTGTGTTGGAGGTATTGAGGAGTATAACTCCTGGATTCATTTATGCACCCATACGGTAGGAGAACAAGTTCTGAAAGAGAAGTTAATTAGCTTCTTTGGACATCCAAGAAATCTCCATTGTGGTATTTTTAGACAATCAAGGAGCGAAAAATGAAATAAGGTTTGGGCTGGAAAAAGGACTATATCCAGGGGTTTAAAATTCAGTATAGCCCCGTGATGGGACTCCTGGGAAGTCCTCTTTGATTGCATTCAGATGTGAGAAACTTGGTGGTCAAGTTCCTGAGGTCTCATTCATACGGGCTTGTGCCACATGTTTGCTTTGTGCATTGCATATATAAATATCCCCTTCGTGCTTGCAGTATTCAAGAGCAAGTCCTTTAATGGCAACTGCTCTATTGCAGCAGCAGAGGAAAGGAAGCTTGCAGAGCTTTTCTAGCATAACAAGAAACAAGAAGATCATATCTAATGAGATTTCTGGATCAGAAATGAGGGAGTTTTAGATAGGAATCTGAATTTACAGAGGCTTAAGCTCACCAAACCTCTGAACTTTTGGAAATTTGCCATGAATCTGTGGGAAAATTTAGGAAAGAATTGTTGCTGGGTGATATGCCCGAGGAGATTAACTGTTTTCCACAGTGCTGTTCAATGTGGTATTATTATATAAAACACTCGAAGTGGTTCAAATATCCCTTAGGCTAACACGTAATCTCAGCCACATGTGTAACCCGGTACGTGAGTATTGTTTCACTCTGCATTTAACTGGATTTAGGCTGGTGATTTGGGTCTAAGAAGCCACAGGCAGCTCCCTGGAACCTAAAATATCGCCGAGTTCAGGATTTGATGCAAAATACAGACCTCATTAAAATTCGTTAACCGTTATCTGATTGCACAGTTAACATCGTTCTGCGAATAGCATTGACAGAAAGGTTTTATTTACTGGCCATGTCCAAAGAAAAGTAATGTTTTATCCATTAGTAGTATGTTGGGTTTAGAGTTGTTTACATTCTTTGAGGAAATGCGGAAGCTACTGCTTGAAGAGGTTAGAGGACATATGAGTTTATGGGTTCTTTTCTTGAAGCAAATGCTGAATTACATTATTCAAGTAATGGACAGCAGAGAGAACATTGTGTCTTGGCAAACTGAATTTACTGTATTACATTTGAATAAAGAAATCTAAACTGGAAAAAAAAGTTCCCAGATCTTATCATGATGCAGTGAAGAATTATATCTTTTTTTGGTCCTACCCACAAGTTTTGCTTGCAAGTTACTGCCTTTGTCAAATTACTGATGGTCTCGGAAAGATAAACAGACTACAAATAAAATTATTTGAGGGTTTAAGTAGAATGCTTAGAAGGTTAAAAACATGATAATCTGTTAATGAAAAATTCTGGGCTTTTTAATTATTTTTCCTTTTCCTTCTTTTTTCCCTGCAAGGGTAGTTGTCTATTAATTTAACAAGTAGCAATTTGTGATCTTTCTTCAGAGCTCTCCTTTGAATTATGTAAGTTGCTGTCCCATAGAAACCTTGGTTTGTAAACTTCAAAGGAGTCTCATGAAGCCTCCAGGTAAAAGTAGGGGAAAAATTCAAAAAGACCTTCTCTCCCTTATGGAACTAAAGACATGGGAAATTGTGTCAGTACAACTGAAGTTTGCTTTGAAATGCTGCGTTAGCACGACCACAAAGTACCGAATGGAAAGCTTCAAATCACTGCTGGTGTGCTTACTGAATCACAACGGCTAAGTTTGTGCAAATTCTTACCGCTGCTCTTCTGTTCCTATTTCCAGACAACATTTATTAATGGTTAATATACTTTTTCTTAGAATGAAGTATTGCACTGGGACGAAGTTATGACATGTTATATTCCCTGAACATGTTTTAGTCCAGGAATAGTTGTAGAAACACAGCGTGAAGCCACTGGGGCAAATAATAAACTAGGAGTTCAACATTTTCTAATCTTACAAAGCTAGAAATACATCCCACTGATGTTCTTTTTCTCCTAAAATACGAGATTTCTTTCTAATTCTTGTTAGTTATCAGACACCGATTGCATTATTCTGCTTTACTGGCTCGCTGTGTTGGTCTGTCAGTTCAGTTCTTGTGGCCTGAGTGTAGTTTTTGATCCTGAACTAAGAAAGATAAAAACTTTGCCCTCTCCTTGCCTTGTTTCACATAACACTGCAATTGCTGTAAAAGACAAATAAAATAAATATATTGGAAGTTACTGCAGTTTTTAATCACTTATTTTAAAAATATTTATGTGACGCTTTGATGTCATTTTTGAACTATACAGTTCACCAATTCTTGTTTTCAAGACACTGATAACTGTGAACAAGAAGTTGTTTATGTATTATGTTCTTTGATATGCTGAAAAGCTTTGCCACTTCAGGACAGGACACTCCACAGCTTCAAGTATAAAGCCTAAAATAATTGAAATTAGAAAAATAAATACCCTCATGCTTCTCTCTGATACACAGAGAGAAATCAGTTAATTTATAAGGAAAAGGAAGATAGGTTCTTTTTTCAGTTGAGATTCAAACTTAAGTATGTCTATCTACCAGAAAGGAGAGATAGAGAGATAGTTTGTATCCCAATCACAGATGCAACTACTTTTTCTTTTTTTTTTTTCTTTTTTTTTTTTTTTAAGAAATTCAGCAAATACCTGTTAGGGGTGTTTTTTAAAATTTTTTAGTTGCAATCCTGTTTGCTTTATCCAAAGAGACTATATTATCAAGGAAAGGCATTTTGCCTTAACTTTGCATATGTAGTGGAAAAAAAAAATCCTGAAGTGAATTTTCCGTATCTTTTCAATCTATTATGACGTTTCCATCACCCCACTGTTTGTAAGTACCATTGGTATTTTCATAGCTGACGCTTGTAATCTCACCAAGCCACTGGCTATTTCTGCGTATTTTCTTAATATGAAAAGCTGTTGAAGCTACTTTAAAACTTGCTGGTGTTAGATGCGTGGGATGGGATTTTTGACAGGTAAGCAACACGACTGTGTGTGAACAGTCTTCTTTTTTACTCACTGCTTATCAAAACCTGTACTTAATTTTGCATGGTTTTAATCTTTATATGTTCCTTGTAGTCAGCCTTGATATTGACAAAAGGGCACTGAAAGCTCTGTCTTTAAAGCCATGTCTTAGGAAATAAAGTTCATGTTCTTACGTTATCACTGTTTGCATGGAACAATTACATGAAGCTACAAGATACTGTGTGATGGCACTGAATAGATTTTAGGAATGTTTATAGCACTTCACTGTGGCAGTCTATCATCTGATGAGAAAGTTTATGGAAGGAATACAGAAAATCCACTCAGTCTGTATCTGACAGCTAGGTTTAAGCCATTGAAAACTTTTTTCAGGATATTGCCCAATTCGTGTGGGGTGGGGGCGCTGGGGTTGGTTGGTTGGTTTGTTTTAATAGTGAATACATTTAACTCAATGGAAAAAAAGAAGTGAAATTGAGGGGTGAAAACTGGCAAATAAACAATTTGGTTCTTTTTGTACAAAACTGAAACACTGGTGTTTTATACTAGGCCATTTGAACATTGACTAATTACTAGTGCGGTTTCGTGATATGTGCGCACTGATCTGAGACCGTGCTGCTGCTGATGGATGAGGACATCTTCCCCTCTGTTCCCTTATGCCAGGGGTACCCAGTCTTTCCACTGCATCTGTTCCAGTGAGCCCTTGTGTGCATGAGTTGGATCAGTTTGCTGGTAAAGCTGAAAACTGAAGTTGCAAAAAATAATCTCTGTGTCAATGAGCAGCTCCAACCTGCCTGGCGCTCACTGGCGCCTGCGAGGCAGCAAGTGCGAAGGAGGCTGTTACTCTCCTCAGTAGCAGTTCACTCCTGGGACCGTAAGCCGGCTGTGAAATCCCATGTAGCCCTGCCTGTCCAGACAGCAATGGATTTTCTTCTTAAAAGAGTAATAAAATCTGAACCACAGTGTTTTTTCACGTTGGTGTTTTGTGGCTGTAATCACCTTAGATGTGATCCTAAACCCTTTATTCTCATGATTGCTATTAAGTTGCTCATGAGAATGGAAAACAAGATTTGTGGGTCAGTTTTGATCCTTTTGAAGATAATGGTTATATTCCCACTGATTTCGGAAGGGTCAGAAAAATTAGCCGCCTTTTTTTTTTTTTGCTGTGACCGGGAAGTAGTATGGATTGCAGATGAGATGTGTCATTTTGTCATCTGTTAGAAATTCAGCGTTTGGCACTGCAGCTATGGGAGCAGGGTGTGCAATTGCTATTTTGTTTCTCATTTTGGGTTTTGTTTTGTTTTGTTTTGTTTGTTGTTCTAGTGTTTATAGTCAATGAAGCCTCAGTATTAGTTGTTATACATAAGTTAATTATACTTTTAAGGTGACATGCTGTAATTTTCCATGTCTGTCATCGGAAGTAACTATTTCACTTCTGCACAGTATTAGATTATGTGGGTTAGATGGTATGTTACCTATGCAGTAGAGGACTTACAATGGTTGATCCCAAATGGAATGTAAAATATCTGAGTGTAGATTTTTAAATGACAAAAAAAAAATGGCTGGTAGGTTTCTGTATATCAAATGCAGCACTTAATTTGGAAAACAGCTAGAGACTGCAGAGCATTTTTATAGCAATGTACGCTGGTGTTGGCATTCTCCAGGCGCATCGTTCTTTCAGGAACTTATACGTCCTTGTGTATTCTCCTTTTCTCAGGCAATTTTGTCTGAACTTTCTCAAATATCTCCTGTGACTGCCTGTCGCTATCTTCTCGCAGGACTGCGAGCTCTCTAGGCAGGATCAGCCCCGCTCCCTGACTGCTGCTCTGCTTAGCATCACTGCCAAGCACGTGGCTGCTGGTTTGAAGTCAGCAATCTTGACATCTTGTGTTTGAACAAGGCCTGGCTCAGTTAGATAGATACAAGTCTTAACCTGCCGGCTACACTTACTTTGTGCCTTACCCACTCTGACGGGAGTTTGTGGGATGAAGTGGGTAAAATAGGAAAGTCGAGTAGACAAAATTACATTAGAGGCATGCACAAGTGAGTTTGCCGTTGCTATTTTGATTGTGTATCATGAGACATTTTCTTGTAAGTCTTGAAACCCAACTGACTGAGTGTTTCTACATGCTTTTGACTGCTTTTTGAAACAGTTTCCGCTTTCTCTCTAAATCAGAAAAGAGGATGCAGGACAGTATGTCTCAGCAGACAGAAGCCGATTAGTCTAGCACTGTTTTTCTGGCCAAACCATGTGTATAAAACATTTGCAGGAATATGTTTGTATATTCATGCACCCAAAGCACTTAACGCTTTTGCTAGAATACATGTTTGTCCTGGTTGTTCAGAGTTCATTCAGCCTGCCTTATGCACAGGTTAGTTATTTTCATAAGCGTTTCTTTATTTGCTGTAATTTGAAAACTTTTGGAGCTGTTTAAAGAAGGTTGCCTCTTAAATTTCTTCTTATTCTCCAAAAAATCTTGGCTTTTTTCTTCAGTTGATTTGAATTTTCATATATGTCTTTGTTATTAAAACTGCGTTCACATTACAGATGAAAGCTAGACCTGCTGCAGTGGTTTTAAACAGTTAGAGAAGTTAGTACTTTAAGTTAGTTTAGAGAAGTTAGTATTTTAAACAGGTGGAGAAGTTAGAGAAACAGTTCAAATCCCACATAAAAATGCTTTGGACTGCAAAAAAATACATTGAAACTCATTAGCACTGGGAAGAAGAATGCTCAGTGTTGAAGGCTTATGACTGATGATGCATGGAATTGATACCTGCTGAAGAGGAGGGTCACAACAGATGTCCATGTGGTTACTTTTCTGTGTTACAACACAGTCACATTTTTAATGCAGAGAGAAGTTATCTGCGTGAAGAGAAACACATGGGAGTGTATTGTATTGGTAAGCTGTTCATCTCTGTCTTTCAACAGAAAGGCTCTTCTTGCTGTAAACCAACAATATACATGCTGGGGGCTAGATGACTTTGTTTTTCTTCCAGTTTTCTAACCACAGAGTCTTTCGGGTTTCTACTTCGAACACTTCAGTATGCTAAAGTAAATACTAAGCTCTGTCTTCAACAACTTTCAAGATCTGTGAGACTTGATTTACCTAGATTCAGAGATGGGTTAGGTCCTGTGTACATCCAAGTTATGTCTGTCAGGAGTTCTTAAAAAGTTTTTTCCCTAAGAATTCCTATGCCTACAACAAGAGATTTCCTTTCATGTAATTACTTTCAATCTAGATACAACACAGATGGTTTGAGTAAAGCTTGCTACTAGCAATTTTTTGGGATCGGGTTTATTTTGTGGGGTTTTTTGTATTTTTTTTTAACATACACATCAGTACTCTTCCTAACCTCCTTTAAAGGTGTTTAAGTGCAAAATTTCTTGTCCTAGATGTTGAACTGTGTGTGGTTTTAAGAAAAAAATCTAGGTTTGCACTTTTAATGACCCAAACTTTCATTCATCATAGAATTCTGCACTTAATCTGTTCTAGGATCTCTGCCATAATCTTATCGCTTTAATTATAGTCCCCAAAAAATGCAAAAAATGTTATATAACTCTTCCTGAACTTGTTTGGGCTTCTTATAGACATGCTTATGTGGCAGGAAAAACATTATGCAGTCCAACAGTGGCATAGGGGAAAAGTCATACCAGCAACAACTAGGATCTCATTTTCTAAAAAGAAACTTCTAGACATATAGCGTTGGCAAGAAATAGATTTTGAAACATTGAACATTATATCCCAAAGAAAGTTTCATTGCAGTTCTCTGAAAAATGTAGACTTCATGATTTGAAGAGTGGAGTTGAGTAAATTTGAATTTGTCAAATTGAAGTTATTGCAAACTTCGCGGTTTTCCTTACAAAGTCAGGTACTGACAGATTTAAAATGTGTGCCATAAAATTACTTGCATCGTCTCCTATCTGTGATTTAGAAAAATATCATTTCATTGTTTTCATGTAGAAATAAAAAACCATTTGGGCTTTATGCATGTTGTAAAAATCTATGCCTGTAGCGGTTACTCAGCTAGAATCAGAATGACTTTGTGCCTTTTCATATTGTGAAGAGTGTCTGCGTTTCCTTTCATGGGCTCCCTGAAAAGAAGGACGTTTTAAATAGTGGAAAAA
Organism: Steatornis caripensis; assembly: GCA_013398225.1. Taxonomy (NCBI): domain Eukaryota; kingdom Metazoa; phylum Chordata; class Aves; order Caprimulgiformes; family Steatornithidae; genus Steatornis; species Steatornis caripensis. The sequence goes on from VZSC01009337.1 coordinate 168,214, forward strand.
TTAAACCGTTCCTGCATTTTCTTGCCTGTGCTGAGGAAAACAGTTACAAGCTTGTCATTAATATCATCACACTTATAATGCTAAAGTCAAGAAAAAAAGGAGGAACTGTTTTTTATTTTCAGTTAACATCCTTTTTTGTGTGTGTGTCTAGATTAAAGATTTTTAAGGGCATTTTTTGTAAGAGCTACTCGCCTTTTGAATTGTTCACTAACTCTATCCCTTGTTTATTTGTGCATGCTTTTTCTGTGTCTTCAGACTCAGTTTTATTTTAAATCTGTCATCTATTAGTTTTTAAAATGTCAAATAAGAGGTCATAAAATCATAGTAAAATATAAGCTTATAAAGCAGGATCAGCTTGATCAGTCTGCCTGGAGCCACAAGGTCTCTCACCTAGATAGCGCAAGCAAATATTAATGTGACAGTAAGTCAGGCCATTCGCAGAGAACTCAAGCTGATTTGGTGGGAGCATAACAAAAGCAGTTTCTGCAGCATTAGCCTCATGAATAGTCTACTGTGTGTTATGAGAAACTCCATAATGTATCAGAAACACGTTGACTGTTGAATAATTTTGTGGAAATGGTATGTAGCAGTACATATTTGTGGACACAGACAAGAGAGTGGCAAAATGAAAGTGTTGTAAAAGCATTTTTACTGGTGTTCAGGCCATCAGACTTATTGGAAATATGGCATATGTGTTGGACCAGACCTATCATTCTTGGTGAATTACACGTATGTTTTACAACCTGACAAATTGTCCGGATTCAAAGAATCTGAATGTCAAAGCTGCTATTAAGCCACCACCATCATCTGACGATGTTATGTTAACTCCTGTAAAATCTGATAGATGAACTCCACATCTATAATCTACAGGACACAAAAGTTGTTGATATTTAGGAACAGCCTGCTGGAATGAGTATATTGGGGTTTTTTTAGTAGATACCCAGACTTTCAGTTCCTGTGTGTTTTGTCTTTGAAGTTTCTGGATTACAGTCAAGAATAATCTGGGCATTTTGAGGGGTACATCACATTTTCATTTTGATAATGGGAAATTGCTTGCATAACTTCTTGGATTTGGTGGTTGCCATGTCAGGGTTTTACTTGAAGATCACAGTAACACAGAAAGTCATTGTTTTATTTCCCCTTTGTTAGAACTTAAAAAGTCACCCACGTGTAATTGGTGTCAGTGAACGGCTGCAGTACCTGTCACATCCCTGCATCACCAAGAGAGTCTGCCAAAGGAGTCTGGGGGCTTCCACAGTTCTTCTCCCTGGAGCAGGGGACTTTTCTGGCCAGAAGTTTTCCAACCGCGCCTCGGTTTGTAATCCACTTTCCATTAGTGGTTGTTGTCCGTCCTAGAAGAGGCTCCGTTCGAAGTGTGAAACCCTGTGTGAATAGTTGGCAGTCTCCTCTAAAAAAGGATCTTTAAGAACTTTGCTTGGACAAGGACTGTCAGGAGTTTCGCTGCTGTTTTCAGACTGCAAAGATCATCTTCCTATGTTTTTAGAATGTATGCACCCTTTATCTTCTCATGTCAGGACTATTTCTTACCGTGCAATCTCTGACTTAGTATTTTTCATTTGTCTTTGCTTGGAGTATGTAAGAGTAACATGCAGTAGCAATATTTGGGGAGATCACTGAGGAGTTTGAATTTCTAGCCAGCAGCCACATCTGAATTACTGCTTTGGAGTGGAGAGAGTGACTTCCGAGCCCTCCAGAGCTGCCGGAGCACTCATTTTGGTCCCCTCCACCCCTGCTTTTTTTCCTTCTATTTTTGATAGGCCTAAAATAAATATTGCCGAGGTATCCAAGAATCCTTGGCGGGGGGGAGCAGTTTCTCTGAGCGTATCTCCTTACATGGCACTTATCACAATAGTGCTTGTGCTAAACATTCCTCTTCTATGAGGCAGCATCACGAAATTAAGTTGCTTTTTTGTGTCGTAGAAACAATTTTTGCAACACTTTAAAATTGCTCAAACCCTCAGTTTTTCTGCAGCAACAAGTTTAGAGGAGAGGAGAGGATTCCAGCAATTAATGGCTCCAAGAAAGTATGCTGGCATACAAAGAAACTTATGTAAGAAGTCAGTTTTTTTTTTTCTTCCTCCCTTTTCTGCCCAGCCCCTTTTCTGTGCTAGTCAAGGCCTTTGTTATAGCAATAGCCCAGCTGGATGCTACTTCCTTTGCTTAAGTGAAGTTCAAGAAACCAGCTGCTGCTTAAAAGAAAACTGCTTATTGTTAAGTTCCCCTTCTTCCCCCTGCCAAGGTTAAACATGTCCCTTCTCCGTCAGCACCTTCAATGTAATGTGTCCCTAGATATTGTGGGGCATGCCTTCAAGGATATAAACCTAGACTTTAACAAGTTACCTGCTGACAAGGCAAAAAGATAGACAACAGTTTCTAAAGTTGACTTAATGTTAGCCAGCCACGCCAAGATTGATTTCGCTTCCTTTAGAGGACTTTTCCTGTCTGCAAATGTAGTACAAGGTAAATTTCTGGTTCTATGGAAGTCATTGAGGACTTCTAGGAAGATGTTAATTTTAGTTTTCTTGCTCTTGCTTGACTCTCTTCATCACTTTTGTGCGGAGAGGTATTTTTTCCTCCTCCTTATAAACCTCTTAAGGTGCTGTATAAAATCTTGTACTTGAATGTTAATACAGGAATTCACATGGCAGCTCCCCAAGATGACTTAGTGCAGTGATTACTCACACTTACGTCCAGTAGGAAGTGATTGGAAAAGCATGCTTTAATATCTTCCTCGTATATGCAAACCGCTACTTCTAAAGAAGTTTAAGAAAATTCGCTACTATACTGAGATTTTCCTGTGTACTTCAGCCTTCTGCGTATTCAGTAGGATGCAGTCCTTAGATTCCATGATTGTGTACATTTTTATCCCAGACCGTTGCTGTAGTAAAAGAGAAGGTGTCTTTTTCTGTCTCTGCGATAATCAGTGCAGTGCTTTGTTTAGGTACCAGGTGTAAACCTTACGCTAATTTATTTCCCATTTATTTGGGAATTTATTTCTGTATTTATTTCTGTATTTACGGTTCTTTTCCCATGCTGTCTGAATGCTTCACAAAGCAATAAGCAGGGTACTCCGTGGGAGCGGCTCAAACTGCTATGACCATTTTACAACTGGAGGCCTTAGATACAGAGGGATGACAGCCATAATCTTCAACAGTTTTGTTTTTGTAAAACGTCACCGGTGCGTAGATTTATTCTGCCTAACTGTCACACTGAAATTGGAGATAAACTCTGTCTTCGTGCAGGGAGCTGAGGTTGACATGGCTCCAAAACAGGGCATCTTTATTAGCTATCTTAAAGTTGGATGGAATAAAATTGTGCCCAGAGCATATTAATAGATTTCCAGTGTTAGTGTTTTATACTCTATGAACAACGCTTTTTGTTTTACTTCAGATATCACTGTTAATGTCCTAAGCTTCTGCAGAGAGGATGCAGGAGAAGAGAAATAGGTAGCGACGCGCTCCTAAGCCTGACGAATAGAAGTGATGGTGTAACCAAGGCAAGGACAGATTCCCTCTGTTTAGAGTGGCGATTAATATGAAACCATCCTTTCTCCAAAAATCAGCTTCACAACGTTTCTTCAAGCTTTCCTGTAGTAATAAAGTGGGATTTCAAAAGAAAACATAGTCATCATTTAAGTGAACAACATCAAACTGCAAGCTAGAGAGGCAAAGGGGAATGAATAGATGAGGGTTTACGAGCATTGTTAATTCTGACATTTCTTGAGTTTTGAGTCTTCAACTGCTTCTGTAATGCTCTTTTACATATTCTTATGCTTGTAAGAGCCTCTTTTTTATATTTATTCACAAAACACATATGCATTTTCGTATGCATGCATATATTCACAGTGATGGAAAATCAAGCTTAGTCCTTTAGCCCCAAATCCAACATTTAACTGCTATGAGCAATTTCACTCGCTTCAGGGATGTACATAATTTGGGCTCTAGTTTTATCTGCTTCTTGTCTTTAAGTAGTTTCATATGTACTGTTTGTTTTCTTCAGGGAGATCTGTTCTTTGGCTTACCTTGACTGCATTTACTAAATTTGTTGTAAGTCTCCAGTGAAGTGAAGTCTACAGAGATGTCTAAAGCCTATCATAAATTCCTTTATCAGAGCGATTCCAGTAACGTACATGCTGTTGTGTGATTAATGGAAAGTGTACTCTTTGATGACAGAAGAGTCTAAGTGTTACTGTCACCTCCTAGTTTGTACATCATCACATCTATTCAGAAGTCAAGGGAACTGAAAGGTAAAATTAAGGGCTTTTCCCAGGTCTTTCAATCGGTTGTTTCCTGTGTAGGAATGCATATGTTATATGTAATGTTGATGTGGTTTTTCGCTATATCCACCATTCTGTGTGTATTCAAGAGCGCATAATTAGTATCATGTAGCATGGGAAGCTTGTGTTGAGCAGGGATTGCTGTGCATCTGTAGCACACTCCTTTCACAGTATTATTTGCAGCCCTGGCATCTATCTTGGCTTTGTATCTTCTCCTGAGGACGTTGTTTCTGAATTCACATATCTTCTAGAGAACCACAACAGGAACTCCTTTGTCTCTCCCGTGGAGTCCAGAGAATGCTATCTGAAGTGTTAGTGTAAGTTTGTCTGTAGCAAACCAAAAAAATAATTGCTGGCTTTTTCTAAACATCTGTCTGGTCTTCTCACCTGGCCAGTGGGTGCTAGTGTGCTTGGCTACCATTTAATATGTGCCTATGTTGCACACGGTGAACTTACCACGCACTTTTATTGAAGTGAGAGGGGATTGAAGGTATGTTTATTGAGTCTTTGTGATAGTCCTCAAAGGCTAAGAAAAACCAGCCCTGCCCAACAGTAAGTTAGTTTTGAAAGCACTATGTGTAACGGTAGCTGCTCTGTTTTTCATAAAGCATTTCTGGAATTGCCTATGAACTCTAGTTGATGATTTTTAAAACTTGGTTACCTAAAGCCAAGTTCCTAAAAGATAGCTAAACAAATGGGCAAGTCGTTGAAAAGTTATTTATGAAAATTCCAGTGTCTGAACCCAGGCTGAGACAGAAATTTATGTATTATTTTAAAATACCTGACAGTTATTTTCTATGGAAGGCTTTGACAGATTAATATTGCATCCTAACATTGTTTATTTCACGTGAGTTGTCCGAACAAAGCAGTACTAGATGTTGCAAATCCATCAATACTTGCCACCTTGCTGCTGTGCTCAGTGATAAAACATATGAATTGTGAAAGTGTTGATGTTATTTTTTAGCTATTCCTCAGAATATTCCATGAATCAGGAAAAAGGAATAAATCTAGGAAAGCCAGAACTGTGAAAGTCAGTAATAAAGGAATAGTTTTGTAAAATAAAAATGCTTGCTGTGATGTATTATCTCAGAGATAAATTGCTCAGAAAAATTATGTCCTAAACTCTCCCAGAAGAGAGCCAGCACAGCAAGTGCTGTAGTCCTCCAAAGAGTATGTAATGAACACCTTCCAGGAATAAAAGAGGATACCTTTACAAGCAAAACCTAAAGAAAAACACATCCCCATTCTCCATTTTGCATACAAAATCACACTTGGAATATAGTCAGTTCAGTTAAGTGATGGACACCTGTTCATTAAAAGAAGCTACTAATTTAATAGTTTGCAGTTGACAGAATGCTGTTTACAGTATGAATTAGAAATATCGAAATATAGTCCAAATATTTCTTATTAATGTGCTGACAGCAGGAGACCTAAGCCCAGTGGAAATCAAATGGTGAGCTCCTCTGTCTCTCATCTGTGAGATAATTTGCAGGTAAGAATGAATGACATCATTTGTTAAGAAAAAACCGTACCTGATTTCCTCTATGGAAGAAATGCTGATCCACTTCACCAGGATGGTGCAGAGCAGCTGATGCCTTAATGAGAGCTGCTCAGGAGCGCGTGACACCCAGGGCTTGGATCCCCAGATACGTGATTCATGGAGCCTACTGAAAAGAGAAGAAACAAACAGGATAACACTACACTTGGATTTATGTACATTTCTTATTTCGGCAATTTAAGCTGGTGGTAATGGGACGAGAAGTCTTATCAAATATCTGTAGTATATGTTTAAACTTATATGTTAGTTTTCCTCTGACACACAGAAACAAGTTGCTTTCTATTCACAGAGAAATCAATAGTGCGGAGTCTGGCTGCATAATTAGTGAAATTTCTTGTGTCTGGAAAATAGTGTTCAGTAATTTTATTCCTCAGCTACTTTTCTCCTTCACCCCCACCTCCCTCATTCCAGGGGATTCCAGGGGGTCTGCCTCAAACCATAACTCTGCTTAGAGAGTAAACTCTTTACTGCCTGCAACTCTCTACAGATAAATAACATCACAAGGCTAGTGATACTGTTATCTTTCCTTCACCAACTGAACTCTGCTTTTATACCAGGCAAAAGAATTAGTACCGCTGTGAATAAAAGAATCCTCGAGTGTTCTGCTAGTTGAGCAAATATTTATCAGGTATACAAAAAAAAAAAGCAACTACTTTATAATTGATCATATAAATCTCAATAAAGTGTCATAAAATTAGATGAAATTGAATGATGTGCTACCAGAAATAATTTAAAACAACTATTGCTTATTTCCAGATTATTGTTTCTAATCTTAAGAAGTTTTACGTAATTCATAGGTTTTTTGTGATTTTATTTAATGTTTTTGAACAAAAGTTTTCTCTCTCTTTTGGATTCAGTGAGAGTGAAAGCCTTTTAGAGCTTTTTAAAGTTTTAAACAGGTTACAAACGAGGAGAGATTGATTTAGTATAGACTAGAAATTTTCTTCTTCTGCATCGCAAGTAGGAGTCATGTCAGAGTATTTCCTCTGTCTAGCTGGCGTAGAAAAAAAAAGTTCTTTATCCTGTCTAACAGTTTTGCTTCCAGTCCTCATCAGGCTGAAAAGATTGCAGCCAGTAGTAGAAACAGAAAAAAGAATTTTCTTGATCTTCAAAAGAAGTTTCAAATTGTGTATTGTGTGAGGGCTTGAGTAGGTATTTTGTTCTACTCAACTTAATGTTTGTACATAGACAATAGTATCTAGTACCAGTTCTATAGCAGTTTGCTTGGTCAGTGTCCAGTACTGTTAAACACAGTACATCGGCTTCATGACTGGTCTAAGTAATCACAGCTCCATTGATTCAAGTGAGTCTTGACTTGCTTGCACCAGCGAATAGGTTATTTTTTAATGTGAGATCATATTACCAAAAGCTTGCCAATAACTTAATACTATGCTGGAGCTAGATTTGTAGAAGCTTACTACATCTTGTGACCTCAATTTACTTAAACTTACATGTTTTCTACTTTGGTAAGACATAAATAAACCAGCATTGGAACACTACACAAGCTGCAGAGAGCACAGTGCAACTCGGGACAATTGCATGGCCACCACTTTCCAAAGGATAAGCGCCTTGTCCTTCCATAAGCCAAGATCACTTTGGGAAAGGTCCAGCAACTCATTGTGTTGTGATGGAAAGGAACACTTGGAAGCAACCAGTTGGCTGCCCAGGGTGTTAAATATTTTTTCAATAAAACAAGACTGCATTTAAGTAAGATGAAAGGCCTAACTTCTAAGCCTCACCAGGGAAAAAAGTGGTAAGGCTTGCCGTGCTGGCTAACATAGAATTTAGCGAATATGAAGGGTGGAACACTTAATCCGTATCCAACCTGTCTCACTGTATTTTAACCGTCTTATCGTCTGCATAAGTTTCTGTATAATTAAAATCAAGTGGATTTTTTTTTTCATCATTCAATAATGGTGAGCCTGAATGGCACCTTCCTGGGTTTGGTTTTATTTCCATGGTGTAGTAGAATTTTATGCAATAGACCGGGGGAGGTCCGACATCCCTGTTTTGCTCGCTGTGAAGGGACTGCCTTGAAGCGTTGGAAGGAGTAGGATGAAGTATGACACGCTCCTGCAATCACCAGGTGCTGAATGGACCCTTAGTGATTGTTGCCAGACTGCCTTTAGGGCTCACGGAGAAACCTGTGATATTACACTTAGACTCTTTTTCTGGCAGGGTTAATTTAACTGAAATTTGGTGGCTGGAGGAGACGGGCATCTGCTTTCAGTCGTCTGTGGAGCATTATATTGTTGACATTGGGTCAAAAATAATTACTTTGCCGTTCTTATGGTTTATTAACGTGGAATTTGTGGAATTTAAAATGGTTAGTAAAAGCAATTGTTTTGCCACTACTGTCTTGGTAGGAGTAAAACTGTTGTTTCATTTATGCGTAAGGATAATATGAGAAGTGCAAGAGAAGCTGATGATTATGCTGGATCTGATGCCTTGGTAACTTGTACAGAAGTGGAAATTCGCCCCAATGCTGCACTGATTTCAAAACCGAAAAGGACTTCTAAGACGAAAAGACTACAAAGGTTCCACAGTAGTAGTAAGTTGCTTGTAGTGTTAAAATGCTAGCTAGGCAGTATATGAAGATGGTGCTTTAAATGATACTCAAGTAAAGCAATTATTTCTTGCCTCAGGCAGAGGGACCTTCCTCATTCTTATGGCAGCTCTACTGCAAAAGAAGTCTTAAGATTGAACTTGCCAGACAGAAGATCTTCCCTTCTGCTGTGCTCTTGAAGTACTTTTCAAATCTCTTCATATTCTGTAGAATTTCAACAGTAATGCAACATGTAAGCCCCTGCACATACCCTCCGAAAATGCGTATCACTGAGTGCAGTCTGTGCACTTGCTCACAGGCCAGCTTCATGCTTATAAGAACTTGGTCTGAAAGATTTGACCAGAAAGCACTTTGAAGCTAGCAAAGCAATATCATCCTAAAAAATAACCTAGTAAATACCAATGAAGGTCTATGTCTAGCAAAGTAATTACTTTAGCGGCAGGATAATAAATGTAGAACAAGAAAAAGTAGACAGAAAGCTAGGAGTTTTCTTTCTTGCTTTGGCATCGTGTTTTTGTTTTACTTCCTGAACTACAACAGCTGTAATAAGTTTATTGTTTTATTCTTGCTCACTGCAGACATAGAAACATGTTTGGGTTGGCTTCAAAGTTAGAATGAAAAAAAAAAAACCCAAAAATACCACCTAATGGGAGAATGGAAATTTTTTTTTTCTAAAAGGCATTTGAGGTTCTGTGAGTCAGTGTCAACTTTATAATTTTTCCGATGTACAACAAGTGAAACTAAAAGTGATCCCATGCCACAAAAGCAAAATGCATATATTCTGAAAAATATTGCAGAAACAGAGGTGGTTATGCTTTGTTGTGGAATTACTTCACAATATTATCATTTTCAGTGTCAAGTATTCTCTTAGGAGGATAATCTTGTACAACCATAACGTTCCAGGATGGGTCTATGTAAAACTCCCCTTGACATAAATACCTCTACTTTGAAAGACTTTAAGGGCTTTCGTTAGGGTTTTCTTATGTGTTGTTGTTTGGGGTTTTTTTGTTCTACAGCTTGAAATCAATCTATTAATGTAGGTATACGTCCCTGGCTTTGTTCTAGTATTTCAGAGTGATCAGAACGTACGTACAGGTAAAAGACCCAGTAAAAAAAAGTAGGTCTTGTTCAGCAGTCAGATTTTCACGTTGACCTTTCAATCGATGCAGAGTCTGTAGATCCATCTGACTGGAGGCTTGGAACCATAATGAGCTTTATTCAGAACATGATATTCTGAAGGAGATTTTTTTTTTTTTAAGACACCACTACGTTCTTGAAAGCACAGGTTTTCAACGAAAGCTTATAATTGGTCAGTCGAATTTTTTCATGATGTTTTTACATTTGATATGCATTGTTGCACATTAGCAGATGTCACAATTCATTGATAGATGCAAAGGAAAAGGCTTTGAAATTCTTTTTCAGAGATTAAAGGCTCGGTATGCACAGTTACGTGATCCTTATTGCTCTTGTTTTTTCCAGGCATTTTTGTTTAAAATCTTTTCATACGTTAATGTTAGTTCATGAATCCTGAATTAAAAAATGTTAGAGCCAACTATGATCTGAAAGCCTGAAACAAGGTAATCTGCAGTCTCTTTTCCAAAAGAAAGTGAAACTAAACATGACCTTCATATTTATGCTATCATTCTTCTTTCAAGCTGCTGCAATCGTTTCAGTCTTTGTCCTGATGATGTCTATATCACCTCCTTCATTGTTCCTTTAAAATAATTACTATAATAATGCAAATAAATTGCCACCTACATTAGGGTAATGATCTTTTTTAAAAAAAAATCCGTTTTGTGTATGTCTTTATATATGTATATATATATCACATAAGTTTTTTGTAAACCCTATGAAAATAACAACTGTCCTATGAGGTAAGATCAGTTGTCCGTCTAATCCATTTTGTTGCTACTGACATGCAATAAAGAGGCTATTTAGAGAAGGCATGTAGGTGCCACTGTCTGCGGTCTGTTCTCTTCATACTTCACCACTGTCCCAAATTGTAGAAGGATGTTAAAAGGGACTTGTCTGCCTTATTCCTCTTCACAGAATCACAGAATGGTAGGGGTTGGAAGGCGCCTCCGGAGATATCTAGTCCCACACCCCCCCCCGCTAAAGCAGGTGTGCCTAGAGCAGGTTGCACAGGAATGCATCCAGGCGGGTTTTGAATATCTCCAGAGAAGGAGACTCCACAGCCTCCCTGGGCAGCCTGTGCCAGGGCTCTGTCACCCTCACAGTAAAGTTCTTCCTCATGAAAGAAGTTCTTCCTTTTGCTGTCTGCTTGTGGATCTATTGCCCATGAATGTTTCTAATCCCTATTTGAGGTAGCTAATGCAGTCTACCTCCACAGCTACAGAGGCGAATTTCTGAAGTTCACTAATCCCTGCGTGAAGAAACACTTTTTTTTTTTTAACCCATTTCAGTACTTTCACTAGTGTCCCGGTTCTAGTATTGCAGGACTTGGTGTACAGCACTTCCACATTCAGCTTATCCGCCGTCTTCACAATTCTGTTTATCTCACTTGTATTCTTCCTCAGCCTCCAGATTTTAGTCAGTTCTTGTATGGCAGCTGTGTCATCCCTGCGATCGTTACGGTTACCCTCCTCTGTACTCTCTTTATCTCCACTCCGTCCTCATGGAGTTGCGTAGGCCAGAACTGCACACGGTATTCAGGATGTAGGAACACAAAGGTTTTATGTAGCAGCAGAGTAGTACCCTCAGGTTTTTTTCTCAGTGACCTTTCTGATGTTACCCAACACTTTGTGGTCTTTTTTGAGTGCTGCTACAGCTTGAGCCAATGATTCAGACAACTGTCAACAAAAGCACCAAGATGTTTCTTCAAAGTTTTAACTCTCTTCCAAGTTAAGCATCACATAGATGTGGTTTCAGATATTTTTCCCCTAGAAAGTATTAAGTATTTTTGCCTTACAGTTATGTGTTATGAAACTCATCACCTTTTTGCACACTCAGTTCTGAGTGATCCTTTTGGAATTCCTTAACCGTTAGCACAGCATCTGGCTATTTGAAAGAGCTTAGTGTGATCTGCAGACTCACGCATTGCACCGTTCACTCCCTTCTCCAGGCCATTGATAAAGATGTTGCATAAAACTGGGCTTAGAAGTGATCCTTGGTGGGACCTCACCAATAGTGACATTTTTCTGCCTGTAATAAAATACTGATTTGTTAAGGATCTGTCAGATGAAATAGCTGTACTCCTGAAAGTTCTTCTTTAGGATTAGAGGAACTGGTATAAGAGGCTCCCTTAAGAAAAATCCTCTTTTTCTCCTTGCGCTGTTCTTTCCTTATTTTCTCAAGGTGTGGTGCCGCACTGACTTGTGCACTCTTCTCTCTTCACCTGCATTTCCTCAGCTACTTCTTGCAGGTATTACTAATTTTTATTTTCCTACCCATAGTCACCTTGTGCAAATGAGAAGTGCCATGTGAGGCATATTCTTAAAAATAGGCTTTCCTCCAACTGAGTTTACTACCCTGTCTGTTGTGCTTGTCAGTGTATGTTGGACTACCTCACAAGTGTTCTGAGTTTTGATTTGGACTAGGAATAATGCTATCAATCAGGATTATTTTACAGATACAGAAATGAAGCATAAAAAAGTCAGAAAGTCATTGAAGTTATTTTTTCTGTTTCCCCTGCGGGATCGCACACATACACTCCCTCGCTCTGGGAGTCAGGGGACAGTTGTCCTCACGGGTGGTCAGGTGAGGTATTGGTGTTGGCATATGGCACAGCATAATGGCTAGTGGCAGCACAGGATTTAGGTTGACCTATTTACGCTGCACCACTGTCCTAAATGTTAAGGCCCCATTTTGCATCATTTGTCTTGAGGTCCTTATTCTGGGTAAGACAGAAGTTGTAGTCCTTTGTGCAGTGGACTTTCCACTCTAGGAGTCCTACATGCTTGTTATTGGAAGTCAGAGCTGGTGTGAACTTGAGTTTGCATTAGCGCCTCATTTATTTAAGATGAATAAATAAAAAGTAGGTTTGAGGGGATTTTAATTCAAAGATTTACTGAAACTGTTGAGCAAGGTTTGTTTGCAAACTTCACGAACCATGGCCTGGTCTTCGTTTCTGAGGTTATTTCATTTCATCTGTTTGGTAGCATTATCTGTTTGTAATGGCACCAGATGGCCAAAAGTTTTGTGGTGATGAAAGTACCAAGAATCTCGTGTAAATTGAATGTTTTCACCTTGTAATTTCTCTGTCTTGTGCTTTGAAGCATGTTACATTTTCTATTTAACCTGGAATTAAACTTTTCTGACCTGGATCCATTCTGTCATATTTTCAGCAATGTCTTTCCTTCTAGATTTACAAAAAAGTGGTACCACTTAAGCTATTTCAGTAACTGTCAAAATAGGAACTTTACTGTATTCATGCACATATACATTCCTTTTTCAGTTTGTCTTACAGTGCAACACATTCTGCAAATTCCTGATATACACATCTTTCTTTTTTATGGGCATTCTGCAGAGAAGTAAACTGCCAGGCTATTCTGTAATCATCTTTGATGTTGCAATAAATGCTGTGTTCTTTAAAGTTTTTTAACCTTTAACCAGCTGAAGAACAAATCAAAGAAGCAGATTTCTAGATAATTTTAAAAGACTATAGACACAGTAGATAAGTTGAAGTCTGTGTTTGCTATGTATCAAAACACTTCCCCTCTATGGGAAGATAGATGTTCATTGGCAGCTAGCAGACAAACTTAACTTGATTTAGAGTCCTCATCAAAAAAATAAGTGTAAATTCAAAATGTGCAATTATTTCCACATACAAGCATGTATTTCCACTACTAATGTTTTAAATCAGACATGCCTCATTATACACTGAAGATGTCCAGTGAATATATGCAGCCTGAAGCCTCCATACATATGCTACCCCAAGCAGCAGGTGCAAATCTGACCTCACAAAAGCTTCACCCGAGTCAGTGACTGCTGGTAACGTCCTAGTGGCATTGCTTGATGTGTGTGTCCCTGCTTGTTGCTTCAGGGGAAACTTGCTGATCCAGTTTTAAAACTTAATAACAATTTTCTGAGTGAGTTTGGCCTTACTCAATCCAGAGGAAAGTCTTTGTCTGTAACCTGTAAGGCACTTGCCATCTCCATAACATGCCAAGGCAACTCTCCCTCCAGTTTCTTTCCTGTAAGCAACCTGAGCAGTGGTTAAGTCATGCAGGGGACAACCTGTGATTCAAACAGGAAATCTTCCTGTACCTGAAATTACAGGGGATCACATTGGACCAAACGTTAATTGCCTTCCTTTGAGAATATAAATGTAATCACCATTTGTTCAAATTTGCTCATACTGTTGTAAGTAGATACACACGATCTGTCAGCGAGAGTAAGGGCCAGCCAGAGCACCAGGCACTGAGTGACCCAGCGCAGGCCACCGTCACCAGTTGGCACAGACCCACGGGATCTGAATGTGACGAGCAGAGCCGAGTGCTGGTCAGGGCATCCGTTGACAGCCCCCAACATGGCGAGGGGATGAACCAGGTCCAGGGTCCATTCGTGAGCCAGGGCCAGAAGTACACACCTACAGCACTGCACTAGGCTGAAACGGGGCTCCCACGGGCAATGTTGAGAGGTTGTCTCTCCCCAGGGGAGGCTGAGCAGGGATCTTGGGGCCTGTAAGTGCCATCAGGGCCCTGACTTTCACTAGCAATTTTGTAAGTGCAAAGAAGGTTAAATGCTAAATTTGAGGCTACAGAGAACGACAGTGCTCAGCTCAGCAGAAAGTGCTGTACTGAGATAGTCTGTCGCGGTGCTCATCTCCCTGTATCAGTTCACGTGGTACCTCTATATGTATGCTGACTTACTGTTTGCTGAATAGGAGAATCTGTGCATAGATTAGTTATTTTGAAGTAGACCTATTTATTTGAATTCCTATTAATCGTGTTAAATGTAAACTTTTTTAGTCTTTGTTTATAGTTATAATTTCATTCTTTCTTGTTGTGGTTTTGTTGGGGTTTTTTTCTTCATGAGAGCAAATCAAAGCACGAAACACCGAGTTTCTGGGTGGAATAGTGGTGTGTACAAAAGGCACAAGAGAAAGCATATGAAGATTAAGTTTCCCTCTGTGGCAGCTGCTCTCTAGCAGAGCAGGTTATCTGGTTTCTGCTTAGCAACAGAGGCTGCACAGGGATTTGCTCAGAACATTTACCCAGGGTGGAAGCTCTGCCCGTAAGCTGCTCTTCGTACTGACCTCCACCTCCCTATGACGACAGAATTTTGATGTTGTCGTGTTTCCACAGAGAGGTTTCAGGAAAAGCACTGAAAATTTTGAGAAACTATTATGTATTATCACCAACTAATGAAACGGTTCTATTACCTGTTACCTAGGGCAGGAAAGGTAGCGTAAGAGGTGAGGAAGAGAATACACAATTTTGTGTACTGCCTTGCACCAGGCACAAAGTCAGCAACAGATCTTTTAGTCTCTCTCTTCCGAAATAGCCTGATAGAGTGACAATTTTGCGTTGTCCTCTCTGAACGAAGGATACACTTCACAAAGAGCAGATGAGCATCTCTTCTTTTATTGCTGCAGTCAATGGATGAAGCTTGCTTGATGGGAAATAGGCTGGGCACCTGTAAAAAGTGAGGCATAACGTACAATCCCTGGAGCACAGCAAAGTGAGGTGGTTCCTGAGCCTCAGGCAGCAGCTGCAGCACTCAGCAAAGGCTGCAGCTCCCCCAGGTTAGGCAGCAGATGCCCAGCAAGCACTTTTCCTAGTGTTACTTTGACTAGTTTTCTCACTGTTTCTCACTCTCATCCTGACTCTGCCCCTTCCTGGCATACACTGAGCTCGTGCGCAGAAGGGCTTTCAGTCTGTATTACTAAGTACAGTATCAGTGGAAAGTGGGTCTGTCATTGGGTCTTGTTATGGTATTTTATTACAGCTAATAATAGTATACATTTGAGCTCAACATATATGGTATATGTATAACAGGACTGAACTTGAATTTGAGGAAGTGAGCATCAGTATGTTAATGTGGCTGTCACTGTTAGAGTACTATGAGTTAATACCTGTAAGAAAAGAGGAGTCCTGAAGAAAAAGCTGTAATTAGGTATTTCTGAATGGAAATATTTTTTAACTTTCTTGAGAGCAGCAGCACATCTGTTTTTGCTGTCATAATTATTTTGTTCTGGCTCAGCCAAGTTCCCGAAAAGAAAGTCTCTTTGGTAAAGACTGCAAAAAAATACTATGCTGTTTTTCTTTCACATGAGTGGAGACACAGTTACTCATGCTAATGTCTCATTTTAAGGAACTTGAAATCCTCAGGAAAGTTTTGTTAGTACAAATGCAACTATTTTTTACTATTCAGAACATCATGTTCAAGTAAACTGTAGACTTGAAGTTATTTCTGGCATCCAGGGCATAGTTTGTGAACTGATATGACAGTATCTCATATAAATTTTCCATCTGGATGATCACAGTGCAGTAGAAGTTTCTTGCAGTGTTGTCAAGCTAGAACCAACTGTTGTCACTGGCTGACCTTTGTTTTTAAGTACGTGGGAACATTACTGAAACGCTTCACGTAACAGAGAAGAGCTATTTCTCTGGTAGTGAATATCTTTATGTTGCCAAAGTCTTCATTCATCTCCTTGTTTTGAATGGAGCACAGGATTCCCTGTCCTCCCCCACTGCAAACTTTCTGAAAGTGTAAGCGAGCCAATTCCTTACCACTGAATCTCACAAAATGTCATGTAGGAGTCAGTGGCCCGGTCTAATGAACAAAAGTTAGAAAATCAAGTCCTAAAGAAAGGCCAGAGAATGTTTTATTGTGCTCTGACTTGTGTAAAAACGTTGAATACAAAATACTGTGTGCTGGTAGGTGCATCACTGAATAATCCCACACGTTTTTTCCCTTAGTGAAAATGATTGAGTTGGTTGTAAGAGTAAGGAAGTGTGAAGAACATGCAAAGGAGCGCTCTGATGGGAACATTAATTATGAATGACTTATTGGTGAATGTAACGGAGATGATAGCCACCTAGAGACTGGAAAATTATCAGCTCCAAAGAATAAGAAGTTCGTACTGAGGAATTGGTAAAAGCCCTCTATTTAATGCTCGTACTTTGTTACCTGAGTTTCATTTGATAATTTCCCTTCAGAAAAAAAATTAGCTACAAAGGAAATACCAATCTTTTCACTTACGCAAAAATAACAATTTAAAAGCAATAAAGAATATCTGGTAGCAAACGTTTCTGTAACACATAGAACATCATAAAAGCGATATCTAGGCACTACGTATAGAACCTGGCCCTACTGCAGCACAGTTTTCCAAAAACTCATTCCCTCATTACAGGGAAAGAGCTTTGAAAGCTTTTGGAGAATACTGGTTTACTTCTTTCTTTATAAATGCACTAATGTTCACGTCAAGCTCGTATTAGCCAAGTTAACTTACAATACAACATATTGAATGTTTGAATAACTTTTTGTACCCTTCTGCGTTCCCTTCCTTCCTTCTGCAATGTCTGCTGCTCTGTTCATGGGCAAGTACAATTTTGAGCTGGAAGAAGGAGCAGGTTTTTCCAGTGCCAAGTTCTGTAGTGCAGGACAACTCTCCTTTCACACACTGGTGCAATAGCAAAAAAGTGTCATTGCATGGGGAGAGAGGAAAGCTCTATATATCTGTGCTTTCTTTTCTTACCAAGATTTTAGCTTTTTGGTGATTTTTCTAAGTGGAATTCTAATTCTGAAAATGTAAACAGTGAAATTTAATATATAAAATATGCTCATATGTTCCTGCTGTAGTGCCCGTTTTGGTTCCTTATGCCTGGTCCTGATATACGTGGCTGGAAATCATATCTCAACAGACTTTGTCTCGGTAGCTTTTATACAAGTAACTTGTTGGTAAAGACATTGCAGTTTCCTCCTGAATCACGAATGACAGTTTCATAGATCTGAGAAGACGTCTGCCTTTCAGTCTGTTGATTACAACCCTAGAAACAAAAAGCACTGTTGCAATATATCATGACTGTGATATAAAGACTTGCCCACTCAGCTAGTTACTTCTAGTTGGTTTTTTTCAGCAATAATGGATAATTTATCAGAAAATGGTTGCCGGATGAGTATTTTGTCCCATCGTTTTCGTTATCTTCCTTAACTGGGTTCCTTTTCCTTCTGATACAACTGCTGCTGGGCCAGCTGGCTCCATTCCCCACAGTGTTCTCTATCAGTTGTGTAGCATCTGATGCATTTCCCTGTGTGCTTGAAGACATAAATTAGATGCCTAGACGGCATAAATAAATAGGAATTATAAAGACAAGAAAGATTGCAGAACCAGCCTAGCAGCTGAGAAGACACCTAGGACGTGCGCCATCTCTGTCTAAACTCCTTGGTAGAATATAAACAGGTTAAAAGTTTTTCTTGGAAGTTCTGAAGTGCCTTCAAAAACTATAGTTAGTTCTGATTGGAATACAGTGTTTGTATTTTTCCTGTAAGAATCAGAACAAAGGAATATTAGTAGCTGCCTGCACATTGTAACATTTTCTGCATAATGATATTTTGCAGACTTGATACAATTTTCTGCCATGCGCACCAAGCCATTTAATAAGAGATCTTTAAAGTTATCTCAACAGAACAGTTCTTCTTTCCAAACAACACCGAAAGAAGACAAGATCAAAGAATTACATAAAAGGTGCTTTTCGCAGCTTATCTGTCATCGAATTAAGGTATTAGGGAAATGGCCTGAGAAGCTTTTCTTACTCGATACCCCTTTTGAAGTGACTAGAACTACAAAACATGACATTTCTGCAGAGGATTCCAGTTGTGTTTCTCCCTTGTATGACAGGAAGGGCACAAAGAGCATATTACACCAGCTGGCACGCTTCTGGGATCCCTACTGTCGGGGCTTATTTGGGCTTTCAAGGAGCAGGCAGGGATCAGGGTTGCCACCCAGGGAGCAGCAGTCCTTCCCTGAGCTCACCGTGGAGCTACTGGCTACCAATGCTGCCCATTGAGGCAGACTGAAAGATTTGCACCAACTCCCAGAAGAATCCAGTGACACAGAACACATATCTTTCCAGGATAATTTGGGGTTAAAGATTTTCCCAAAGTTAGAAGCCTTTTTGTTTCAGTTCATTTCTAAGGTTAGATGGTACGGGATCGAGCTGATGAAATCACACTGCATGTAATTTGTTCTGCCTCTTCATTGAATGTCCTAGGCTAACAAATTTGACATATTAGACCATTCAAAATTTAATCCTGATCCAAACTCCATCTGGGCTGAAGAGAATCTCACCACTAAGCCCTGTAGATCCTGTGTCAGAACATTAGATATTGCATTACAGGTGTCATAGAAAACATTCACTTACCCAAGAGGCGTAATATCCATTAGTGACTGAGAAGAACAAAAACCAAAACTGTAATTTTTTTTTAAAGTGGGACAAAACTAAAAAAAAATAGAACATGTTTGCATTGATATGATAATATTATGGGATCTTAACATGAAGTTTTTTGTCTGGTCAAGAAACTCTTGGGTCTGTTTAGTCTGGAGAAGACTTGAGGGTGGATCTGATCAATGCTTGTAAGTATCTAAAGGGCAGGTGGCAAGAGGATGGGGCCAGGCTCTTCTCAGTGGTGCCCAGCGACAGGACAAGGGGCAATGGGCACAAACTGGAGCACAGGCAGTTCCACCTGAACACGAGGAAGAACTTCTTTACTGTGAGGGTGACAGAGCCCTGGCACAGGCTGCCCAGGGAGGCTGTGGAGTCTCCTTCTCTGGAGATGCTCAAAACCCGCCTGGACGCGTTCCTGTGCAACCTGCTCTAGGCTAACCTGCTTTAGCAGGGGGGTTGGGCTGGGGGATCTCCAGAGGGCCCTTCTGACCCCTGCCGTTCTGTGATTCTGTGATTCTGTAACTCAAGTAGAGTTACAATTTTATGTTGTGTTCTCCGTGAGCAGAATGACAGCTCTATGGAGAGCAGGCTGACAACTCCTCACCTGCTGTTTCTGTGCTACATTGCATTAGTCTAAACTTTATCTTTTTTAAAACCAGTATCAATGAAATTTTGAACCATATTTTCTTTTTACTTGCCCTAGTGTGAGCCTCTTACACCAACTAATCCAATGCATAGTAAGTTTAATCCAGATAGTAATCTGACAGAATTCATAATAGGAAGACTGTATTCAAACATCAGATACTCATAAATTACACAGGAAAAAGCTCTGTGTAAGGGATGTAACCTTCTTCTGGTTTTCTACTGTGTATATGATTGTTAGTTACAGATTCTAGGGTATAGATTTTATTCATATCCATACTTTATCATAGTCCAAAATTTATGGTACAGATGAAGACCTGTACATTTAAAAAATTGTGTTAAAGTCAGTGGATTTTGCTGGCCACGGTAATGTGAGATTAGATTATTTGAATAATTGAAACAACCAACTAAACTTGTCTAGAAGTATTAGTGCTAAGGGGATAACCAAACGGTACGTTTTTTCACTCTACAAATTTGGGGTAGTCTGGCTTCTCTTGGTTTTGGATAGTTTTAGAGTATTGTTGGATCTGTCTTTGGAAAAATCATTAAACAAGACTTCCTTCTGGAATGCCAGCCTAGGTACAACTTAATCATCCCTTAATATTTTTTGAAAAGAATAGATGTTGTCCGTGAGGTCCTGGGTAATGTTTCCTGCTTTGAATCCTAAGTTATAATTTCCATAGTTCTGTGACCTGGCACATAGCATGTCCCCCACCCCCAGCCAGCTAGTTTATCTCAATGTGCATACACTACCCATATTTTCCCTGTTGAACAGTACTATAGGATGCGTTAGGGGCATGAAAAACATGTTAAAAACCCCATTCTGTTCCAGTATCAGTTGATATTCCACAGCGAGTCAACGTAAATCTCCCATGACAAAAGCAACATACCAGGCCTGCTTTATGAAGATTAGAGATCTCAGACAAACATCTTGCTTAAAAACTCTTTTCAGCAACTCACATTATAGATGAGTAAATGCTACGATGCAAGTCTTTACAGTAACACAGTGTAAAGGTTTTGAGAATCTCTGTACTGATTCTGTAAGCACTGTTTGGAAACTAACTGTGTTTGATTCATAACTTTTTCTGGGCCTTCACATGGTATAGTGTGATAAAGTAGAGGTGATTTTTTCACAATTATTCCAGTGTCTGAAGAAGGGCCGGCTAAAATTTTCAAGATTTTAAAAGTGATTTTTATGCCACAAGCTCTCAATTGATGTAATGTCTGGGTTCTCTATGAACAGATTAGAAAGATTTTGGTTTTGGCTTTGTTAGATCAAGAAAAATCAATAACCAGTTATTTCTGTGAGAAACAAGGGTGGAAAGCACTGAAGTGTTTCTCTGAGGGTAGTATATAACTTGCAGCACAGCTAGGAACTGATATTTTGAGTAAGGTAAGCACAAGAAGTAATGCAAATTATTTGCAGCAGTGAAAAGAGTTTCCAGTGGTGTTTTCTACAGGTATCGAACTAGATTGCTAGTGGAGGTCAAGGAATGCTTATCAGTAGTGATTTTTAAGAGCTGATCAGATGGATTTCAGAAACTGATGTGATTTTCTAGCCTGCAAGGCAGAATATGTTCAAGGATTGCTATTCGCTACTGGCTTCTCCTGCTGACAAGTCGACCGAGAAGGGAACAGAACATTTCTAGCACAGTTCGGCAGCAGGAGACCCTGTGGCAGTGGAGTGCAGAAAACCCACTTGCTCTCCAGCAGACCAGAGTAGCAGAGACTTCGGCTTCCTAGGTGCTTGTGGGCCACATGGAGGCCACTCAGCAGGGCTGTTCATGTTCACGCTTAGATCGCTAGCTCACAGTGCCCAGAGACTGCCTTGCAGCACTGAAAAGGTTAGTTCCCCTTGGCTTAGGTACAGCTGATCCTGCCTGTCAGCTGTGGGATAAGCTAGATGACCTTGCAAGACTTCTTTATCCAATTTTGTGTGGTCCTCTGACTTGCTTCAGTCTATGTCTTAGCTTTGAGTTCATTCTTTAGAGGGCAAAGCAATGGATTCAAAATTGAATACTGAGCAAAGTTGAGTAAAACTGAGCAAGAAATCCCTAACTATAATAGTACTCACCAACTTGAAAGAAATTTGAAGTGTCTGGTTGACAACAAAAATCCTTTAATACAAAATCTGAATGTGTGCTTTTTTTTAAAGTGGAAGAGGCAGATACGCCGTGTGAATTTTAAGATAGCAGTTCCTATGTACAGGGCATTTATTCCAAGAAATGTGGAATTCATAGAAACTGTTCTCTTCTTATTTGGAACTCCATGAAAGCCCTGTACAAAACAGGAAAAACAACAATTAGCCCCAAGTATAAACACTGAAATCAGAGACAGATAACGTGTCGTAGTGTCCTCTTGAAGATTGCTACTCTAAACTTCAAAAAGGAATCAAATTAGCAGAAGAGAGCTTTTTTTTGTTTTCTTTAGTGTCGTACCTGGTTTTTCTCTTGGTTTTAATTTGTCCCTCCCAATGCTGGGATTGCAGAAGATGAATCTGCCATCCTGGTTAGTCTTCTGCTCGGGGTGTTGAAGGTTTGCGTATAGGTTCGTGTGCAGTGTGCCTGTGCAATTTCCATCAGAAGCAGGAAATGTTTATTCAAGTGCTGAGGGGTGGGACAGTTGCTGCAGTTTTAGGTAATTTTAAACAAACTATTTGAGCATCCTGTTTAAATAGAGTTAAGTAACCACGGTTTTGTACTAGTTGGAAAAGAATTCCGTACATGCATGATATGAATAAAATATCATGTTACAGAGCATACCAAGGTTGTGATATGACTTCTTGTGCAATAATAGTTGTACCTTTTACTTTTATTCTGCAGCAAGTTTAGTGGCGAAACATACTCCATTATGTTGCAGTACTCTACTAGAATATGAACTATTTTGCATTTAAATTTACCTGTATTTAATACACTTGGTATTTTCAGTAGCCTCTGGAGAAATCTAATTCAAATGTGACTTTCTGAAACTGGGAGGAAAAAAGTATGTTCACACAAAGAACTTGATTTAGGCAACTAGTGAGTATCAAGAAGAATTTATTCACAGCCAATTGTATGAAAACATAAATGAAGGAAAAAATGGTAGTTGGAGTAGGCTGGTAAAATTTATCAATTGTGAATTTCACTTAAGGAGTCCATGTTTGATGCCTTTCCTGAATTCTCTCGTTTCACGTGTTATAAGGGTTGAACTGGGAGACAAAATACAGTAGTGAAAAGATCTGTTCTCAGGCTGGTAGCATGGATGCACATCTCAGATTTGAAACTGGGAGACAGACTGTATGATGTATTTTTGTTTTGTAGTATTTCAGTAATGAGTCTGTGCTGAACCACATGTTGGGTCCCCCAGCTGGTAGGAGTCATTTGAAAGAAAAAAAAAAAAATTGTGCTCTTCAGATTGCAGTGATAATAGTATTTGGCCTTATGTCTATCAATGGATTGTCTTTAAGCTGTGATCTAATGTTAATGAGATTTTAATTGGAAAACAAACAAAGGACGGACAGGTTAATGACTGATAACAATTTAAAATAAATCTTTCAAGGGCTACACAATAATTAGTGTAAACAATACATCAAAGTCTTTCCATGTCTAAGCTTTCATACAGGGTTTACGTAGAAGCTTGTTCCTCAACAATAGTATTATTCCACATCTAAACAACTAATAGACTGTATAGTGTCATCTGTTAAATCAAACTGGTTGGCAAGATTATCTGGTCTTACTAGAAGGAAGGTCTTGGTCATTAATCACACCTCTACAAAATAGAAGCTGGATTGATTCTGTTATGTCCTGAGTGTTTATTGCTATTGGTCTTTCTGGAAATCACCTCCCCTTTCCCAATTCAAACTTGTACATTATTCCTAAAGAAACAAAAGGTGGAAGCTCTATCCAGTGGAACTCATAACATCTAAAAACAAGCCAATAGTAACCGGTAGGGAGTGCACATCATGTATGGGCTGGTGTTAACAAAACGTATAAATAAAACTAAAAATGGAGAATGATTTCGAAGAGGGAATGTTATGGTAATAATCAGAATGAAGAGTAAAGGATTAGTTAGAAGGATTTACTTTAGAGCCGAAGGGTGACTATTTTGAATGCCAGGGAGGGTGAAAAACGAAATTAGGGCACAATTAAAGGACTGGAATGAGAGAGATGGAACAAGATTTCTAGTTTAAGTGACAAGTGAACTTCTCCAGATAGTGATGGGGACAGAGACTAGAAGAGAGGTTGCTTTTAGACTCCAGTTTTGAAAACGTAAAGCATGCAGGAGAGTATCTCAAGTAAGAAAATCAAGAGGTGAGACTGGAGTAATAGAAATGTTAAGACACACAGTTATGCATTCCATAGTAGTTAAAGCCATAATCAGAAGCTACAACAGAAATACAGAGTGAAGTTGAACTTTTTTTGTCTTGACTTATAGCCTGTTTATTCCACATCTGCTTTGCTTTTAAAATCTCTTACCCACGCTCTCTACTCTGTTTTTCTTTCCATTTATTATTTTAAGTATTCTCATTCAACCATACCTTTTGAGAAATTTGAGAAATTCAAGGAAAAGCAGGTATGATTAAGAGCTAAAATAAACCCCATAAAGGAATCTAATTACTTCAGAAAACATATTGGCTTACTTTGCAATACTTTTTTGCTTTATAGATGCCAAGAGAGGATTAATCTATAATGTCTTTGTTTGTGATTTTGCGTTTTATTTCAGTTTATATAATTATTTATGTATTTATTTATATAATTAAAGAGTTCCCAGGACTGCTTTACGTTTATTTAGTTCATCAAAACATACTTTTCAAATGTTAGGAAAACGGAGTCCAAAAATAATGCATTCCAAACCAAACCCATTCAATTTTCTCTTGGAACACAATCAATGATAAAGTCATACCTTGTATCTCATTTTTAACTGAGTAAACACTGTCTTGTCCCTTAATAATGCGTAATTTTTAGGGCGTTCAGTTTGTATTCCCCACTTCAATATTTAATCATAGATTAGAATCATAGAATGGTTTGGCTTGCGAGGCACCTTAAAGACCATCCAGTTTCAAACCCCCTGCCACTGGCAGGGACACCTTCTGCTCAAAGTTGCTCAAAGCCCCATCCAGCCTGTGCTTGAATACTCCCAGGGAGGAAGCATGCACAACTTCTCTTGGCAACCTCTTCCAGTGTCTCACCACCCTCGTTGTGGAGAATTTCTTCCTAATGTCTGATCTAAATCTACCCTGTTTCAGTGTAAAACTGTAACCTCTCATCTGATCACTACATGCCCTTGTAAAAAGTCCCTCTCCAGCTCTCTTGTAGGCCCCTTCAGGTACTGGGAGGCTCCTAGAAGGTCTCCCCAGAGCCTCCTCTTCTCCAGGCTGAACAACCCCAACTCTCTCAGCCTGTTTGCATAGGAGAGATGCTCCAGCCCCGTCATCTTCGTGGCTCTCCTCTGGACTTCCTCCAACAGGTCGATGTCCTTCTTACGCGGGAGGCCCCAGAGCTGGACACAGTACTCCAAGTGGGGTCTGATGAGAGCAGAGTAAAGGGGGAGAATCACCTCTCTTGACCTGCTGCCCGTGCTTCCTTTGATGCAGCCCAGGATATGGTTGGCTTTCTGGGCTACGAGCACGCATTACCTGCTCATGTTGAGCTTCTCATCAACCAACAGACCCAAGTCGTTCTCTGCAGGGCTGCTCTCAATCCATTCTCTGCCCAGCCTGTACTTGTGCTTGTGATTGCCCTGACCCATGTGCAGACCCTTGCACTTGGCCTTGTTGAAATTCATGAGGGTCACACAGNAAGGTCTCCCCAGAGCCTCCTCTTCTCCAGGCTGAACAACCCCAACTCTCTCAGCCTGTTTGCATAGGAGAGATGCTCCAGCCCCGTCATCTTCGTGGCTCTCCTCTGGACTTCCTCCAACAGGTCGATGTCCTTCTTACGCGGGAGGCCCCAGAGCTGGACACAGTACTCCAAGTGGGGTCTGATGAGAGCAGAGTAAAGGGGGAGAATCACCTCTCTTGACCTGCTGCCCGTGCTTCCTTTGATGC
>VZSC01009370.1:0-53353 GCA_013398225.1 Steatornis caripensis
TAAGCTGTTATTGCTAAGCAATAAAAAAGACATGTCAAATTGATTATCATTGTCAATAGAGGTAGTGGATTAATGCCATCCTTAAATGAATAATATTTTTTAACACAAGAAAGAATAAAAGCATAAATCTACTGGTAGATCCTTTCCTATAAAAGTGTCAAAGCTGTGCATGAATTATGTAATTAGTTGTCTACACAAGTACAGGTATGTGTGGGTAAAATATCTGGTTGATTGAAATAGTAGCAAATGTGATTACATTGCCAATTATTGATTTATTTTACTTCAGTCATGGTTGTTATCATTTCCCTTAATTTTGCTCTGTAAAGAATGATATTTTAAAATTATAAGAATTTAACTTACTTCTTCCAATAAATATATATTTCAATGTAATTTGTTGTTAAATGCACTGGCTCAAGTTATAGATCAGATTTTTTTTTTTAATTTTGTGTATTGAATTTAAGTGAAAGTATTAAAAAAAATTGCTACACGAAAGGTTTAGAAGTTGCAAAGATTTAAATCTAATCCTTCTACATTTGAATCACAGCTACATGAAGCCTCTTTATTAAGGTTAGACCGAAGGATGCTGGCATAAGACCGTGATACAGTCTTTGGAGAAGAGCTTGTATTTCTAGTAAACTAGTAGAGAGCATCATAAGCAAGATTCTCATCTTGACTGATCGTCAGCTAGAAGTTTTATTTTTCTTTGTTAGAAAAGTTCACTGACGTATACCCAAGTGAAATGCAAATAGTATTTGTTAAATTTTTCAATAATTTAATAATTCATGTTTACCCTAGTTCTTCATCATTATTCATATTCATGTTGGAAGGTCAACTGTGCGTACAAATTTTATGTCAAATTAAGCTAATGTTGTTTTCCTGGAGCGTACAAGGAATGACCAATTCTTTGCTAGTTCCCTTCAACATTTTAACCCTTGCTGGCCTCAGCAATAATTTTCTGTGATGTGATTATTATCAACATTAATACATACAGCCACATTTAAGGGTTCTCAATTTGAGAGCATTTCAGGTTTCCTGGTATTACTGGACACTCTCGATGTGTAAGACAATGTTAAAGTGTTTTTCAAGTAGAAGCAAGAGAAACGATTAGAAATATGTAACTTAGGAGACTGTTCTTTAAGCCTGTTTTAAAAGACACAGAAAGTTTATCTGCTTATCAGATTAACAGTTTTTGCATCACTGCAATTTCAGGAATGCCGTTTTTGTGTGAACCTCAGACTCTTTAAGCATCAAACGCAGGTGTTACATAAGAGATAAACTTAGCTCTGCCCAACAGGCCATCATATCTGGTGTGCACTGACCCTGGAGACCTGCTAAATCACATACAAATTTTGGCTTCTTATCTCTAAGGAGTAAAATGGATTAGGGAGAATTTTCAAACAGAAACAGTAAAATCATTCATTAGCCTTTCAAAGGTATGAGGTGGACAGGGAACAGAATGGAGAGTAAATCCTTCCCACAGGTGAAAAGCAGAAAGACCTGGTGCCCAAATAGAAAATCCTGTGAGGTCATTGCCTACAGTCTTACCTCAGATCCTTAACATTCAGCAACTAGCTCTAGCATTCACATCTGAATATACGGTAAGGCACCATTTCGAGGAAGCAAAATTCTTTTTGCTAAATGCTGTCATTCATTTAATTTATTCTAATTCTCATCGTTGTACTACCTGGCCAGTTTGAAATGCATTTTACACCAATGCCTTAATTTCTTCTTTCTTCAAAGAGATAAAGTGAAATCAGCTCCCTTGTGGTTTGCTTCATAAAATAAGACTTGAAATTACAAGGGCACTTTTCACTTTTCCGAAGCATTTTTATAAGTGTATAATCAGATTTATTAATACATAGTGTTAACAAATACAGAATTTCCTTATTCCAATGCGTGTGGTTTAGAATACACACCCATGTGCACCAAATATGTACTCTGAAACTGGTTAAATTGACAGAATACTTGTAGACGTACAAACAGTCTCCCTCCTCCAATACTTCTTTGGGTACATGCAATCATGAATATATGGGTCTCAGTAAAATGATTGAAACTTCTTGATCAGTATGCCCTTGCCATACAGCAAAGCTTAGTCCCCTAATCAAAATTACTTTAAGGCTGTCACACGTATCTTTCCAGTGCACTGAAGGCATAGTGTCATAGTTTAGCCAGCTGTTCTATCACCCAGTGACCCCTCCCCACATGGGAAGTGGGAAGCGGGAAAAGGAAAGGACACCCATGGGTTGGAACAGAAACAGATTTAGTAAAATAGTAACAATCTAGTATCAATGCCAGTACTAATATGAAATACACAAAGTTATATTCAGTCCATACAGTGGCTGTGAGCTGCACAATCCCAGCAGTGAACTCCAGATGCCAAACCGCACGAGAACCACAGCTCCGGCAAAAGCGTGGCGGTCACAGCCAAGGGGAGAGCAGGCCTTGGGAGCAGAAGGACAGGTGAGACCCTCCAGGGACAGCCACCATTGAGGAAAGAGGGAAGGAAAGAAGCCGTCCCCAGGAATCTTTCTAATTTATAGGGAGTGTGACATTTATGGTAAGGAATACTGCTGTTGGCCAGACTGCCCTGGCTTTCACTCCCCCTAGCTTTAGCTCCTGACTTACTCGAAACCGCTGGAGACCTTGATCACTGTGGAAACCCCCACACCACGGCTGGCCGTGAACTAAAACAAAGTGCCTTACCAACTTTGTTCACACTGAATCAGGGTGCTGCATTCTTCTCAAAAATGCAGTTTTCCTGAACAGAAAAACGATTCTATGATTCTATCCCAGTGAAACCAGGACACACAGTCTGAGGCTTATTCTGTTCTCAGTGTTGGAGATTTTGAGGTTTGGGGGGTTTTTTTTGTTTTCCATTAAATCTTTCAGGCTTTAACATTGTACTTTGAAGTATTGCTGTTGTATGCCTTTCATAAGAGAAAGCCTTGCGAGAAGAGATTTGTAGAAGGTACCTCGAGCAGAAGAATCTGATAGCCTTGATACAACTCTTCTTGACTCTACACATTACTTTAGTGCAAGAAAATACTGAGCCCATTACAGGGCATTGACTTAGACTGAAATCAGTGATACACTGACAAAAGACAGGAGTCCTGCAGAGAGGCAAAGACCTGGCTGAATCCACATGGAAAATAATCGGGGAGAAAATTTCCTTCAATAACAAAAGAGGGAGTGTTGCTTACTGCTTGTCTAAGCTGAGGGCATGGAAGGTTATTCCACATAACTGCACTAGAAGTAAAAGCAGGATTTGAAATCAGAGGAACAGACAGAAACTGAAAATTCATATTACTGCAGACAGGAACACCTTTTCTAGACAGAAAAAAAAAAAAAGAAAAAACTAAACATGATCTCTGTGGCAAGATGGAGAAAACAGATTTAGTTAAAATGAAAGAAAGAGAGAAAGAAGGAAAGAAGGAAAGAAAAATCTGTGAAGAAATTGTGGGTTTTCTATTCATATCACATCCAAAGTTTTAATAAACAGAAGTACTATTTTTCCACGAATGTATGAACATTTTCTTCTTATTGATTGGACAGTCTGTTTACACAGTCTGCTGTCCTAAATTTATTCCTATCAAGAACAAAAATAATACAAGGAGATGATGAAGCTTATCACCACAAAGAGATCACAGGAACTAATAGCGAAGTACACCCCAGAAAGACTTCTCAATCCCTCCCAGAATATCAAGCTGTGATACCAAACCACAGCCACTGGACCAAACTGGTCTTGCCAACAAGTTTCATTCTTGGCTTGTGTATTTATGCACAACACCAAACTTTCATGTTGGAAAATTTTGGAAAACTTCACTCCATGCTTTACTGAAAGTTCAACATAATGATGGAAAAGTCAGTCTGCTTTTTTTTTTCTCTAACCCTGAGAGGTTTGCATCCCTGATGTTTCTATGTTTGAAGCTGCCTACAGCCCTGAGTTAATTCTGAGATTCTTAATAACTACACGAAGTGATATCCAGTGCCAGATGAAAAGTTTCAATTGAATTAAAACTGTGGCCAAGGTACTAGGGGGAAATGTATTTCAAAGGTTGTGTGAGCCATTTTCCTCCAAAACCTAATCGCTATGCAAAAATATAACAAGTTTCCCTAGCAACAAACATTTCCTTGTCAAAGACTTGCTCTCCCAGAACATATCCATTATGGATTATTTATCCCATTATCTCTGTGTAAAACAGTGCTAACAAAAAACATTCATTATCGCTCAGTCCTTCCATTTGCATATTGTTTTTTTACTCTTGAATATGTGAAAAATAACACCCTTAATGGAGGCTAGAGTAAGCTTTTATTACTGCAATTAAGCTGGCATGTCTAAAAAGAAATGAAAAATAGTAAAAATCTCTTTAAAATACTAATGAATCTTTTTCAGAACTTCTATTGAGACTATACTTTTTTGCTAGTGACCTCATAAAATAATGGATTCAATTAGTGTTCTGTTATTATTTCCAGCTATCTGAAAGCATTTCACATTATTACTTTATCTGAAACACTTATTTACTTCACATTAGAGATAAGTAGTGGTTTTACATTGCTAACAATTACTAATGGATGTTGATGTTCAGCCAAATTATTTTATAGACTTGAAAATTAAATATATTCATTCACTCTCTATGCTTCTTCCACTATAAGGGAAGCCCCATTAGTAAATCACTGGAGATAATTTTTCCTCAGTGAAGCAGGTGTCTGGCTAGGAATGCCGCAAGACTGTCTGTGGAGGTGTTCAGAGAATGCAGGCTTCTTTGTGACTGCGGTGTGATTTGGGTCCTGCTCCCCTGCCTCCTGGTTAGCTGTTGGCATCTCTGCACTCATACAGCAAGTGCAGAGTGGCACAACTGTGCACAGGGGGCACATCCTGCCCTCACACAACAGTTAAAGCACTTCTGGAAACTTGTAACTGAGTTTATAGTTCTGAGGACCAGGGGAAAGGCATTTGCTGTGGCTCAATCTTCAGATTGCACTATATAGAAACCATAATAAAAGTTTCAAATAACACTTGTTTAGATGTTACTAGAATGGTTAAAAAGGTGTAGTGATTCTACAGATGAGGGAACAGAAATTCCATGTTTGTCTGATCCAAGGACTTGAAATCTCCAGACATTAGCAGATTTTCAACTACAGAATTTGTTTTGCAACAAAATACAGGTTTGGGATATACCTGTGCTGGAAGGGAATTTTTGAGGGAATTGCTGCGGAAAACTACAAGTAAATCTGTTTTGCATTCATGACTAAAGAATTTCCAAGCAATAAATATTTAAATAGAAAATTTCTGATGTCCAGTCTTTTCCAGATAAAGGAAGAAAATCAAAAGGTATATAGCACCATGAGTGGGAAACAAATTCTGTTTAAGGACTGAGACATCTGGTCTAACTTCTCTAGCAGAAAACTTATTTGAATACAAAATTCAGTATTTTCAGTAAGAGAAAACCCAAACTTTTGAATTTTTTTTTTCTCAATCTGAGAGGACTAGATTTGAAAACAACTGGAAAGCAAACGTTTTGCAGGGGAGGAAGAATTTGGGGACAGCTGCGAGGGTGCAGCAGGGCTGTGAAGCTCCAGGGGAGCAGAATATCGGGTTGCACCATGCTGGCAGGATCAGCATCCTCACTGGCAGGAGTGCAGAAAGGAGAGCAGGGCAGGAGGGTGGCAGCTAGGACCAGTGAAGAGACCAGGTGTCAGTCACAGCCCATGGTGGTGAGGCAGCTCAGGACAAGGACTTGTGCCCAGGGAAGGGCCTGCATCAGAGATGTGTTACCAGATATGGGCATGGCTGCCCTGTAGCTCAGGTGAGGAATCAGTGCTTGAATTTCGGTACAGATCCCCAAGACAGTGAACCCATCCCTGCTCCTCACACCTCTTCATCACACCTTAGCCATGCTCTCGTCACCAGACCCATGGTTTCAAAGCTGTCCCATGTCCAGGCTAGCACTGAGCCTTGACTCCTCTGGAAGAGGGCTGTGCTGAGAGTCCTCACTTCTGTTGAAATATTGCTCCTGAAGTGGGATTTTAAAACTAGTCATACACAATCAAGAAGAAAGAAACAAAGATATTTTTAAGTCAAATAGCTAGGAAGATTGGTTCTGTACTCACTTTACCGTTATGTTTGTTTATTGGCATGATTTTTCCCCCCAGGTTTTAAGAAATTAAAAAGTAATTTACATCAGCCAGTTCTAAACACTGAAAAGTGCAAAGAGTCTTAAATATGAAGGACTTACTTGACTGTCTCCTTTTGATTGTGTCTCTTTTCATAAAAAAAATACAATTCTAGATGATGGAAAGTAAAAGCAAACAAATATTTTATTGGGGAAGTAACATATTTGTTCTCTAAAATCTCCAGTTTTTGAAGCAGGGAATCTACGTGACAAAGGCAAATACATCTGGTAACTGCTTCACATTTCAGACAGATATAAGAGGCAAAGAATCAGCTCCTGCCTTGAATAAAGTAAGGAACATAAGCAACAGGAAATCACTATTGCCCAGTGTGAGTAGTGAGAACTGGGAGATGTTTGTAGCTCATAGACAGCACTACAGAGGAGTTATCTGCTTCTTCAAGTCTTCAGGGAAAAAGCACTTCTGAAAGCAGCCTGCTTTTCTACTGCAATAAAAGTATCTATCCCACCAGGAGTTATCATTACAACCATCTCCACAACTTTCAAAGGGCCCATTACAACTGCACCCAAGTTTCTAGCAGAACTGAATGCATTTGTATGCACACTGTTCACACAGGAA
Source organism: Steatornis caripensis (assembly GCA_013398225.1). Lineage (NCBI taxonomy): Eukaryota > Metazoa > Chordata > Aves > Caprimulgiformes > Steatornithidae > Steatornis > Steatornis caripensis. The sequence continues at coordinate 6,751 of VZSC01009370.1, forward strand.
AAGCTACAATAACCTGAGCCCTGATGATAAATATATCATACAGAAGTGTCACACAAAACCACCAGCTGCGCTGTTCACAGTGAAGACCATCGTGTGGCAGTCCTGATGCTTGAACACTAACGGCTGTCTCTGCATTACAGGACACGTGTGAAATACACAAGTATGAATATACAGCAATAGTGTTCATGTGAGAACCTCCAAGCAATTGCTAGGGGATTTACAAGCTGTTAAGAAAATTTCTGTGTGCTGAATGTTGTATAATGCCAATGAATTTACTTTTCTTAATCTCATTTTGTTGACAAGTTACCAGTAGTTCATGTCCACAAACCGCAAACTGAAAATCACTAGGTAAGAAAACCTCACTCTGCTCACATTTAATATGTAGTTTTGTTTACAAGTTAATAGTAGGTAATGTGATTACACAAGTCTTTGCAATTCAGATCTTAACAATCTCTTCTGACCACTCTCATTCAAATACAGCCATTCACCCATCTTCTGCAAAGCTGTTCTTCTCAGACCTGAGCTTCTGCACCCTCCAGGTTCAACAGAAAAGGACTTTCTGGGGAAGACTTTAATCACTCCATAACACAGAAAGCTGAATTCTTTTTTCCCTGTTGGCCTATCCCTACTGAATGGATTTCCTTTCCTTTGTTGTTACTTCACAAAAATAAAGTTTTCATGTTGCCTGGGGCCTTGACTGTTGGTAGCAGCTTGACTAAGGTAATCATTGAGCATAAAGGGAGAAATGCAAACCACTTTGTCATGATTTGTAACGCAAGTCTTGCTTGTATGTAGCGAAAGAGTAGCATCAGTACCAGCCAAATCTCCAAAACAAAAAAAAAAAAAAAGGAAGGAAAAAAAGAAGAACACTGTCTCAAAACGATTCCAGCTAGAATGTTAGAATGAAAGGAAGGCAGGAAAAAAAATTAGGGAAAACATTGGTGTTTTATAGTCTCAATTTAGCTTTTCAGTTCGATGCTCCAAATTAACTGCTGACTGAGGCTTCTAAACTTGTGATGACTAAAGAAGAACAAAATATAATAGGGAATTGAGATATGCCACAAAAGCTTAGATTCTGTGTCTTAAATTCACATGCCTGTAATCTTACTAGATTCCACTGTGGCTATGTGGCTGCTACTATTTCTCTTCTATTAACATGAGCTAACAAAAGTGTATATAAGAAAATTTACCTGCAAGCGGTGCTGACTTCAGATTCTGATTTGAAACTCATAAATGTGAGCTGAAATGCCTGGTCTATTGCACCGGTGATATCTATTGCAACGGGCAGCAATCTTAGTAGCTATTAATCATGACAAACCTTTGAAAAGCATAGACCTGGGAAATTGTTTCTTTATAGAATCATAGAATCATAGAATGGTAGGGGTTGGAAGGGACCTCTAGAGATCATCTAGTCCAACCCCCCTGCTAAAGCAGGTTAACCTAGAGCAGTTTCACATGAATGTGTCCAGGCGGGTTTTGAATATCTCCAGAGAAGGAGACTCCACAACCTCCCTGGGCAGCCTGTGCCAGTGCTCTGTTACCCTCACAGTAAAGAAGTTCCTCCTCATGTTCAGGTAGAACTGCCTGTGTTCCAGTTTGTGCCCATTGCCCCTTGTCCTGTTGCTGGGCACCACTGAGAAGAGTCTGACCCCATCCTCTTGACATCCACCCTTTAGATATTGATGAGCATTGATCAGATCTCCGCTCAGCCTTCTCTTCTCCAGGCTGAACAGACCCAGCTCTCTCAGCCTTTCCTCATACGAGAGATGCTCCACTCCCCTAATCAACTTTGTGGCCCTCCGCTGGACTCTCTCCAGTAGTTCCCTGTCTCTCTTGAACTGGGGAGCCCAGAACTGGACACAGTACTCCAGATGCGGCCTCACCAGGGCAGAGTAGAGGGGGAGGATCACCTCCCTCGACCTGCTGGCCACACTCTTCTTAATGCACCCCAGGATGCCATTGGCCTTCCTGGCCGCAAGGGCACACTGCTGGCTCATGGTGAGCCTGTTGTCCACCAGCACTCCCAGGTCCTTCTCCGCAGAGCTGCTCTCCAGCAAGTCAACCCCCAGCCTGTACTGGCACATGGGGTTGTTCCTCCCCAGGTGCAAGACCCTACACTTGCCCTTGTTGAACTTCATCAGGTTCCTCTCCGCCCAACTCTCCAGCCTGTCCAGGTCACGCTGAATGGCAGCACAGCCTTCCGGTGAGTCAGCCGCTCCCCCCAGCTTTGTATCATCAGCAAACTTGCTGAGGGTACACTCTGTCCCTTCATCCAAGTCATTGATGAATACGTTGAACAGGACTGGACCCAGCACTGACCCCTGGGGAACACCGCTGGTCACAGGCCTCCAACCAGACTCCGCACCACCGATCACAACCCTCTGCGCTCTGCCATTCAGCCAGTTCTTGACCCACCTCACTGTGCGCTCATCTAAGCCACTCTTCCTGAGCTTTCCTATGAGGATGTTGTGGGAGACAGTGTCAAAAGCCTTGCTGAAGTCAAGGTAGACAACATCCACTGCTCTCCCCTCGTCCACCCAGCCAGTCATGCCATCATCGAAGGCTATCAGATTGGTCAAGCAGCATTTTCCCTTGGTGAATCCATGGTGACTACTCCGGATAGTCTTCTCCTCCTCCATGTGCTTAGAAATGACTTCCAGAACGAGCTGTTCCATCACCTTTCCAGGGATGGAGGTGAGACTGACTGGCCTGTAGTTTCCCGGGTCGTCCTTCTTGCCCTTTTTGAAGATTGGAGTAACACTGGCTTTCCTCCAATCCTCAGGCACCTCTCCTGTTCTCCACGATATATTTATATTTATATGTTTATATATATATTTATATGTCTTTCAGGATAAGCAGAATTCAAGTAAATTAAGAAAGTCTGCACTTCAAATATTGAGTCTAAAACACTCAAGCAGGTCTTTACTGTAGCACTTCATATTGAAATGTTATACACATTTCAGACCAAGATCCATTGAAAACGTGGTGTTGAGGTGGCTGTAAAGCTATACATGGAGGGGGATAATAGGGTACAGAAAAAGTAAGACAGAGGGAAAAGGGGTTTTTTTGCATTCTCTTGAATGTTGCCATGAAGTATAAGCCAGTATTCAGCTGCAGATGAGGATTGTCATGAACAACACACAACAGACTTACCCGACGTAACATGTAACAATATTCCTGGAATATGTAGTAACTGAAAATTCAGAATATGAATTACAGAAAAAAGATCTAAGACTGTGCACAGATTTGGCATTTCCTTTAATCATTATGAACATATAAATATTAAAATTAATAATATAAATTATATAATATAAAATAATAGTATATATTCCTAGTATTTGCCTACTTTACCTGCAAAAGTTGGAATACTTAAAAAAATAAATACCCAGTAAATTATTACTCAAGCAGAAATAAGTCTTCCACATAATTTCTAATTGGCTGTCTCTCATCCAAAATCCCCAAACCAATATTTGATAAATGTAAACTGCCAGCACAGACCTTTGTTTGTTTTTAGGGTTGTGCTTATTTGTTTTTTAAAATTGATGTGCTTATTTTGACACAGAACTCAAGTTCATCAATATGCATACATATCTGGAGAGTGTAGTCGGTTCAAGTATTTTTCAATAACGTTTGAAAAGATCAGGACATGTTGGTGTCTGAGAGAAAATAGAAAAGGAAATACATGGTGTGTTGTTTCTATTGCAAATTTTCTACCTCTTCCCTTGAATTATAAGAAAAAAACTATCTGACAAAGGGAGGAAAAAATGTATGATAACGTGGAAAAGTTAAATTGAAGTCTAACTAATATTTAGGACAGAGTGGTTTCAAAGATAGGAACATTTTCAAAAACACATATTTTGTTTTATTTGGTAATTGCTGTATTAAGTTCTTTGTTGATTCAGATATTAGAGAAGAATTACTGTAGTGAAAGCAAAAGCAGAAGGAAAGAGTACATAAACATCAGACACATCAAACAGTACTAATGATTAAGTGACCCAAAAGATGGAAAACTAATTAAAAATAAAGTCACTACGCAGGACTAAAAAACAATTTTAAGGTGCTTTATGATAATGACAGCAATTTTTTTTATCTCCCTCAAAAGCTATACTTTGCATTGTCCCATATGTCATATGGATCTCAGAATAATTCACTGGCTTGATGTTACTAAAATTAATATTTTTGTGCACAATGGTGCACAAGATGGCTCTGCAGCTGGCACAGCAATATGCCTGGGTGGAGTTTGAAAGGAGTCCCAGATTCAGACTCAGTATGTCAGAAGCCTCAACCCCTTCCAAATGGTAGAGGGACAAAACGGACATCCAAGCCTTGCTCTGCAATGGCCCCTGAAGCTGGAGATAGTAGCAGCCTGACATTCCTGTGGAGATATGCTATGGTCAATGAGATGAGGCAACAGTGAGCCCACTGCACTGCATCAGGGTGAGGAGCAAGAGATTAAATGGGTGTTTGCATGGGCAAGTTTCTGAATGTCAAAACGCAGAACAGGAGGTACAGTGAGAGCCTGCACTCAACTGAGCAATGAGCAGAGACTCCCAAGATGGTGAGAGCTGTAAATCTGTGACAAACATCAGTAGAGGGGAAGGTTTCTTCTCTGCATGCAGATCTGCACCTTTGGCACAGACAGAGTGTCCTGAGAGCAGGTGAGGAGGAATAAACTCTGTTGGGATGGTTTAAGACCCAGCTGAGCCAGAACAAAATCCCTGCACTAACTGGAAGCAGGGGGTGATGGCAGATGGGTATTCCCTCTTGCAGGAGACAGAAGCATCCATCTGCCCCAAAAAGTTGCTATCTTGTGAGATGTACTGCATGCTGGACAAACAAATGAAGGACAGTGCAGAGAGACTTCACGACATAATGTGGACCTTGAACTTTTGGCCCCAGTGCCAGGGTCTCCGTGCCAGGGCTGGCAGCAGAGGTCCCCATGGAAAGCTCATTGACTACACTAAGCAGCCTGGCACACCTCAAAAAGGCTGCTATGTGGCTGCTGGTAGTACCATGGGAGTGGGGGAAACCAAACTGGAAAGCTGGTTGAACAGTCAAGGCTCAGAGAAGGTGAGACATGGCGAGTGTATGCAGAGGGGCAGAGCCTGAATCTCCTTGGGAGACTTTGCAGGGACAGTTCACAGGACTGGTGTGCTGCAACAGGTGGAGGCAGCCTTTGCAGCAAGTGCAGGTGGGAAGCCAGAGAGGAGGTGCTGTACTCTCCCCTGCAGATTGGCTTCATGGCATGGAGTTTGCCTTGCTGATGGGGGAGATCTGAGTGACGGCTGCAGTTCAGGGGAAAGTCCCAACATACCTAGGCTGAGAAGTGGCTGCTAAAGACCAGCCACTGAAGTAGCTGAAGAGGACAAAACTTTCTTCCAAGAATGATAGCAAACCTGATGATTGCAGGTCCTATAATCTGGGCCCAGTCTAAGGGTAGCTGGAAGTCCAACTTGCCTGTAGCTCCAGAAATGTAGCAGATTTCCAGAGGGTGTTGAAGGCAGTGTTTGGACACCAAGGACCAACAAGCAAGCTAGGGGAGAGGTTCTACTGGACTACCTGCTCATGCCAAGGAAGGGGATCTCATTTGTGTGACAAGGTGAAGGCAGCCATGACTGCATAAGCATGAGAAGGAAACATTTCAAATCCTGAAGAAGAGAGCACAACCAAGAATACAATGGCTGGTCTGAACATCAGGAGAGACTCTTTCACCTGTGGAGACATCTGGACAGGATGCCAAGGAAGACTGCCTCAGAGGTCAAAGGAGTTGAGCAGTGATGCTTACTCTCCAGGGGTAACCTCCTCCATGCACCGGTAAGGGTTCTTCTCATGAAGTCAATCAAGGAAGCATCACTGCTGGCCAACAGCAATGAATGTTAATGCTCTGGCTCAACTCCATCAGAGTAAGTTAGTACCCGAAACAAGGGTGCATATATTGGATGCTTGTTAGGAAAGGAGAGGTGCTTTCCCTGTAAGAACACGGGGACAGAGCTTAGAAAGCCTGAGCTCGGCGGGGATTGTGACTGGCAAGGGAAGTTAAGAGTAACAATCAGGCTGCCCAAGCAGCTGACAGAAGGCTCTGGAAAATACAACACAGATGTTTCCTGGAGCAAGGACACTGTGACGCAGGCCATGGTGCTGTTTGGGCCTAAGTTTCATTTTGGAGCCACGAGAGCTCCAAAGTCCAGTGACAAATCTGGTGGGAGTGAAATATAAATCTCTGGAGATAAAGTTCAAGGTTGGAGAGAACTGTAGCAAACTGGACCTCTCCAGGTCAATGGGAGCAGCTGGAGATGCATTCAAGGGCACTGAGAAAGTTGGCCAGTGATATTGCAGAACCATTCTCTACTAGCTTGGGAAGGTCCTGGTGGCAAGAAGAGGTTCCTGTGGAGTGGGAAATGATGACCAGACTCAGTATCTTTCTTCCAGAAGGGCTAAAAGGAGGGCAGAAATGCTGCCAGCTGGTCAGCTTCACCTTCAGTCCCAGAAAGGTGATGGAGTAAATCTTCCTGGACACCAGCACCTGGAGATCCACAAGAGACGTAGGAACAGTCTGCAGGAAGTGACTGTCCTGGTGAAATTGTGGCACACCAATCACATTCGTTTCTGTGCAACGAGATGACTGGACATGTGGAGGAAAAGGAGACAGAGGAGGGAATGGGTTTTCCCTGGAGGCACACACCAACAGGACAAAGGGGCACATGTTTCTAAATGGTGCACTGAAACTAGTCAAAGACATTTGGTCAGCAAGAATGGATTTGTCAGGGAGGTCATGGAATCACCACCCTGACAGAGTGTTCATAACGGAATAGAAAGGACATGCAGCAACCTGTTCCTGTTGGTCCTGCTCTGTGCAAGTTGTTGGCAAGGTGACCTCCAGGGTTTATTTCAAATGAAATTCTTCTATCATTTTCTGATACTAGCTTCAAAAATAGTGTGCCTATTCTGCAGTCTTTTGGTAAGTTCACACCAGTATACTATTAACTAGTGTTCTCAGTTAGAAAAAAAATCAGTATAATTCTACAGAAGGAAATGAACGAATTAATATCAGCAGAAGTAGTAGTCCGTAAATATCACCTGATCCACCTGTCTCAAACGTGCACGCATTCCAAAAATATAATCCAAAAAGACTGTATAAAGATCAAAGCTGCTCCGTTAGTGCTGGAAGGTGGACATAAGCAAGCGCTGAAGAAGACATGACATTTCTTACGCCACTCCACTCCAGCTAGTAAGGCCTCCTGAGAGAAGGGACACACAAGCTCAGGCAGAGAGCTTTATTAACACAGGTCTATATCGCTTATCCATTGGAGTTAGTTTACACCTTAAAATCTTCACGTAGGCGGAAGTCCCACCTAGTTTTTATTCCTCCAATGAAAGCCAGGAAAACACTGAATCCTTCCTGAAGAAAAGATGTAAGATTTTTCTTGGCAAACTGTTATCCAGGCTACTGTAGACCTGCCAAAATCTTATTCGTTCTATGCAGCTCAGTTTTCCCACTCGGTGGATGTTACACTGACAACTTTTGCCTGAAGGTCTAATTCAACCCTTGGATTAGTTCTCACACTAACTTCAGAAAAGTGCAATGGCACATTCACTCAGCTCTTTTGCAAGCGTATGCACAAAATTTATGTACTTTCTATTTCTCTTTGAAAATCCTACTCTACGTACACTTAAACATATACATCAAAAACATGCAACCATGAAGTCTGAGAGGCACAGATGATAGGTACCTATACTGGAAACAAATTGCGGAGTTTCAGCACTGGGGATGTGTACCGGTACCCTCTGGGAGGAGGTCAGTCATGGCTGGTTCTGACTGGTTCAGAAACAGATGAAAACAGCTCATTACTTGCCAAAATTTCACCCAGAGAAGCATTCATGTTCACACATATTTAAGAAAGAGGGTAAAGCATAGGAGGCAGGAGACAGGGAAGAAGATGTGTGAAAAGATATGTTTACAGAAAAGGGAGGACAAAGCAGAGGGGATATGTGGAAGGGATCTTATCAGGGACAGGGCAGCATGTACACTCTTGGAAGGAAGTGCTTTGTGCCAGACACAGGTATACCCCTGAGGGGCTACAGCCTGCCAACTGTCTGGGGATGGGCTCTAGTGGGATCATAAACCTGAGGGGCTGTAGCCCATGGAGGGTTCATGCCAAGGCAGTGATGATCCTGAGGGACAGTGGCCCATGGAGGCCTCACACTATGGAGAAACATTAGTGAGATCCTATGGCCCATGAAGGAACCACACTAGAGCAGGAGAGCAGAAGAATCGAGGAACAGAAGAAGAAAACAAATAAGAAGCAAGGATCTGCAGAAAGTTGTGACCTCACTGAAGGGGTTAGGAGGGACTAATCGTAACAAGCATTGAAGTCAAGGGATGTTGAGACTGAATGTAGGAGGAGAGATGTTTGAATTTGAGCATGTGAAGGGGAAGAAAAGATGTTTTTATGTTTGTTTAATTATGTTCTTTTTCCCATTGTTTATGTTACTTGACAATAAATTAAATTCAGAAAAATTCCCAAAACTCAGACTGTTTTGCCTATGACAGATGACAGGAAATCTTTCTTCTCCTGCACTTGTGTGATTGTGCTTTTCAGGTTCTACTCTCTTTCAATCTCCTCAACTTGCCATCATTGCCTTCTGGATATGTTTCATCATTTCATCATAATCAGTCTTTAAAAAATTCAGTACTTCAAGCTGTATTTGTGAACACTTTTGTTGTATTTTTTTTTTTCCCAGGTTGGAATAGGAATGTCCTGTTAAGGTTTTGGAAGTAGGAATCTCACCATAGCATTACTTTAAAATAGATGCATATTTGGTGCTAGAACACTAACCGATATCTAAGTCTGATTTAGGTACTGAAGGTTTTAAAGTTTTCAAAAGACTGCTAGTCACTGATATATATCCATTACCTCTGTCCATCTTAGTCAGAGAGTTGGAAGCATCCTTTTGGAGAAGGTGACCTGTTGGTGGATATTTTTCAGTTTCAATGTGACTGATGCTACCAGGATGTTAACCTCAGCTTGGCAGAGTTTCAATAGAAAATAACATACCTCCAGCAATAAAATAAAATATAAATAAAATTATTTATACAAAACAAGCATTTCTTTCTGTACAAAAATACAATGTGTACACTTCAAAGGTAATGAGATATAAAAGACAAAGAAAGCTATATATTTTTATTCAGATTAAATATTTTTCTAGGTTGGGGCCTTAGATTATATATCTATTAAAATAAACAAGACTTCATTTTTAAGGATTTGAGAAAACATTTTGAAGTCACATTTCAATCTGAGTTCTATCTGTATGCATTTCTAAAAGCGAATCATGTTATTCAACATTTGTTTTCAGCTTATCTGTATAAAGGGCTATATGTCTGAAATGTTTTAAGACAGCAATACTGAGCTGAACTTTATTTATATGCCTCCAGAAATCTGTTTTTTATATATCCAAAATCTCACAGCAAATCTCTGAAAGAGTCAGAAACTAAACTTCGAATTTCTGAGTTCCATTTCAGTGAAGTAGCAGCATCAGAGCTCTATAATGTGCTAATGAGTAGTGCTCTGTAAGTGATGTTATTTTGTCTCGTATTAATACTAAAGGAAAGCAAAAAAAAATTAATACTCAATAAACTATCCTAAGTTAGATCTACACATTCTCTGAAGGAAATTCTATCTTCTAGCAACTGTTGGGTTTAAGTTCTTTTGAGTCAGAGGTCATATTCTAGACAATAATTTTTAATAGACACTGAAAGATTTAGTTTCCATGATTTTATCTATTCTGCGATTCCATCTATATCTTCAACTTCATACTTTTTTGTAGAAAAGAGCTACGGAATTTTGTTCTGCATTGTTTAAGTAGAGCATTTATTTTTAGTTGCCTTAAAACAGCTGCCTATGCAACTACTGTGTTTCTGATATGTGTTGTAAATCAACACAATTTACTGATACTTTTAAATTATTTATTCCCAGTTAAATTCTTAGCTGTGATGTTCAAACATACCTCTATCAGATTTTTTTCTCTTAACAGAAAAATAAAGATAGATAACAGGCACTGTGAAAAATAAATAGTTGCCTTAGGAGGTCTTTTCACCTTGTTTTCTTTATGATTTTCAATGTCTATCCCCTAAAGTCCTCAGGGAAATTGCATTATGATGATAAAAAATACAAAAGTATAATGCCTTCTTAATGACACGCTACAAAAATCTCTCACTGATTTTGTAATAAACTGGGCAGAATACTCTGCATGGTTAAGTTGTTTAATGGCTGGTAGCTTAATCTTGTTCTTTGGTGCTCCATCTCTCTAAAAATGGTCAGATTTCTGAGGACGAGGCCTGGTAAAGCTACAACTGTCAGAGATATTCTTTTACCTGTGAAAGTTCAGTCCAACTATTTTAAGTACAATCCCTCACATAGTTTTAACTGTGCTTGTAACTGTGTGATGGGGATTTACAGTATATCTCTCTATGGCCTGTACAGAGAATATAAAGATTGAGAAGTTCTCTGCAGTTATGGGATGATTAAGAACACTATTTTTATATTATTCTTACAGTGTCTTCCTATTTCCAGTGCTGCTGGTCTTACTGCTTAGCTATCACTAATGGTCTGTATGTTATTTACTCATGCACAGAGTTTTGAATTGTTGTATCAAGGTCAAATTCAGAATAGTCATCTATTTAATTCAAACAAAAAAAACCAAAAATCAACAACAAAGAGCGTTACATGTAGATGTTTCTGCTTGGTGACAGGAGTAGGAAAAAATCACCTGTGATGACTATGAATTTTCTGTTACAATGCCAGCCACCTTTGGGAGATGCTAATCCATTGTTTTAAATTAAGATGCTCAGAATAAGATTTAAAGGAAAAAGGAAAAGGGAGAATTCTTGGGAACTCCACTGCTAACGCAGGACAGCGGTATTCCACTCCCACCTCCTTTTGAGGGAGAGCAGAGGGCAAGGAAGAGAAGAGAGACAGATCAACACATTGAAATGAAGATTTTCTCAAGAACCATGCTTGTGGAAATATAACTGGACACAGAGAAGGATTCACAATGTCGTTTAAAATCAGACAAGGGATACAACCCTCTCTCTGACAGATTATGAATTGTTCCAACCGTCTGTTGTAAGACTCAGCTGGCGTAAATTTGCTGACAGGTGATACTGGCTGTTGCTTCATTTCACTCTTTTTCTGGTTAGGTTTCTTTTTTACCTTCTTAAAATGACAAAACATTTTTGTGAATAGCACATTAGAATAAAATTTGAACTTCAAGAATGTTAAAGTCTAAATTTAAAACTGATGCGTAGGCAGTCTGCTACTGGGAGTCTTCCTTTTGGCTTCAGGCTTAAATCCACATTAATTACACTGAAATGAAGAACTACTTCTCGAATTGCACCAGTGGAAGATTTTGCTCCAATCTTTGTCATATTTTGACTGAAAAAGCATAGTCCTGAATGTAAACGTTAAATATTAATATTGAATTTAAATATACATGAAGGGAACTGTTTCCACATGTTTATATTATGAGTCTAATTTAAGATTTCATTTTAGTAGATTAAGCCACAAAGAGTGGGACTGTTTCACTGTACCATTAGTCTCAAAATGCTAGTAGTAGAACTTAATTGCCTGCATCAAGATTGAAGGCTCACTTTCTATTTCTGTCTTTCAACATAATTGCAACTTTTCCCGTGTTACAAACACCAAAACCTATTTACATTGCATAGTGGGATATAACCTTACATTCATGTGATATCTGTATCAAGTTTCATAAGACATTCCTGAAGAAATAGCTTACAGCACTGAAGAGGAGAGATTTGAAGCTGCAGAGACAGGAGAAGGAAAGGAGCAAAGATCTCACTTCTGTATCATTAAACTGAATGAAGAATTTGAACTTGATACCAACAGAGGGCTCAACACTGGCTCTCAAAGTAATCACAAGAACTCAGGTTACATGGAGACACAGAAAGGAAGCGAACTGTAGAGAGCTAAAGGTGGAATTTAAGAGCACAAGGAAGTAAGGTAAAGGTGTCTGATGTTCACTTTCTTAAATGATGGAGAAAAGTAGACTTGATAGAAAAATGTCATAGTTGCTAAGATTGTTACAGATGGAATAGATGTTCAAATTTTTGGAAACAAAAATCTTGTCATCTGGGCTGTTAAAACAACCAAAAGTCTATCCACAAGACTGTCCATTTTTGCATTACGTCTTTATGAGATGATCTGATAAAGCTATAGTCATGGTTTAAAGTTGGACTGGCTATTAAATGGACCACAGATATTCAAACGAGGACAGCTATCTACTCTTCCAGAAAATTACGTCTTTCCTGTTTCCTCTGCCCATTCAGCCTTCAGGATCTGATATATTGAGAGATGAGGACAGAAACAAAAAGGAAGACCAAAGGGATGAAAGAAGGGGCATGAAATATTTGTAGGCTAGGTCTGATACAATATCAATTACTTCAGCATGAATTTTGTTGCTGACTAGGATTGTAATAATTGACTCATAAAAAAGAGGAGAGAATGTGAGAATAGAGAAGTGAAGAAAAAGACACACTCCTTACAAAACATTCTAGAAGATAAGGCTGTGGAACATAAAAATACCATGTATTTTTTGACTACTAACTGCCAATAAAGTCCTGATGTGCCTATATTCTTGGATAGGTGATTTATTTTCTTTACATATTTCTATAAAATATTGTTTTTCTCTATGCTAGCACAGTGTCTGCAAGTTGTAGTTTATTAGAAATCCTACAAATAAACAATTACAGTAAGGAATCTTTAACAACTGTTTTCTTTCTGAAAAAGACCAAACAAAATTTACCAGGCAGAAAAATAGTATTAAAAATGCAAGTAAGAAATCAGAATCGATTACTCAAACAAGTCTAAATGAAGCATCTTAACCTCTTGTTCTCGGCAATTAAATTGATCAACAGGCTAAGTTTATGCTTTTAAATTATAGTTTTGTCTGTTCATTTTGGGTTTTTTTTAACTCAGATCTTCTTTTTAGTAGTTCATCAGTTTGTAGACTGCTAAACGGAGGGAAAACGTTTACAAATAACCTGCCTTGGGTCCTGGTTTATGTCACATTTCTTACACATGGAAGACAAGGGAGAGAACTTGAGGGGGAAAAAAACAAAGAAAAAGCATCTTTCAAACCCGATCCATCTTCAGCATGGACTCAGACTGAATCTCTGCAGATGTGCTGTCTATGTTCTTTTTCTCTATACTCAACTGCTGGAGGAAAACTATCCTATATCTGACATCATTTAGCTTTAAGAAGGGCTTCTCTGAGATTGGTTTGTTTCCATTATTTTAAGGAAGCACATCTCAAAGTCATAGTACATGCATTCTATGCTATATGAGAGAACCAACATTCAAAAAATATCAGCACTGTGTATCTGGACATTAATGTTTTGCCAGAACAACCAAGAGCATTTGATGTCTTGAGTTCAGGTACTCTCGCATGCTCCGAAAGCCCATAACCTCAGTCCAGAACAGAGCAGCTACTCAGCTCAGAGAGAACTAGGAAGAGGGAGACTTTTAAGTTTCTTCAGTTGCCTTATCAGGTAGATGGCACAATACAAAAAATGTTTAGGATCATCTAGCTGAGGAGGTAGCATCTTCCACTACATGGGCAAAGGAAGCAAGAAACGACTTAAAAGTGGTACTACCACCAAATACAATGTGTTACTGAGTAACAAACTGGAAACAACTAGGAACTAATGTGATTCATAGCAACATCCCATTGACTCCCAATAACATGGCAAAACTGCTCTAATGAAGGCGCAGAGAAGTACGTCATGTCAAAGTTGCCTTTTCAACCCATTTCCTTTTGTAATTTCAGTTTATGTGTTCTATGCTTCAACTGCAGCCCAGAATTAAGGATATTTTCAAGGACATTTTCAAGGACATTTTCTGACAAGAACTTGAATAAAAATACTAAGTAAAACTACTTGGTTTTGTGTCATTACTAGTCACAATCAAAAGCGAAGTGCTGAAAATCTCATTAAGAAATAAAGGTGCTTGGCTAGGTCTCAAACTTCTGGATCTTGTGCTGTGCTCCACAGTTGCTGAACTCCTCAGAGGACAATACAATGGTAAAAGGGTAACATCCAGCTGTACTAGTCAGCCCTATGTAGCCTTGCTACAAGGATTTCTAAAGCCCGAATAGAAGGCTGCATTTTGTGTTCCTTGGAGTCTGAGGCCTGCAGTGTCATGATTTGAACAGCCATCAGAGCTGGGACTGTGTCTTCAGGAGGCAAAATCCACATCTGGCATGTCCCTTAATCTGTATGGATCAGACAATGCATTCAAAGAGGTTTAGTTTAGTGTCTGGGCTTTGTAGGAAACTTCCTCTTTGATACAGTTCTGTTCTGTTTCATGTAAGTCCCTGTAACATATGAGGCAAGCCTTGAGAGATAAAATTTTGAAAAGAGACTGAAATGTCCTATTCAGAAAGGATTCTTGCATTCAGGAAATTAATTCTCATAGAAATTCAAAGTCAAGGTGGAAGTAAGAAGAAAGACGACAAAGGTTCAGTTTGCTCCATAATTTCAAAAAAAAAAATGTCTCTAATACATGAGATTTGGGGTTTTGTGGATCCTTTTCCATTGTCAAGAAAGAAAAATAACACATAATATGGTTACATAAGCAAAACCAAGGGGTTTTTAGTCAAAAGGATTCACATCTAACTGCTTTACCACTGGAACACCTCATAGAAGATTTAACAATGTCATTGCTATTATTGCTTCCATGGATACAGAAAATTTACAACATGCAGGGAAAACCACTCCTGCTGTTCTTGTTGCAACTTTATTATTTGAGCAGGATGCTTCAATTTCTGCTATTAATAGCTCCAGCTCCCATCACTCTAGTTACAGTCAGAATTATACAGCAACAAAAATAACGTCAGTAATATTAATACTGCTGTTAGGCTTAATTTTTTAAAAAACCTTGGATGAAGACAAGACTGTATGATTTAAATGTAATTTTTCAATTATCTAGCACTAGTTAAAGAAGACCATCCTGTTGTATTCTGGAGGTGAATATGTTTTACAGTATTTATGGATCCATGACTCCATGAACCTGCAGATCGAATAGCACTATACTTCAATTGAATTTTCAATGGCTTGTGTTTGTAACAGGTATTTCAGCCCCTATTGGGCTCTCACATGTTTACATAAGCTTACAACAGCATCGAAAAAAGGAAAAGATCAAAATTCAACCAAAATGCAGGAATATTTTGGTGGGCTGAAAAATTATGAAAACCAGCCACTGGAATCCCTTTGATTTTGAAACTAAGACTTCTACTACAACCTTATCCAGTTGGATTACAGCAGTAGAAAATACGAGGGGGTTTTATATATTGAAAGTGAAAGCTGACTGACACTATAAACCTGTCAACAGCTTTAGGCATGGTTATCAGTGAAGATAGTAGAGCTTCCTCTGAATATTACCTCCAGGTCAGGAAGCCAATTAATTAGTAATGATTGAAAAATCTGTAAATACTCATGCAAATTTACCCCCTGCTTTGTTTGAGCATCTTTGCTAAAGCATGCCATTTACCATCTTATCAAAAGAAGAGAAGAATTTCATTAAAAATTTGAAGACACATGTGTAGCATAACTGACTACAATAAAGTAGAATTTCCACAAGGCTATTATATCCTTAAAAACACTCTGCAGACATGGAATATTTTATCAGAGCAAGTAATATTTATTTAAGTCAGCATCCTGCACAAGCTGAACACTGCAACCGTATTCTGATTATACTTCAACCCACTACACTGGATATTAGATGGCGTGAAAAAAGAGAAAAAAGGTTAAAATGCATTTAAAATGTTGCTTTATTGTACAAAGTATGACTTCTATACCTAACTCCCAACCTCTTCACCATTCTTGCTCTATGGAAACCTATACTTCTAAAAACCTTGAAAGATTTATGTTTTATTTTTTTCAATCCATAACCACAAAGAAAATGCTATATTTGCAATACCTAGTAACTACTAAATAGTATTTTTTATCCCAGGAACACACAATTCCTTTTGCTCTTTGTTTATTTTGTTAATCTTGATTTTTGGTTACCTTCTTAGCTAAGCACCAAAATTGTTCTTCCTCCTTGACCTCATTCACCTAGCAAGATGCACAGTAATATTTTTAACAAGTTACACTGTTAACATCAAACCAAACTCAGCAAGAGACAACCTAGAGAGTCCTAGCTCTCCAGGACAATTTACTAATTTTCTCTAATTGCAAAATATACTTGAATGTATTTTCTTATTGATCTGTAAAGGTATAGTGTTATTATGGTCCTGGGCAACATGCTCATGTTCCTTTGGCATGCTGGTCCAAGAAGTTCTACCTGAGCAGGAGCTCAGACAACATGACCTGCAGACTTCCCTTCCAACTTCAACTACTCTGTGATTATTATACCATATATATTTTGAATTTTGTCTTATCTTACCGTTCAACTCAACAAGCCTCAAGTCATCTTCAGTGGTAAATTCCTTCCAGTAGACATAGCGTTTTACAAGGAGATGCAAACACTGGAGCCAGATGCATTTTACCATAACCTTGTGTTGCTTGATTTGTGTAGAAAAACCAAACACAAAAACAAAAAAAAGGAGTTGTCCTACACCTTATAATCAATATTCCGTCTACATTTGTTTTTTTAACATGGCATTGTGTTGCAAATAGTCATTTTTTTCCTCACATTTCTGTCTCCACTAAGGCAAAACAAAAGCATATCTAAGTGTAAGTGTTACAGTTGGATTTATTTTTTTCAATTAAAAATTTAATTTTTCTAAGGAGAAGGAAAAAAAAGACAACTACAAACATTCAACAAATTTTTGTCACAAAACTTTCTATAGGTCAAGTATTTATTCTCCTCTCTCGATCTACTCCTCATTCTTTCCTCCCTCCCTCCCTCCCTCTTCCCCTTTTTGTCAATAACACTACAATACATCTTTGCCCAACATACTGCAATAGGCTTCTCTCAGGAACAGGCTGTATAAAAATTGAATCTCAGGCTAAGTTCAAATATCACCTTGTCTTCTTTATGGTCTAAGTAAAGCTGGTTCTCCTGACAGGATTCTGTCTGAAAAGCAATGCTGCAAAGTGAAGTATCTCATTATCCACCCAGCAGGTATGCTGTTACCAGTGGCAGCACCAGCTTGTTCCTATCAACCTGTTTGCAAAGTTTCAGCTCCCTGCAGTGACACTTTTAGTTCGGAATCTATAAACAAATGTAAATAATACAATAACAATTTTTCCGAAGTGAGACCACTCTGAAAAACTTCATTTGCATTTTTAAAACTATTTTATATATAGTCATATAACCAGAAATTCTTATTACACGATTGATATTGAGTGCAGCCATTGGACAGGCACTTGATGTACAATTCAGGAACTGTCTACTTTAAAACAATTAAGAACAAAAATATCTTATAATCTGTTGTGAACATAAAGAACAGCTTCTCCAAAATGCTAGATTAATTAAAGCATGTTCCACACTAATTACACTTACTTAATCAANGCACTTCTGCAGTATCTCTCAGGGTTGTAGACTCTAAGATACATAAGAATAAAAGTTAAAACATTTTTGATGTGTGTGCATGTGTAAAAATAATATGCATATATAAATATATATAATATATATTATATAATATATAATATATAAAAAATATAAACATATATAAATATGTATAAAAATATAAATATAAAAACATTTACAGTACGTAACAATATCTGTATCAATTTGTACCTACCAGGATGTAGTGTTTCAAATGCTGTGAGCAATGGCATTCAGAACATAGTTTTATGGTATCGTGCATGAAAGCTACCAAGGTTATGGAAATGGCTGGTTTCCTGTAGTTCTGCAAGTCTAGTGTGTCCCCAGAACAAGCATAAAAAATAGGAAATATTCCTCATGACACGCTATACGGTTCATTTTCTTTTCTGACTATGTACTTTTGCTCACAGGCTGAGCTAATTGGCATGACTCTGTTGCAGTCAACGCATATGTATTACTACACATGATCATATCTATTCCTATACTTATTTTACAGATATATTTCAATTAGTTGTTAGTGATGATTAAATAATATTTTCACATTTATGATTAACAAGATATTGTGAGTATCACTTCTAGCTTTATTAATGTGTATCATCATCTGTATACGCTAAATCTATCATCTTACTGTTAACGTGCCATATTAGCCTTCTCATATAGCTTATACTGTTTATGTCAGAACATCACTCCCTATATTACAGAAAATGCACTAAGACACTGCTGTTCCTGGCTCCCCTTCCGTGGCTCCTGCCGCTCCCTGACACACAGCCCCAACACCAGCATCAGGACGGACCAGCCTGTTTTTTGCTCTAGAATCCCAAATATCTGCCGAATTACCTCAAAAGGGGAAGGAATTTTCAGCTGAGTGGTTCAATGTATGCCTACACAAAGTGCATCATAGATTTCTGACCTTTTCCATTTTCACTCAAACGGTGTCAGACACATTTCAAACCAGTCATCTCAGGAGTTTAATTATCCCACTAACCTAATTAAGAGAAGAATAAATGACAGGGAAATTCTCTGGAGCCTCTATTTGCTTTCCAAGCTATACCTATGTAGTGTGTCTTAAAAAACCTATCCCCTGAAATAAGTCATGGGATTCATGACTGTTTTAAAGACATTAAACATCATTATATCCAATATCATTAATCATTGGTAAACAAAAAAAGAAGTTAAAAAGTAGGTCCTAAAATGTGACAGAAATTGTCAAAACTTATTTCTATTTTTATAACTGAATTCCATGTTTTTAAAACTTTTCAAATAAACTTGACACATTGTAAATTTTTTATTGTTTTTGCTGAAATTCTGAGTAGTTTTTCTCAAATTCACAACTAGACAAGTGATAAAAACCTGTTTCTGATCTTTTTTTACCTATTTTTACCTATTTTACCCATTTTAATCTATTTTTTATCTATTATTTCACCTATTTTTATTTTTTCTATTCTTTTTCACTCCAGAAAGTAATGATTTGTTTATTCTTTTTAGCAAAAGCAGTATTTTCCACTGCTGCCTAAATAAAGTCCCTTGCCTAAAGCTGTTTACATCTTCCCTAACAGTAGGGAAGCAGTAGAAGAAGCGGTACTTCACCACTTTCATGTACATCAAGCTATTTTGTTCTGCCTATTGACTAGCACAAACAGGAATATTTGCAAACAGAAAACAAATCAGTTTGCTTAAGTACCTTTCAGTGAATCTATACCTAAACAATTAGACAAGAACCCTGCTTTTACACACATCTAAAGAAAACTGTGCAAGACTGTTTATTTCTTTGGGGTTCTGGTTTTGCCACAAGGTATTAACACTTCACATAAAGACCACGTCTACAGGCTACAGCACCACAATCAAAACATGAAAGAACTGTAATGATTAACATAAGTAGAATTAGAATTGTTCCCTGCAATTTCATTTGTGACCTGCAAGAAAATTATACGGACTGACAGTCATGAATCACTTCTAGCATGCGAGGTTTTCTTCAACTGATGAAAAAATCAGCCTAGCCCCAAGTCCTTACAACTTAAGTGAGGAGCAAAAGGCAACCACAAGGGAGCAATGACTGCAGCAGATAGCACACAGCTGCCTATGCCATTTCTACATTTCCTGGGCATTGTAGCATTGCCAAGCAGTGCTCTCAGAGGTACTGAAATTCAAGTGTTGATTCTTAAAGGAAGCTCCATCTATTTAAAAAATACTTCATTACTGCAGTGGGAGAAATAGTGTCAGGTTTTAGGAGTATGTTTTAAAAATCTCTAGGGAAAGGTTAAACAGAGACTGCAAATGAAGAGACACACCAGGTCTCTACATATATGTGTACAGCAGCTAACACAACAGTCTACTGGAGCAGCCTGAGGTCCGTGGCTGGTCAGTAGGACTGTTTTACTCAGTGGCATGATGCCAGTCTCTGGAGCTTCCTCTGGCCTGGCACCAGTGCTCTCAGGTGGTGGAAGGACACCTCAACACAGAAGAAAGTTCTTTAGCTAGCAGCAGGATGCACTGGCCAAGGAGGGAGCGGAGGTGAGTTCTACTGGGGGTGGTGGGTGCATTTGCCAGAGATCCCACTTGTGCCAGACACCCACCCGATGCCTGCTGGCAGCAGCTGTAAGGCCATTGCTTTCTTCTGCTTCCGAAGTCTTTACTGCAGGCAGATGGTCGGAAATGCAGTTAGACAGCATAAGCAATACCAACTACTGCTGGTGCCTTAGCTCTTCTTGTCTCTGAAGAAATTGTTCTTATAACAGGACACCCATCAAAAGCAAAGGAAAAAAGAACAAACAAAACCAAAGAAATAAACAAATAAAACAAAACACACACACACACAAAAAAAACCCCAAACCTACAGGGGTTTCTTTATATTGTTCATTGTTGTGTTTGCCCATTTGATGTCAGTAGCCAAGAGTCACAGTCTGCTGTTCTCCTGCAGAAGTTGTTCTAATGGATGGAAACCCAGAGGCTTTAAATACAGCAGGTTGACATCTGGCTGAGATCATGCCAGCATGTTCTGACTCAGAGCTGACTGATGAAAGCAAGGAATAGGAACATCCAGTGGGACTCAAATCCTATAAAAAACCCCATAGCCAGCAAAGTCTTTCATAAATTTCTGTTTACCGTTATGCTTAGTGTTTCTGAGGATAAAGAGAGGTGGCTTTTACGTGAGAAAAGGAACATGAAAAACTGTAGGAAAATGAGCCATAAGTTTTGTATATTTTGTGTCAGAATGCCCCTGTTCAGATTGCACAATCACATCTTACAGGGCAGTAGTTCTCCCATTGCAATGCAGTAAATTGCAGTTGGATCCAATATGTTTTACACTGAAAAGGTCTTAGACACAAACATGCATGAACGTTTCTTCTTTCATAGGCAAATGTACAGTGAACTCCCTGCCCATGTATTACAAAAAGAGGTCATGAAACCACTGGCAGCATCAGGATACTAGAAAAGTGACTAAAACAAACAAGAATTCTTAATGGTCTGGAAGAGTTTTCAAGTTTTAAGTCAACAACTTAACAGATAGGGAGAAATGATTATGTTCTGTCTTCCGTTACCTCCTTTGAGGGTATTGAAATTAAACCCAGGGTAATTAGGTAGATCACTCCAGCTATGTTGATGTTTTAGTTTCTTTTGTATTTGGAGCAAGCACTAACTGTGAATGTGGGTATGCAGATCATCTGACATGATGAGATCTAGGATTTAGCTTTGACCTGTGTGTCCTGGCAACAGCTATCCCAGCACCTACCCAGGAGCACGCACCAAACTTGGCAGCCTTGGGTGCAGAGTTACAGGCCATTAGCCCTCGTCCTTTTGCTACAGACATTTTGTTACTGTCTGAATGTTGGCTGCATCCAAATGCAGTTGGGAAGATCAGGTACTTTCTGTCTCCTTTTACAATCAGCAAGAAGTAGTCGAAGTAAAAGGCAAGAAAAAGGCAGGGAGTCTAGAAACTTTGAAGTGAGGTTTAAGTGACTTGCCAAAGATCACTTACAATCTGGCTAGGTACATACCAATGAATGACATGAGCTTTGATGAAAAGTTAGTAGTAGATTTTGAGCAAAATATGATATCAAAACATGTTGGTCACCACAATATGACAATACCATCTATCTAATCAGTGTAACATATATTCTTCAGCCCTCCACCACCAGGTTATTTTTTCTAATTACAGTTGTTTCCAGTTATATGTAAGTTTCTGTTGCTCCAAATCCCTGCATTACGTTGTAACTACTCATGCTACTCCATATTCAATACCTTTAACTCTGTTCCATGAGGTACTAGGGTTTTGCCAAATAGTTGGCAAAAACTGAAAGATCTGTCAGAAAAATGTGAGTTTCGGAGTTATGCTGGTTAGATTGCATTTCTTCAGTCTAAATTGTCTCTCCCAGAGACCACAGAGGAGGATCTTCTAGGAATTTCAATGACACCTGGGGAATTCTGCTGATGGGCAAATAACAGTGCGTGTAGAGACACACTGGTCTAGAAATGTGTCACAAAAAAAAGTCTTGCTCAATACAGTAAGTAAAAATCCATAAAATGGTATCATACAAAGCCTCTGAGTTTTGCCTTTCAGCTACATTGTAGACAGATGTTTCTACTCAAAAGACATACATATTATGCATACATACACAGAGAGGCATGCTGCTCATTGTTGAGGCCAAATTACAGTGGCTGTTTTCTTAAAAAAAACACATTTTCAACATTTAATTCCTAGCCTAGTACAGTATCCATTGCTCCCTCAAACTCTATCAATTAGCAGTTATCACTTAAACAAATGATCCTCAGGTGCTTGTGGAGGTGACATTGCTGATGATGAGGTTGTAAATGCTACAATTTTCCAAGTCTAAATCTACGTCATGCATGGGGTTCACAAGAGCTCAAATAAGACACAAAGCAAAGGTCTAGTCTTGACCTCACTATAGCGATTCCCATAAATGGCAAAGTTAAGATCCTGTCTCCAATCTGTCTGAATTTTGCAGCCTAGCCCTTTCTATCTCAGAAATGGTGAACAGGACTGCTGAATCTGCGGAACTATACCTTGGAACCAGCTTCTGTGTACCGCAGTGAATGCAAATTCATGCCATTTTTAAGTATAAAGTGATTGAAACTTATTCAAGTCTGAAAAGCACAAACCTTATCTTCTCAATACGGCTTTCTCCCAAAGGAAAGTCACTCTCTGTTACAGAATATTTTAACTGTGGGAAGTGAAATCAGAAAGGAAAATCTTGTGGGAGAATCCTGTTTCATCAAATAATGCATATGGAAGTTAATAATTTCAGGCAGTAAATATTTTTTCCATCTCAAAGTCAAAACAAATTGAACTGTTAATTAAATCACTGTCTGAGTCAATGCTTTACAGTATAGTTTCCCTAACATGCTCCTCCTTTTCTATTATTGTTTGGGCTGATCTATAAATTTACAGTTCATGTCACAGATGGGTTTCTGTGATTTGGCCTATGCCAGCATGAATGCCTGCGAATCTGCATTTCAAATACTTTTTCAGGTTAGTAATTAACCCAGTCAGGAAAAGAGCTGTGAAGTTCCAGGAGCTCACTGAAGCATAATGCGTTACACGACTCTCAAGGTGCAGATAATTTCAACCAGAAAATTGTGTACTCCAGAGCTTGGACTGAGGCTGTGGTGCTGAGGTGATGCTGCACATAAACAACACTGTAGATGCATTTCAAAACAGCAAGAAAATACAACCCTTTTGTCAAATATTCATGCTGTGATTCATGTGCACAGCCTGTTTATCCCCTGTGATTTAATTAGACTACTGCTTTTTGACTCTCACAGCTTGGCATGTCATTAAGAAAGCACTCTCCTTTCCCAGCTGTGACAGATAAAGCCAGAAAGCATTACTACTATCTGTTCTTATTACTTTCTACCCGGGAGGTGTTACTGAACAGGAAATGAGGCAAAACAGACCGTTGTGTGGATAACCTATATGCTGCAGTGAGACACACAGATTTTTTAACTGATTAAGACAAGAAGTCAGGTGGGTGCTAAAACGATGGAGAAACACGGATCCTGTCCAATCTGTGCAAAGCAGGCACTGGTGTCTCATCCACCAAGCTCCACCAGGCTCGCCGCTTCTGCCAGCAAGATGTCACTGTGTTTTGTTGCAGAACACTCGGCTTGTGGTCCCCAAGTGCAGGGACTTTTCTCTCTCTCCAAAACAAGAGCAGACATTCAGGCATTTTCTCTCTTGATAAACTGATACGAATTCCCACACTGGTCCTCTAGATGTCAAGTGACTGTGGCATCTGAAGCTGGGAAGTTATAGGTTGCTATAGGAAGACTTTCATTTCTTACCATCTTGATCAATCTGTACTTCTGTTTCCCCAAATAATAGATTTATCTATAGCAATTTCAAATCCCGCTAAACCCTAAGATTAATTTACTGAATTACAATGTATGGTCATTGTCACTTTCTTAAAAAAGAAAAGGAGAGAGGGAGGCAAACAAACAAAAGGCTTAAGGACAGACACTACAGAGATCACTACACTTCCCCAGGCTTATCCCCATCAATATTGTAGTAAGATTAATGGGATTTGCAGAATTATGATCATAATGTTCACCAAGAACAAAGCAATATATTACTGCTGCTGTCCTTGTCAGGAAAACATCAGGAAAGTCAGACCCCCAAAGAAAGTGTGAGCTTGAAAGGCTGTGTAGTTGAAGTTTTATGAAGAATAGTTTTCTTATGTACTCTTTCCCCCCAGCGTGTTTGGAGACGTGGTGGAAGCAAAGACATTTAAAGTAACACATGTATCCATCTTTCCTGCAGAAGACAGGAAAAATCTGTTCCCAGAGTTTTTCAGAGGGCTGGTGAAATACACCACAGCAAAACAAGGGGTCTGAGGCTGTGCTGCTCTCTCGTGCAGACTAACTTCTCTGACTTCTCTCACTTCTTTAGCCTCAACAGATTCTTCTCTGTTCCCAGGGTTCCTCATACTACCAAAAACATTCTTATATTGCATTGAAATTATTGTGAAGTCACTTCCCTCTGCTGCAATGAAGTAAACTGAATCAAACAGGATCTAAGCTACACAGCCACAATGAGCAAAGAAGAGACCAGCTCCTTTGGCTTCTTTCGGTGTAGTAATTGCTGTGATATCTCAATGCATGTAACCAATTATATTTTTACTTTAAGTGAGATTACACTCTAAGTATTAATGAATGATGTGCTCTTTAATCTGACCTATAAAGTCTATTAACCTATTTCTACTGGTAACTAGTACCTTGAACCTGTTATTATTAACTGGAAGTGTCAGAAGCTTGTGGTTCGTCGCAATGAAAACGTTGATTTCCCAAAAATTGTGTAAATCTGTCATGGCTTAAAGCTGGGCTGGCTACTAAAAAGAAAATTGGTTCTTTCCTAGCTCAAACCAGGGCAACAACTTTTTCAGGTACACATCTGTGTGTTGCTAATCAGCACTTAGCACAGACACACAAATCTCCAAGGGCTGTTGGGCCAAACCAAGGATGGAGGTTTTCACACACCAGTTTGCTGCCAATCAGGTGGTGCTGACTGGCTGACAGTACTTTGTTTAATAGTTATCACCACAATTGTGGAAATCTTGTCTTGAGAGAATTACAGTGCCCACTTGTGCACAAAAAAAAAAGTTGTCTAAGGACAAATACCATGGAGATCTTTATGTGCAATATGTATTTCTCAAGGTGATGACAGTACAGAATTGATCTGTGTGTTAAAACACTGATTTTTTTCAGCCCAATTTTTCTATGATTGGTGAGATTCATTTTAAATTTTAACCTCCTTGGGAATGAAAATCATGATCTGGCAGGTGAGTACTTCTCTCTTCCCTTGGCTGTCGTATACAAACATAACAGCCAGGTTTACAGGTTTTTTGCACATGTGTAAATGAACAGATGAAATGGGAAGGAAGGGAAGAACTGAGTTTATTTACTTACTTACAAAATCCTGTGAGTGATGATTTTAGCCTGTACTGTAGAAAGTAGAGCTGAGGCAACAAAGCATGTATTAGAAGATGCTCATTATCTTCCAGAAACAAGCGTTTGATATCAACCTATGTTCTGCAACCACATAGCACACTCACTATTTCATGTATCTAAGTATCTTGTAGAACTGTATTGAGCTTGAAACATATATATCATATGTGTTTGGTTTTGAGGAGAGGTGGGTATTTTTTTGGCATTAGAATCTTACACCATTGTCCATGTATTTGTTTGTATAGCCACGCTGCCCCAGGTTGTTTTAGGTAGGACAAGTCCAAATATTCTCACATGCCTCTGAAAGTGAGTTCTAATTTTTGGAGCAGCTGCTAACCCCTCTGGACTTTTGTTCCACAGTTTTTACAGCTGCCTCAGAGAAAGCTTCACGTTGGAGTTTCACTAGAGGTCCTGAAGAAATGAGCTGTAAATCTTGTCTTTGTTTTACACTGCCAGGCTAATCTTTGGATGTATTAGGAACACACACCACTGGAATCTTTGAAGAAAGGAATTAAAAACTTCAATTTTATTAAGTAATCTATGGAGAGCATGATAAGAGTGGACAAGACAGGCTCTAATACGCTTGTAATAGCCTGTGCTGCTAGAAACACGTGCAGCAATATTTTGTACGAGCTGATTTCTGAGGAGCTGAAGGATTTCTTTTATGGACACAGTCCACTGCTATCATCAGTACAACTGTTACAAACACATGTACAACTCAGGAAGAATTGTCGTCCACAAATACAAGACAATTTCCACATCAGCCAGAGGTGGTGGATAATACTATGTACAGCGGTTGCTGTGCAGAAGCTTAGATAAGCAATATACCAGAGGCAACGAATTGGCGTTTTGTGTACATTTTGTGTTTGTTTGTTAACTGATGTATATTTTTATATAAGTTTATGTATTTATCTACATTCAGTTCTTCAGATCAGCTTTTCCCTGCTTGTGACTGCAACACCTGTCAAAGCATTTTGGAAACAAGAGAAACACTCAGCGCAGCTCCATGTTGCTTTCATTTACAACCTAGGTATAGATTTCTCTAGTGTAGACCCATTCCCATTGTCCCTGAAATGAACAACAACTCTTCTATGACAGCAAATGTGAGTAGAACTGCATTTGTTATAAATTACTAAGATTTCTTGGGAGACAAAGTTGATGTACGTGGCAGCTTTAAGATTAAAGCATACCAGAGTCATTAAAAAGCTGCTTGAACACCTTTGCATATTTTACACAGCAATATTAGGCATGACTTTGTTCTTCTTTTCACGACTCATTAATCTTTTTCCACAAAGCATAAGTAAATACAGATTACGTGTACACTCCTAAGTAAGTGCAGCTGCAGGTAGATCTTACAGGAAAGATCAGGTGTCTCTTCTGTTTCTGAGCTGCAATGTTTTAGGGGGAAGGTTCCAGCTTTCACCGTGGGTCAAATTCTACTCGTTCTGACATCGGTAACAAGCCAACAAAAACTGGGCCAACAATGAGTGCTTCTGGAAAAATTTGTTCGACAAACCACTTTGATTTCACTCTCTAATGATATGAAATCTGCTCTGGAGGGATCAAGTGATTGTGAACATCAAAATCACAGATTCTTATGACTTGAATGAAATTCACCATGTATTTAAGGGCAGGAGCAGACCACAGTGCCCTTTCACCCACCACGGCAGGATTTCTCTGAATAAACAGGGAAAACAGAAAAGTATATGCTTTCCCATTTCCAGGAAAAATTAGTTTCTTTCCAAATCCATGTATTTGTCTGTGTGTTGGAAAGCAACAGAAGGTGGTGTTTTCTTTTTATGGAGTACAGATTTGTGTGTACATTTATATTCTGGCAGAGAGGTCTAAACTGTGATTAACTGAACAGGATATGCCAAACAAATCATGGTCTGTGCAAAAAGAGAGTAAATAAAGTGAACAGCAGTCCCCAAATAAAAGCACACGTACAAAGGCCGTGGATGCCAGACTGACATGTGGGCCTTTACACACCGGTGTGACAGCAACCTCAATATGCACACATTGCGGCCGCTTGCCCCGCAGCTGCTGATGTCCAGGATGGGATGCGAGTCCAGCATTTCTGGATGTCTGTCTCCATCCCCTGAGGTCTCCTCATCACCCAGGGGCTGCCCTGTGTGTCCTCTGGCTGGGGAGACAGTGCCCAGCTTGTTCGGGCACTTTTAAACTGCCTGTGTTTTCGAGGCGGCTGTTTGACCGCGTTTTGGGTATAACCTTCAGAGAGTGGCTTCTGCCAGCGCCGGCGCTGGGCTGGGAGCTGGGTCCCAGCTGCATAACCCAGCTCCGGCTCAGACAGCCAGCTCCTGCTGGGGCGGGCAAGGGGTGGGGTTGTTCACAGGATTACAGACCCATGAAAGCTGAGAGCTAAAACAGAAACAGCAGTCACATGCAACACTGTCATCCAAACCGGATTAGGACTGGCAGCGGGCAAAACTCCTGGCATTTTCTAATGCATTGTATCTTTTTTTGATTCAACAAAGGAAAAAATCTGTGAAAGCAGGATGGCATTTATTCATTGTGCATAAAAGGTGACATTTCACAACCCTGTAATTCCGAAATTAAAAATTGTCTCACAGGTCAGTAAGTGTAAATATCTCTGGCAGATTCATTTCTCCTGCTTTTTCCTTTCCTCTCTGCTACTATGATACTTTTATATCCAGTCATATTTGTTATTACAATCAGCTTTACATTGACAAAGAGGTAACTGGCTGCAGTGATATCATGGGCAAATCTGGAGGTTGCCTTTAAACTTGAAGATCTCATACATCAAAGAAAACATGTAAGATAGGATCACTTTTTTTTTAATTGTTCATCAATAATACTTATAATTAGACAGAAGGCTTAGTTCAGATGCCAGTGTGAAATTGTACAAGAAAAGTTATTGACCAGGTAAAGAGAAAACCCTTGTCAGCACATCCTTGGATGCAGGCAAGCTGGGGGAGAAATTCTTCTGAATACAGAAATTTTCTTGACATTTTTCATATCTATTATATGCTTACTTTGATCACTGTATAAACAACAGAAAAAATAAAAGGGATAAATAGCAACAATCCCTGAAACATACACATTCTTACTTAACTGGAATCACCATTAGGAATCACAAGTGGGTTAGCTCATTTTCTGGAGGTTCAATATGCAAGCAGTATGTCCACAAAGGACTGTAGGCAAAAAGGGAAGACTATAGCAGCGGCCTCCAAACTTTCTTAGTCATGCAACCCATCAGTAGCAAATTTCTGAGCACTTCCTCCAATATACTTTTATTTATTTATAAATTATATATATGTCTTACTGAAGTTTTAGTATTTTCTTCCTGCAGCCCACTTTGGATACCACTGCACTATAGGCAGGAAAATACATCTGTAGGAGATGCAGTTGTAGCACGAGGGCTGTGTCACATACCTGTGCATTCAGTCCACTCTTGCGAGACAAACGAGATTGTGTCAAGATAACCCAAGTCCTCTGTCAGGAACACTTTTTTTTTTTTTCATACTTATCACTCTCTGACTTCTGTTGACAGGATTTCACAGTACCAGGGATGGCAAAGATACTTGCACGAAAAGCTTCACAGATGTGAAGCTTTGAAACTCAGCATGCCTGTAAGCAACACCAATATTTGTAAACATGTGTAAAACATTGTAAAACATTTGTAAAGTGCTACTAATATCAAAAGAACTTTGCCTTAAATGACTGAATTATGTTAAAAACTGAATGATGATTCCACAAGTTCTAGCTGGCTTTTTATTTATTAAACATGTACGTTAAAATTGGGCGTGTTGCCAAGTGTCTGTCTGCATCAAGGTCCCGCCGCTCAGCAGTATCAAATACTCACTCAATCTCAACTTAAGGCAAAAAAAGAAAGATTTGAAAAATGTCATCCTTCCTTTAGGCATGTGCTTCCTGGAACTAAAAATATCGTCTTTTAAGTTACTTTGCTTTTATGGAATCCAAGATAAAGCATTTAAAAGCATTTTCCATATAGGTTAGAGAAGAGAAAGCAGGAGCACAGCATCACTCAGTCAGATGAAAGCCTTTATTGGGAAGTCAGATAATTTTTGCAATTTGGCTTCAGAAACATACCAGTCAATGATTCCTCTCTCCCTATAGTTACGTGGTTTCTTCAGGTAGTCAATACCAATTAAAAAGCAAAATAATGTGGTTTTACTATTACTCTCATCATTATTATTTTCCAAATTGACATTATATTTATTCATATTTACCTCTCCCTTTCCTCACTCCCCAGCGCATAAAGCCATTCCTGTGCCTTAGTACTTACTTTCTGCTGGTTGCAAAAAGATTTGAACCATTGTCTGTCTTCAAAATTGCTTAAAACAGAATTGGAAGAGACCTGAAACGCTCACCACTGCTTGCCCTTCCATTTCCAAAATAAACTCAGCTATACTCAGCAACGCCCAGAGAAATGTGCTTAACTTCTTCAAATCGGGTATACAATTAACATCAAAACCAGCTTTTAAAAATGGAGGGAAAGGTAGGTGGTGGAAGCTATTGTTATTTTGGGTTTTAATCCTTGTTGGATATGTCTGACTTGTCAATTGATTTTGAGAAAAAATTATTAAGTAAAAAATAGGGATCCAATTATTTCCCATGTGACTTCCTTACACCTGGGTTTCCAGTATGTTACTTGTTTTCAAAAGCTAATGTCCAGCTAGAGCAAGTTAAA
The DNA here is from genome assembly GCA_013398225.1 of Steatornis caripensis. NCBI lineage: Eukaryota > Metazoa > Chordata > Aves > Caprimulgiformes > Steatornithidae > Steatornis > Steatornis caripensis. The sequence continues at coordinate 36,970 of VZSC01009370.1, forward strand.
ACCTATAAGGAGTCCATCCAGCTGTGTGTTATAAAAGCTATTGCAAGTGAAGTGGCTTTGAGAATCAAGGCTATAATCTTGATGATAAAAACAGAGGTTTTGCTGTTAAATTCCACATCTTTATTTTTTGAAAACTCTTCTCCCCTAATTCAAAGATCAAAGGTCAGTCTCTCAGAGTACACGGTACCACTCCAATGGGAGGCTGAGGAAACCACGTTTCCTCAATGAAGAAAAAAACCAATGCATTTAAGTACTGATCGTTTCAATGAAATGAAAGGGAAAGGATGAGAACCAAATGCAATGTCCTCAGAAAATAATTTGATGAGCTTTAAAAACACTCCAGGACGGCTGTGTCTCACTGAGAAGTAATGGTAGTCACAGGCAGTGACCTTAATTCACCCTCTGGGATAGAAAATGTGTCTATATATTGTCAGGTGAGTTAGAAGTGTTACATGGGAGCTGCAACGTAACGAGATTTTGAGGAATTGCTCTGATATGGTTGCACTGAGAAAGAGGCAGAACACATGGATTCCCCGCGACAGACCTTAAATTTAAAAAACATTTTCTTATCAAGTTCTGTGGGCCTCATCTTTTGGAAACTCTTGGGACTGTAGATATTCCATATGGATATTCTGTAGGATGGAAAAGGGGAAAATGGAGAAACCCTCTGGCCTTCCTCTGCAGTAATCGGGGTTATATATTTCAGTCTAAGCACTACATTAGTTCTCAAGGCATCTCCCACAGCAATTTCTCGTATATTCATGGTGTCACAAGGATAGCTATTGTATGCTGAGATGTAAATTCCCAAAACAAAATGCAGAAGCTTGAGTGACAAACTTAACCATATGCTTAAATGAGGTTCATAAGAGCTTGATTTTATCCAAGGTGGAGAGCAAGCTGCTCAATCTCTCATCTTTTAGCCTGAGCCACCACACATGAATATTACCATTTTTCAGTTCAATCACCCAAAGCAATTGTTGCAGTCCTATTGTGGAATACTTGCTCTGAAGAATTCTGTTTGTATGTCTCACACAAACCAATTCTCAAAGGGATTCAGTATTTTACAGATGACAGCACTGACACTCTGTCCTGTGATTCTTTGAAAAGAGAAGGTTGTCTTTGAATTTGATCTTACTGTATCCGCCACCAGCAAAAGGGAAAATAAGAAATATGAAATAAATAAAATGAAATAATTGAGTATACAATGCTTGTCTGAGGCTGGTGTTCCCATCTTCATGCCATGTCTCCTTCAGCAAAAACTGAGGTCACTGTCCCTCCTTCCTTAACTGCCAGCCCACATGGGTGCTGTGTGGCTCAGATTTGTGTTCCAATACCTGCAGTTTATCAAGATTCAGTTTTACCACAGACAGCAGCAGTATTTATGAACAGAAGTTACTCTAGGAAAGCTTCCTTGGGATGATTACTGTGTGAGGGAGCACCTGCATGGCTCAGCAAAAGGGTGTCCACCCAAAATTGGTACACTGAGTTAGTTTGTGCTGGTTGTTAATATTATTCTCATTACAATGATTTAGACACGAATTAGTGCAGCCTCCAGATTGCCTTGCTGACTTGCAATGAGTAATGTGGTGAATGCTCTTGTGCCCTGCAGAAGGGTCAAGCCACAGAAATCTATAATTTTTGTCATGACTCTGAAGTGCTCTGAAATGTAGTTTCTGTAAGCCCAGATGACTTCTCTGTTTTCCATACAAACCAATAGTAAAACACAGTCCTGGCCAAAAGAGTTCATGGTTCAAAAGAAGATAAAGAGGAAAAGAGGCTTGTGAAGGTAAAGTTGTTTTACAAGGTTCATAGTCAACAGGTTGGAAGCCCACTCGGGCATCCAAAAGCATAGGTAAGAATTTCTAAAAGCAGAGTGTTGTGGATTATTGCTGAGTTAAATGAGTCCTCCAAACCTAATGTGGGCTGCTGAGGGGAAACTCTGTTTTGCTTCCACCTCTGAGCATCAGAAAAGAGGTTTATGAAAGATACAACAAAAGAAGGAATTCTTTATGCCTAAGACCAATGGGTTTTCACTGAGAAATAAAGTGAAACATTGTTTCTGATTTGTTTGTTTGTTTCTCTCCCCAATGTTTTCTGGATGTGGCAATGATGTGGAAATTGCACATACAAGTTCCAAAATATTTCAACAAGCTTGCAACCCATAGCATATATCCAGGATCTTATAGGGGGTGTGGGATTCAAAGCACAAAGAGCTAGTTTCTTTTCTGTCTCCTTACAAATGAATGTAATGATATGCTATTAGTTTTAAAGAAGCTACAAATGTCACATTTTAAAAACGGCAGCACTAGAACAAATGCAGATCTCTCCTACTACTGAAATACATAAATAATGTATACCTTATTTCTCAGTCTAAATAGTTAATATCCCTTCAGAGTAATTTCTTCTTCATCTAATACAAGGTAGGTAATTGAGAACATACAAAGTTACACCACAACATCAGGAACGGTTTAGAAGGGATGTAAATTTTCTTTCATTCAGGCATAGAACAACTTCCACCTGATACGGTATTAGGGTAACTTCTGGTGTAGTGGACAACTCACACCCACTGATGAATACAGGCTGCTGTTTAAGACAAGATACTGAGTTAAGCAACTGGACTGACCTCCTAGTTTATGGCACAGGTCAAGATTTGTGTTCAGTTCTTGGAACACTGCCAATTGTATGAATCAGTCAAGAAATTAGGATTCTGCATAGGTATTGTCCTTTGTCAGTATTTAATTAATTATACTCTGTTTATTATGTTAGTTGGTGTTTTCTGCAGCTCTTCAGATACAAGTGAGACAAGGACTGTATCACAATTTAAATCAGTCTCACTTTCATTGATTATATATGTAGCAGCCATTTCCAATCCTGTCTTAACGTGTGGTGGTTGGTCGCTGAGCACACCCACATCTACCCTGTCCATGCCAATAGAAATATGTCCATAGGGCAGTGTGCAATATGGTACTGGTAGAAAAAAATTAGCATACAGAGTGCTCAGCATAAAACCTCAAAGACTTCTTAGAAAAATGGGTAGTTCAGATCATGTTATTCATAAAATCAAATCGAAGATAAAAACAAAATGGAGGTAAATTTCCTCCTCCTATTACAATTATCAACATGTCACATTTCTTTCTCTTCATGTGGGAATAAAAAAAAATCAAACAGCAGAAGGTCTTTGTACATTTATAGCAAAAGAGTGACTTTAGGGCTGCAGAATAGGTGTTTGTTAGAATGTCATAATTTAAGTAATTTTACTTTTCCTACTATTCTTCCTCTTGTTTACATGATGGAATTTTTTCCATGCAGCTAATTTTGTATTTTCTTCTCTGGCAGCTGAATTCAGTATCCCCTTAATCTTTTTTCCAAGATTAAGTTTAAAAGCCAGACTACCACATGCAAACTACAGACATGTATTTAATTTATACAACAATATAAGCATTATGGCAATTTTCTCTTCCCCTCCTAGCAGCATAATGAAGTGTAATTTTACACTGAAAATTCTCTTTGAAAAAAATGGCCTTCTCTGACTCAAGCAATCGTTCTTGTGCACATGCAGATTCATATCTACTGGTTTTGCTGACTGAAATAAATTATAAGCAATTCAGCAGTGCTAGCTCACCTACAGCAATATGAGCTGGATTCTGTCCTTGCTCACGCATCACTTACAGATTCAGCAGCAAAGTCCCAATTACAGATTCTTTATTACTGTCTTTGCAAGAGACAAAATTAACCTGGCCTGACATTCACATGGAAAATCAACTTTGTGAATTTGCAGCTTTAGGAGCAAAAAATAAATTTTAAAAAGCAAGCAAAGCCATTTTTTTTCTCCTGCTACTGAGAAGACCCATTAAAAAGAATATGATAAACTAGGATTCATAATTCCTGTTTCATAATCTACTTTAGAACTGGACAGGATGAGTGCTGAGGTGACAGAAGAAAGCACAAAGGCAATAGCTACACACATGGTTTTCACTTTAATTGGGATCCAGATGCTACGTCACATTGATAGATATAGATGGATTAACTTGAATGAGAATTTTAAATATTTCTGTTATTCTCATTTCGCTTCAAATGATGTACCGGTTTAAGTGCATTGCTGTTTTGGGGCCTGTTTATTTATACTGTCCAATTTTTATGCTGAAATTCCTTCTGCAAAATCCAAATCCTGCATAAGAATTTGCAAAGCAGTTCTGTGTTTATAAACCGGATCCCCATTTTCAAAGTAAACTGATACTACATTTGCATAACTCCTTTGTCTTGCTCCATTAGATAGATAGTGAAATGAAATGTGTGTTTGTTCAGCTCTAGTTTTTATGTTACTTAGGGTTCTCTAGAGTATTCAGATTCCTCTGCTACCAGAAGTGAATCGTCCTGCCCGCTGTCTAGTGACACAAAGCTGAGTTATTTGTTCTGATTTCACTGAAAAATACATACATGAAGTAGAGTATTTTTTAAGAGCTCTGGGCCATTCACAATTCCTTGGTTTCAAAAAAAAGGTGTATTTTAAACTAATTCCTGGCACATTTTCTTCCCTAATTATACAAGAGATTCTCAACACCTCTTCACATCTCTTACTAGAGACTTTTGTTGGAAAATCGGAGCCTTGATTGGCAGCTAACCCCATCATTAGCAGAACATCTCCAGAGTAAATTTCATTTTTGACTCTACTTCTCTGAAACAGGCTATTACCTTATGAAACAATATTTGCTTGATCTCTGTTTCATCTGAGAAGGGGGAAAGTACTACAACTTTATTGCTATCTAACTTACTTTACTTTTTGCTTCCAACACATTTCAAATCCATGCATTTAACGCAGTTTTGCTAGCTGCAGTGCAACTCAGAACTGCAGTCAGTAACAAAGTCAGAGAATAATTGTCTATCCCACAAAACATCTGGCATGCAAACAGTATAATGAATCAAAAAGACTGCATGGCTACTTGGTGTGATGCTTAGTCTCCCTGGGTTGCAGTCAGGCTGGTGAGTCCAAGAAAGGTGTTACTCTCATATGTTTTCTGTTCCTCTTGTCAGTGACAAGTGTCCCCACCACTGTCCTGGAGAAGTACAGAGGACAGCAGGTACATAGTCAGACAGTTGTTGTCTTCTTTTGCAAATCTTGAGTTTCCTTTCACATTTATCAATGTTGTTTAGGAACTTGACACCTAATTGGGTACTAAAGCGCCACAACATACTCTCTTTCTTCTTCTTCCCCAAACCTTCTTAGCACTGCATTTTGCTCCTTCACTTGTGGATTCCATTCAGCTTCCATTACTCTGTTTTAATTTTCTGAAGGTCTTGTGGCAAAAATTTGATTGACCGTATATGCAGAGGAAGAATGTGCAAAACCCATTTGTTTTTAATTGCTGATTCAACAAACTATATGTTGTATCACATTACAGTTATTAATTCAGTCTTCACAACAGATATTGAAGTCTTGCTGCTTCCGAACAGCCACAACAGTTGTAGATGCTTCAGTTACAATCAAATCTAGCATTTGACATGTTAGATGTGACATTTATGGAGAAGGGGCATAGTAACTCTGGAGCCAATCTACCAGATGAAAAGGAGGTAGGACTCCGTCTGTCCTCCTCCTCCTGTCACATGCATGCCTTGTACTGGTTTTGATACTCTTCAGATCCTTGGCCAATCTGAGTCATAAAATTCCCTCCAAATTCACCTAACAAAAGGAAAAATTAGAGGACATGCAACATATTCACCTCAGTAAAAAAATTAAATGAGAAACAAAAAGGAGGGATTGAAAGAGAAGGAACCATGAAGCTGGAGCAGGGATGGGGAGAAGAGAAGGAAAGAGGAATGGGACCTTTCAGAAGTTGTAACCTGTCAGATGCACTTAGACGTAGCGTGTATCTTCAACCTAGGGTAGCTCTTTAAATTACTGCCAAAGGTGACTAGCTTGTTTTAAAGTGGAGCACTACACTTTCTTTGAGTTATACCTTCTTCAGTGAAGAAGCCTGTGAGGGTCCTTTAAGGACCATATCTACTATAGAAGAAAGGCATTAATATATTTATTTATCTGTACATTAACATGTTTCTAGGTGCCACCTGGCTGCAGCAAGGAGCACAGAGATCAGGTATTCGAATCCAGGGCAGACTGACACTGCCTGAAAGTTGTTCATGCCTTTTGATTGCTAGCTGTGCTAATAAAATGTGAATCTCGCATTCAAGGACAAAATTCAAATCCAGAGGATACAAATGGGCTCAACACATACTGCTAGTGTCAATCTTAGAAAAGAATGCTATTTTACTCTACAGTCCTAGCAGGTAGGAAATATCTTTGCAGACAATACTGTGATTTTGTAAAAAGTTCATGTTTACTAGCTATAAATGCACCTTGTAAATATATTTTAAAGTTTCATTTCTTTCAGCCTTCTGACTTAAATTTGACATATGCTATTCAAACAGACAGGAATTGCCAAAAAAAACAGAAATTAAGAACTAAATACATCAACTCTCAAAAAAAGAGACGGATTTGTTGAATTGCTCTGGTTTCTTATTTCTTTTCTCAGTTTTCTTCCATCTCTTGGTCTGCAACATCCAAAATTTATGCAAACAATTCCTTCCTTGTGCAAGAGAATATGGAGTTCCCCACTAACAAATGCTGAGGGATTTCAAAACTAAGCAGAATTTTATTCAATTATTCAGAAAAAGTGACAGTTCCAACACTTTTCCAAGGAAATGCAGGCAGAAATTCATTTGATGGTAACCTGTCTTTCTAACTGCTTTCCTGACAGTCTGTGTGGGAGTTGTATCTGTTCCTGACTTCAGGACAATATGGACAGTCATCATGGGACCATTTACCCATTGCAGCAATGTTTTAAAGGCTTTTTTTACCATTGCAGGGAAGAATTCAAAGTAACTGCAGAAGGGCGTGTTAAATCCCGTGCAGATACAGGCCTTCCTGCTGCTCAGAGTCACCTCTTCTCACTCAGAAAGAGGAAAGCACAGGCTCAAATCTTGGCTGTGCTTGATTCACAGCAGGGATTTCACCTGAATTTTTTGTCAGTCCTTCAGAGTATGGAAGACTCTGGTGTATTTTCTGGTTTGCAAGGCTGAAAGACCCCAAATAATGTCATACTGGACACATTATGAAATCTCACATTCCTATGCCTTAAAAAAATATTTTTTCCCTGTGTTAATGCTGTAAACACTCTGAAGAAGGAAGATGCTTTGGAAGATGTTTTGTGTGTTTCGTGCAGCCAAGGTGGACTTCTAGATGTTGTATAAACACAAATAGTCATGATGACAAATATGAAAATAAGGTTTTTTAGAGCTACAATACCAATTTACAGATACTATTGCGTTAGGCAGTGTATTTTCACAGCACTTAAGAGGATGATTTCCCCAAGAATTTTCTATTAGAAGCATAAGACACAGGACAACAGACTGCTAGAGGCAAAATCCTATATCTACACCTGTATGTATTTCAGCATATTCCATACACAATTACATCTTTCAATCTGATAACACCAACCTTAGAAACAAGAGAAAAATGTAGAAAAGTTTCTTGAAAGACTACAGATACTAGTCTTGTCACCTGTAATGCTAATATTTTATGTGTACAAAAAGCACAGCTAGCACTCTGGTCACTTGCAATGCTAATAAATCATATGTACTCTCTCTGTCCCCTAAAATCTTCCAGCTACATCCTCACCAGAGGTGCTAAATAAGCCCTAGAAAAACACTTCGCTGACATTTGTGTGTTTTGTTTTCACCTGCTGCAACTGTATCCAAGTTTTTACATAAAAGCTGAAACTTAAATTTCTGGAATAAACCAGCTGTTTTCTTTTGTAAGCTTGTTTATCAATTACGGGTGTTTCTTTTTCCCCTCTGAGTTAACACAGTGAATTAGTGTACATCATGCAAACTACCTCCATGGATGATTATTGAAATCTCCAGTTTTTAGGCTCCCTGAGACATTCAGCTCATGGCACCTCCCAACTACAGGCAGACACACACCAGTCCTACTCTCACAACAGTCATCGGGACTGGTGCAACCTTAAACACACTTCTTGTGTCTCAAGCCACAGCAGAAAGCTAGTTAGGCTGAATTGTCCTGGGATGGCAAAGTTACATTTTCATAGCTTTGAGTATTTCCCCTCAATGGGCGTTAGACCATAGATCACATTTTATCTACCATCAGACTTTCTTCAGGGATTTTCTGCCAATGGAGTCCTGAGAAAAGATATTTTTCCTGGTCTAATCTCACAAGTACCTTAACCTTTTAGTTTTATTCTTTTGCCTGGTTGCTTTTTCTTCCTTCTCTTGAAATAAAATGCTCTTTTTATGTCTTTTGTCTGGTGTTCTCCCACAGGGCGTACAATCTATCATAAACCTTTGATTAGGTTTTTTTTATAAATAACAGTGTGGTGTCAGGTTTGTTGTAGCAATTTTCTCCAGGGGACACAAAATTTATTTTCATGCCACTTTGAAATCTTAGTTGACCGTTGCTTGAAAAATTCCCTATAGAGTTTTGTATCATGGAATTTTCCTACCACTGTGCAAAGATTTCAGAAAAATAAATATTTTGATTTTAAATATATTAAATTGTATCCCATTTGATGTGTGCATCCTTCCATTTTAGATGTGTAGCTACTTGTAAGAATAGACCCTACTGCTGTCAGGATCCCCTGTCAGCAGGAGAATATCATATTAAAGTATCACATTCCCATCTTAAGGGAATGTCATATATTTTAAGGGTTTGTTGGTTGTTTTGTTTGCTTGTTTGCTTGTTTTTGAGATTGCTTGTTAAATTATAAGTGGACACTAAGCAGGACAACAAACTAGTCTGCTGATCAGAGCAATTTGCTTCAGCAGTACTTATTTTGCTTTCCTTTTCAATAGTTTCCAAAGTACAATTGGATTAGTTTTTCCCACAGAGAGAGCTGCTAGAGCTGGTATGAGTTAATACCTTCTGCCTGATTGTATTGGGTCTGGCTGGTATCGTGTTAACTTTCATCATAGAAGCCCATATAGTGCTGTGCTTTGTAGTAGAACGCTGTTGATAACACACAAGTGTTTTGGCTATGGCTGAGCAGTGCTTACACAACATCAAGGCCGCCTCTCCAATGACATCTCCTCAAAGGCCAGTGGACCAGGGGTGGACGAAATGTTGGGAGGGGACACAGACGGGACAGCTGACCAAAACTGACCAAAGGGATATTCCATACTATATGAAATCTTGTTAAGCAACAAAAGCTAACAGGAAGGAGGAGAAGTGGAGGTGATATTTGTTATCAAGTCATTTGTCTTTCAAAGCAACTGTTACATGTACTGAGGCTCTGCTTCCCAAAAATTGACTGAACATCACCTGCTGATGGGAAATAAAGAATAAATCTTTTAAGCTTTTCTTTTGTTGGTTTGCTTTGGTATTTTTTTTGCTTTGCTTCTGTGTACAGCCTTTACTTTCTTTTCATTAAACTTCCTTTATCTTGACCTATGAGTATTTCATCTTATTCCCCCATCCTTCTGAAGATGGATGAGTGAGAGAGCAGCTTCGTGGGCCCTTAGTGGCCCATCAAGGTCAGTTACCACATTAGCGCAAATAGTTAACTTTTATTTACATCCACATGTTTGATAGAGCAACCTGAACAGACAGTATTATCATTGTAGAGGCACATGTGCAAATATTTTATGCATTGGCCATCTTCATGCCATGCCTAAGAGCTAGTTTAGACTTCGGTAACTACTCACTTAGGGCTCAGACTACATTACACTAGTTACAACTTGACGAGATTCAGAGTTGATTTATGTCGACATTGATTCAAGCTTATTGGTGCTTTGGGACCATACTTGGGGTTTCCATCTGCAAGCTGCAGAGGCTGAGCCTTTGAGGCATCCTGCTTTAGCCTCTGCTTGAGCCTCAGCTTGGCATGTAAGTGAGGCACTCTCAGGCTTTCACTGATCCCTGGTCAACGCCTTTTAGGAATCAGAGGAACATGAAAGCAGAGGGAGACATTTCATTCCCTTCCATTGCCTTGTCCTCAGCAACTACCTCTCAGCCATTCCTAAAAAGTTAAACTGCCTGATTTATCTAGGTTTAGGGTGACTTTTCATCTTGTCTAAAGGCCAGCATCTAGGCCTAATCATAAGCCACTTTACATTCCTCCAAAATCAGGATCTTCTACATGCATACACTGCAAGTTAATCCTTACTTTCATACCATTTCTCTACAAATAGACTAATCCCAGGATTCACTTGTTCTTATATTATGTGATAGAGTGGGGCTTTTTGTTGGTTTTGTTGTTGTTCTTGTTTTTTTATGAAACTGTTTCATTAATTAAGTGGTAACATAATTCTACTAGGCAAAAATCCTCAGGACTGTTCCCCATAAGTGAAGTTTTCAACCTTTATAGAAGTATCTAACACATGTATTCAGACAAACACCACTCCACTTGAAACCTGTTTATTGTGTTCAAATTGCAGCTTGAGTTGTTAACATTTTTGACTAATTTGTTTCTCTACTATGTTTGCACTTTACGTTAGCCAAGGAACCATACCTACTATGCAAAGTCAATAATTAATTTTTCAACTAATTAAAGACTGCAAAGTCTAGTCAATGAATGATATTAGCCCACTTGCAATGCTATTATCACATAGCTAAAACAATCCACACATTAAAGCTCATTCATCATAATGATAAAATTAAAAAGGATGCACATGATCTTTCCAGTATCTACCCCTTTCTGTGGTGTCATTCTCACCCTTCTCCTAAGATCCAACATCACTTTGGAATTGTCTCATCAGCTTAAGATGACTCATCAGCATCCCAAGTCCTCTGCTAGGAGGATGATGTCAAGGAAGGGGGGATTCTTCCTTCTCATTCCTGCATCCATGTGGATTCTTCTTGCATGGTTGCTGATGCAGGTCTCTTACTTAATCTTCAGTGATTCGCAGTTCCAGCTAATACCCAGATTTACTATATATAATCTGCCAGATAATTTTTTTTTCTGTGTCATCCAGAAAACTAGATTTACCTAGTTCCCAAGACCATACTGTTTCAATGACCAGTAGCTGATCATTGGTGAGCTGTCTGTAGCTATGGGCCTTTGATATCCTCCTACACTTACAGCTGCAAGGCCTTTGCTAGCATCCCATGCCTGTAACTCTTCTGTACTGCATGTTTATTCCAGTGTCACAGACAGTTCATTCTACACTGAACAACTAACAACCTGTTATTATTATCTCTTGATGCACAGATATGTAACAGGAGGACTTACACTACACAACTGTAGACAGTTAAACAAAAGCTAAACCAAATTAGTTAATGGCCATCTGATTGTTAATCATTTTCTGTTTGAACTAAACAAGCTGAAAGAAAGCACTAAGAAGGTGACATAAGCCTGATGAATCCTAAGGTCTTCATTTTTAACTTAGAACAAAGGCTGGGACCTGTTAGCAGTATGACAAAACCATATTCACTGTGCTACATGGCTTAACACTCTACAGCTTAACAGAAACCACTACTTCCCTTAAAACATCATGCAGGATTTGAACTTCCTTTTTTTCTGAGCTAGAAACTGGAATAAAATCTACCCTGTGACTGACAAGCCTTAAGTAAGAAAAATATCTTACAGGAAGAAAACATTTTTCCTCTCAATTTCATAGAAAAAAAATCATAATGAAGCAAATGAGAAAAGTATAAATACAGGTAGAAACTGGAAATTCACTTGCGTATTCAGGACTTTATTACACCAAATGAGTCAGATTTATGAGTATTCAGTTATTAGAAATACCTCTCTGGCTGCTGGTGGGAACTATGTATCTTTATTAAGGGGAAAATTTCTTCCCAAATTTTGATTACATTAAAATTCATGAGTAAATATATTAAACACATTTTTCCAATATGCAATAAGCATCATATAAATCAGTACTTGCATACCTAAATCACCAAGAAAATAGCCAATATTCATGTTTATTCAATCTGTATTTTTATATTAGCCATACACTTGGGAAACAAAATTTCTAACAGTATGACTCAAAAACCAATTCAAACAGATGAAGTGGATCTCCATACTGTGAAAAGATTCATGTATGAGAAGAATGACACTGTCTCCTATTTCCTATAATATTGAATTCAAAGAACAAAAAATATATCAAACTAATAGCCCTTGTGACTCGTTATCTCCTTTCCACAGGTGCAAAATAATTTCTAAAAGGACCTGCACGACCTGTGTACCTCAAAATACACTCCTACAGGGACCAGCTATGGGAATGAGAGAATTTTCGGTCTGCAGCACACTAAGTTCAACAGAAGTATTTTCACTGATGAAAATGAGCAGAAGTCTGGCCGTCTATCATACCGTTCTCTGGTGAGTCCGCCGTTTGGACTATCAGTGTTGAAACAACTGCACTCTCAGTATGAGGAAGGTGGTGCATCATTTCTGCTGTGATTTATAGTCAGTTCTGTAGCATTTTGTACCCTCTTAAACCAAATGCAGACCATTCATAACAAACTTAAGTACCTTAATGCTGAATTCCCAGTCACAACAAACACAAGAATATTCTGCCATGGTGAGTTGCCTTTTATTCCTTCTCACAGACCATCATTTATGTATTATATCCTTGAGGAAAACAGATGAGGCAGGCTGAAAAATCTTGAACAATAGACCTGCTTGGACCGCATGTTGTTGCTAAAGTTATCAGCTGTTTGTATGGTGTCATTTGGATCAGTTCAGATAGCTCAAATAAATAACAAATCAAACTTGTCATATTTTTTTGAGACCAGATCCAAATGCTATTGAAGCAAACAGCATTCTGTTAACAGAAACATCCTGTCTCTGTTCTGCCATGTATTTATACTTAGGTGCTACAAGACGTTTTCAGAAGTGACTGTGTGAATAACTGAATAATGACTGTCTACTGATGTTACCCAGCTTTGCAAGGTCTTTCTACAAACACAAGTCCTTGTTCTGGTAGCTGCCCACAAGAGTTAAGTTGAAATAAAAAGAATAAAAAGTTCAGATTCTGACACTCCCTGTCTTGTTGAAGATCTCTGGCTCCAGTGTGTTGACCCAGAGGTGACCAAAAATAAAGAATTGAAGACTTGATTCAAAATATATTCAACTGTAAATGCATGTCAGGGTAATGTTATTCATCTTGACACTGCACAAATCTAAGGTTTTCACATTGTAATAATTGTCACAAATGTTTTTCTAGAAAGTAGATATAAAGCTACCTCCAGCGATAAACCTTTTAAAAAACATTCAATAAAAATTACAGACATGTAAGTTAGAATTGGCTTATAACTAAATTTCTCCTCAGTCCTGTGAAAAGAACCCTAACACAATCACAGACTGGACTACATTCTTTGGGACTTGGGGCAGAAAGAGGAATTCACTTTTATGGACACAACTATGAAGTCTCATGACTCCGGGCTAAACAGTTTCCTGTCATGGGCTCACGTGTCACAAATAAACATTTATCTACAGTTTGTGCTCTAAGAACATGCAAGTGTGCACGCAGTTTGCACTGATGGGCACACACTGTTCAAGAGAATTTACAATAAATCATGTTCTTATTTTGATTGCTAGTTCTTGTGTAATTAACAATAGTTAACCTCTAGTTTCATATATTGTTTGAATGAAGGACAAGTACAAATAGCATAATGACATCTCAGAAGATTACATGCTCCAGCTTTAAGACAATATCTTAACTATGTACACCTTCACATGCATTCCTTAGCAGGAAAATCTCCATCAGCTCACTTACTTTACATATATGCAGGAGAGTTCTGGCAGAGTGGACATCTGAATTTCACTGTGATGTTTGTGAATGACTGTGATGTATGTAGTATTAAATTTGCTGTGCCATTGTACATGCCTTTCTCAAGAAAATTTTGTAAAGGAAGACAGGTATGCAAATTAGAATGTTGTAGAGTATTTTATAAAAGATATTCTTGCATTATCAGTTTGTAAATCAATTTAAGAAATGAATAACTATTAAAATGATTGTACTCAATGCTTCCAGTCAAGACTGATCACCCATTAGTCCCATTTCTGAAGCACAAATGAGTATTTGGCTTCTGTCCTGCAGCCTCATTGTTCACATTTTATGTATATTTGTTTACAGACAACCATGTGATAAAAAGTAAAATATAAGTGATTTAACTGTATGTCCTTTATGCAGCCACTATGCCATTGTCATTTGCAAATATTTCAAACACAAATCATGAAAGCACTCTTGTTCCCCAACAGTTATGTAAGAAACCTAAAATCCCTTTTTTTGTATGTCTTTTCAAACCATAACAGAAAATTTAAGGATGTGCTCATAAGAAACCTTTACTCCTTCTGCCCGAGATTCATGTGCTGCAATTTAAGAAGTACTATTCACTATGCTTCCATTTTCCAAGCTGCTAACAAAAATCAGTATTCAATGACCCAACACAGAGTACATCAAAGTAGATAGCAGACCCCTGGGAGGTGATCATTAGAAGGACATGATCCTCTCTTAAAAATCTCTGTTGCTGTGATGCCTGTCAAATCATTCTAAAAGCATTGATTCAGCAGCTGGTATGTTGAAATAACTTCTCAGCATGTTCACCGGTATTATCTTATGGTCTGCTCATCTGTATTTACCTGTCTTACAGACAGGTTATATGCTGTTTGTACTGCAGAGTAAATGTCTTTCTGTGCTTTTGTGCCACCTTTCAAAACTGGGTCTTTTCCACAATGAATATACAGGTGGAACTGCACTAAAAGAAACAGCAAATATTGGTCCAATATTACTAATTTAGTAATAAATTCTCCATCCCATTTGTATGGTGTGAAGGAGACATTATCCAAAGAACTCCTCCCTAATTTAGCAACTACTCAAATAACCCATGCAGTGGTAGGTCCCTGAGATGGAGATCAGGAGGCAGAATTTTACACCAGCATCCCTGGCCTAGAACCCTAAATCAGGAAAGGTGTTCAATGGGAGACAGAAACATCTGGAGGTCCCATTTAACTCAATTATCCACAGATGATTAAGCAGTGAACTTTTGCCACTGTATGTACCATCTGACATAACAGTTTTGCTTATGTAGGGGAAAAATCTAGTTAGTCAGGAAAAAAAAGCCACGAAGCATAGAAAATATATGTTGCATACAGTTGTGTGTACAAACATTTTTATTAGCACAATAAACACAAAATGAGATGATTGCAGAGATCATACCAGAGTGGCAGATCTAACCTTTTTAAAGGGAAGGTTAACATGTTTCTGTCAAATACAAATCAGCTGTTTTATATAATGAAATATTACGTGCACTTAACCTGTACAACAATTTACTAAACCTTCATTCTGTTAAATAATTATAGTGATTACAATGGTGTTATTGCCGTCTTTTATGAAGCAATAAGACTGTTGTCAAGTGAATAAACTGTGAGGCCAAAGGGAACGAACAGGTTTGTATGAATGCAAATACCACATGAACTACACAGCTTGAGTGTTCGAACAAGTTTGTGTATTTATTTCTTTGATTGTTTAAAAGTGAACCGGTTTTGTGCACTGAATGCTAAAAGAAGTACAAGAGTGTACTGGTTCTGGGCAAGATAGAGTTAAATTTCTTCATAATAGCTTGTTTTGTCTAGCAGTTGTATGGTGCTCAGCTACTGTCTGGGGTTAAATGACAACATAGGAAGATGAAATTACTGTGTTAGCATGGCAAAGCACATCTCCCTAGAAAAGGCATCATATCATTCAGGTGGAGAAATGTTTCAACTACAAATCCTACCTTCATTTGTTCAGTAGTGTAATATATAAACCAATGAGGGGAAAAGTTCCATAGAGTGGTGACTACAGCCACTTTCCTGACAAAATTTTCCACCTTTTTTGAGTTATGAGAAAAATAAATCTGAATCATCCAGAAAAAGAAAATTGCCATACCTCTGTCATAAAGAATTAAAAGTTAAAGTTAAAAGGAGGTTATACCTAGATATTCATATCTTACTATGATGTGATACACTGAGGAGGAATGCCTGACTTAGTCGAAAACCATNAATTGCCATACCTCTGTCATAAAGAATTAAAAGTTAAAGTTAAAAGGAGGTTATACCTAGATATTCATATCTTACTATGATGTGATACACTGAGGAGGAATGCCTGACTTAGTCGAAAACCATTTTTTTTTGTGTCTAATTGCTGCCTGACCGTGGTTGTCTAGGCTGAGTGTATTCAGAAAGCTGCTCTCAAGCATGTGTTTAAGCTGAGACAGCCCATGTATAGGTGCTCAGGAGACAATTCTGACTCATTCACTACATTTGTGTGGAAAGTATGCTTCCCTTTTGGGTTAAGAAATTACGTTTTTATGCAAGACATATGAATCTAATTCTTGCCTTCCCACTGAACTGTGGGACAGTTCAGTCCCACACAGCTGCTTGTCGCTGCA
>VZSC01009392.1:0-15442 GCA_013398225.1 Steatornis caripensis
ACCATGACAGTTAGGCGCAATGTGATTTGGCACTTCTGAAGTCAATGATAATAATAACTGCACTCAGAGACCTTCTCTACCTTATCTCCTCTCCAATACATTAGAAAATTGCAATGATCATTCTTCAATATACACGAGTCTTCAGATCTATGAGGGGTACATTTTGAGTCTTCCTAATTCCACACAACTGTGCAATTTCTTGTTCTGGGCCCAGGCAGTATAATTAGATCCTGGCAGTAGCAGAGCAAGACCACTCCACTGTGGTACTATCCAGCCCAAGTGCTATCTGTTCTATGAAATACAAAGGTTTTTCGCTTTGTTTTTTTTTTCACTGAGGGTGCAAACAAGATATCATAAGTATGAGATCATCCCAAAGCTGTCTGACCCTCAAAATTATACATTTGCTCTACTTACACATATTTATTTTAACTGTCATTGCAGTTTTGACCTTTAACCAAGCCACCTTGCCATGAATAGACTCCTGATGACTAGAAGATGACATGACTGAATCATTAACGCTGGCTAGAGTTTATTTTAAAATCAAACTGGATGGTCTATTTTAGGTTAGAACTAGAAGGGAGGTGTTAAAATTAGTAAATTAGGAATAAATAGACATTAAAGGACTTTATACCAACAACATTTATACAAGAAGCAGAATGGATTTGCCAGAGAGGCTCTAGAATTGAGCAGTGCAGTTATTTCAGTAAAAATAGTATGACCACAGTATATTTCATTAATTCATTTAAATATGTACTTGTCAGGGTTTGGATTGGGAACTGCTCTGTTGGAACTCTGAACAGATTTTTTTTAGATTACTCCAAGACTGAATATGTTTTTGTAGTTTCTTATATACGTTAAGGGTGCTTATTGCTCCATTTCACATGGGGAAGTGAGCATTCAAGAGTGAAAAAAAGATGAAAGGTTTAAATATAGACAATAACATCAAAGAACACAAGATACTAAAAATGCGTTACTTGCTTCTGGTCTTCTAGAATGGTACAACTCCAAGCCACTTAATTCAGATAATTATTTGAATGTAATACTTTATAAAGGATATTTTTCTATGCTCTATACCCTCTTTTCTCATATTGAACACACAAAATATTGTCAGAGGGTTTTTTTTAAAAAGGGAGGTGAAGTGCTCTCAGAATTACAGTTTAAGTCTTCCTGGTTTCCAAACAGCAATATTAACTAGTTTTTTTATGGTAAAATTCAAACTAAAAAAGTTGTATTAAAGCAATCCTGATACATCAACTTATTCCTTAAGAAGACTTCTGAGTAAAAATGAGTATTATTTTTAAAGCAGAAAACATCCCCTCACTTTCACTGGAACAGTCACTCTAGAAGATTGAACTATTAATTTATTTGTGAAATGCCTGCAACTTAAAACTGAACGTCTTATTTTTCACAAAAGTTGCATACTTGTTATTGAATAAATTATTAGAATAAGTTATTTGAGTGACTAATGGTAAATTACTTGGAAATATCTATCAATTACCAGGTCAAAAACTCCCTGTGAACAATATGACCTACTCTCCCATGTAATCTATTTATAGATTGCTTAATTATTGCTGATTTTATGCTAACTACATATAGTGCCATCCATAAGCTGATCACTGTTATTAAAGGCAGCGCAATTTCTTTCCCTATAAATTGTGAGCAAAGCCAAAATTTCCTTCTGTTCTGTTCTAGTTATACACTACACCCATGGTGTGCTATGCCCTCTTTTACAATTACCACTACTTCATTACCTTCACTTTCCCAAATAAGTTATCAGAGACATTGCCCCTTTCTCTATTTTGTAACACAGAGATGGCTTAGCTAGGCACAGCATGTAAGGAATGTACATAAGCATGTGAATGGTGTGACCATAAAAGACACAAAGATGTGTGTAGCTGCACATACAAGATGTGAAAGTGATGGAAAACCCAAGAACAAGATAAGCCCAAGGAACTACAAATAAATTTAAGACAGGTAACATTGGTAGGGAAGGGATAATTTAAAAATATTTTCAAGGAAGTAGAGTGATGATAAAGAAGTGATGGGATATAAAACTGATTTGTAGTTCAGCTTGTTCTTTCCTGTGCATACGATTTGTGGTGTGTATCAAATTCCTGACTAAAGTGTTTAGCTGGGCACTGAGGACTCAGCTAGGAAGAGGTGGAGGTTTAGTTTATATTATTTTGAGATGAATAGAAAAAGTGCGGTTTGCTTATGTTTCTTTCACTAATATTTTTATAGACTTTTGTAACTGTTATTATGAGATCTATTTGTGTAATTTACTGATCTATTTTGTAAGAATTTTAATGCAACTTGAATAGAGGATGCTTTGGCTGGGAAACATCAAAACTCATTATTTCAGAAAACGATGACAAGCCTAAAATAAGAATAAAAGCACACCCTGATAGTGCCTAGCACCCCATTACATGTTATGGGCTGCAAATAAAAAAGTTAGTTAAACATAAGTAAATATTAAATGCAAGTGATTTCACATGTTTCTTTAAGACAGAAAATAATGAGTGTCTTTACTACTGCCATTGATGAAGAATTAAAAAAACAGACATCTCTTCCTATTAGAAAAAAAATGAAGGAGATTCTTTCCATTAAAGCATGAAACAGTCAAAGTTTGGGATAAGGAAAACTCCTCCTAAAAAAACCAATCAATTTTGATTTCACTAAGTATTTGTAAATCATGGTTTAGCTTCCACAAGCTCAGTAAAATGGCACAGTAGTAACATCTGTACTTGCCATACTTTCATTTTGCTCATCTATTCATCACAAAAGTAGACAAGTTCTGGAGGTACCAGTGTTACAGCAAGTGTTTAACAAAATAATAACATAGCAGCAATGCACAAAGAAAAACAGTATTAGTTGTTAGTACATCAGATCTTGAAGAGATGTCATTTAGAAAATTATCACAGAATTCAGTTTTGTTCCACATATATATATGATTCAATGTGTTACAAGAAATGCATCTATTTAAAGTATCATGGTTAAAAAAATAACTTTTATTTATAAAATTCAGATGCATTTTTATGACCATTGCACCAAAGCTTTTTTTGTGTTTCTCTAAACAGCAGTAACTTGCTGGAAAATAAACTTTTTTTCTCCTCTCTGCACTTACCTGTCTCTATAAGGGCTTGTTGGGGAAGAAAACAAAATTCAGCAGAACCATCATATCCTTATAGGAATCATAACTATAGCTGGCTGAAAAGTAGAGCTACCAGCTCATGAAAGATAAAGGGGAAGTTTTTATGTATCAATTTTCGATACCTCGAGTTAGTCCTCACAGAATGAAAACTCCAAAATTATACTTCCTCCTGACTAGAAATTCTAATAAGAGCTTGCATAAAACCACCAGAACTGGAAGTTTCTGGGCTCTCCAGCTGTTTGGTGAATCTGATTTTCTGTTCAGTCTCATGGTTTACATGCTTTGAAAGTGACAGGCCGATTTCACTGTGCATCAGCGTTCCCTTCTTCTGTGCTCTTCTCTCCTATCACCATACATGAAATGACAAGCCTGTCACATGAACTACTCTGAGTTGGATTGTCAGCCATTCCATGACCCCTAGATTTACTGCAGACCCATTTGGCACGTTGTTCTGTGTATTTGCTCTATGGAGGACTCTTGGTTTCCTTGTTGCTCTGCCTGTGGGCTGCATTCCAGATCCAGTGACCTTAGAAACACTGTTACATGGAAAAGGCCAAACGGCTTGGCCTGGATTATCAGCATTGAAAATAGTGTCCCTTTAGAAATTTACCTGCAGTAAACACAAAGTTGACAAACCCAAGATGTCTGAGTGCATAACATTTCATTAAAACATTTCAGTCTTTTTTGTGATGGAACTTTACTTCAAAAAAAAGTATGCCACATATTGTAATTGCAGTAATGATGCCAAGATAACAAACATTTTTCACAACCCACTATAACAACTTTTTTTCTTCAGCAGTATTCTACAAGTAGGTCGGTTGAGTAAAAACCAAGCAGAACTATTCAGCTCGTTCATTTCTATTTCTCTGCCTGTTTATTATTTTCTTACAGTAATGTAGTTAATCATTGAGAAATCTCCTCTCCCTCTCCTCTCCTCTTCCTCTCCTCTCCTCCTTTCCATTCTTGGAACAGTTGCAGAGCTGAGTGGCAGACTACTACAAAATGCAATAAACTCAACTCCTGTTAATTTACAGAGAAACACAGCTCTTCTTAAAGATACTTACTTGCTATTTTGAGAAGCTTTGATGTGACATTGTCACCTCTTAAATATCTCCAAAGTGCATTTTTATTATCTTAAACATTACTAAACTGAGGAAGTAAGTACCTTTTTAGTCAGAAATTATGGCTGAATTTTTGATCATTATAGTTTAAAATGTTCCTTTACATTATAAGTCAAGATAAATATCAGAGCAACTGTAACAGTATATGCAGCATAAATTTCAACTTACTTTACAAAGATGTTTGCCGTAAGACTGCATATTTGAATGGCATGTTTATACAAGATTTTTTGTTGTTTTGTGGGTTGGGTAGCTCAGGCAATATAGTAATTTTAAGCCACAAGACAGGATTTGTATATAATGACAATATATGTGCAGGCATGTACAGAGAGAAGGAGACAAACGGAGAGAGAAAGGAGGGTGTGTGTGTTAGGCTGAAACAATCTGAATGGGGAAAAGTATTGGAAAAATAGTAATGAAAAAATTATATCATCCCCTCAGCAGGTTTTCTGGTTTTGCTAATTTGTTATTTGCATAACACTGTATTTAATGAGTCCTTAATGAGGTCAATGAAGTTACCTTGACATGGCACCACCATTAAATGAGATGAGAGTTTTTTCAAAAATATGGGTAAAAAGGCCCTGTTTCTCACAGGTATTTGGAAACATCATAAACTTGCTAATTAATTAAGAACTAGACCGAAAGAATTGCCCAAAGTCTCCAGTACTGGTTCTAACTATTTCAATAAAGTGTTCACTCTTTGAATTCTTAAAAAATAGTGACATGGAAATATCACTAAAAGTCCAGATTTAATTTAAATGTCAGCAGCACCTATTCACTAAATTAAAAATATTTAAGTCTTCTGACAGGTNGTACTGGTTCTAACTATTTCAGTAAAGTGTTCACTCTTTGAATTCTTAAAAAATAGTGACATGGAAATATCACTAAAAGTCCAGATTTAATTTAAATGTCAGCAGCACCTATTCACTAAATTAAAAATATTTAAGTCTTCTGACAGGTAAAAGGGAGAATCAAGGTTAACATGGTAATGAAGGACCCTGAACACACAGAGCTTACTGGTCCATCAAACTTGCAGTATACATCAACTTAAATTTGCTAAAGGTGTGAAAATAAAATAACTAAATGTTCTATTCTCCAGCCAACTTGCTTCTTTGTGGGATTGATACCCATTTAAAAGAAGAAAATTGCAGCATTTGCACTGGGAAGACAAAAAAAAAAAAAAGCATTTAAGTACAGGTTGAAGTATCTTCCAGGTTCTCTCTTAGTGGAAGTCATCTGACTGTGGACTTGACAGATCCATTATGATCTGCTTCTGCTGCCTGAATGAAAGCAGAAAACAGAAGGTTGACTAGGGTCATGTCTGAGCTTGATGGATCAACCTCTCCCATCCTCACCTCCCCCTAAACTGACACAGTTGAATTCCTGATGAGGCAGCTCATTCTCTCTCTATGGTTGCTTGGGGAATCGCGTACTCAAGTTTAACTCATTGTGACAGGCTGTGTGCCATGTGTCCTTGTGATGTTTACATCTTCATAATTGTACTGCACTAATGTTGAGCAGCCAAGAGTGAAAAGCAAATTATTCAGAAAAGTTTCAAGGTTAAGAGTCTCCTACATTCTCATCCACTCCTGCCAACACTTTCATTCCAGATCTCCTCTCCCTAACAAAAAGAAAATAACATGACTGTATTGTAATTTGGCTGACACAGAATATCATATTAGAGATTGTTCCTAATACACACAATATGCCAGGACTCTTATCTCTGTTCAATCTTTTTCAATTTATCCCATTATCCTGTGTAAGCAGAATGAAATCTATTAAAACATGTTTCCTCCTTTCTTAACACAGGAATTCCAATCATGCAACAGTGAGCTGTATCTAGGCAGCTGTATTATGCTCTCCTAATTCTTTTACTATGTAAACCTGTATACATGTATAACATGTTTATTATATTTTCTGTTTTCTTCATGTTGATTTTTCTAGGGCATATTTCGCACCCCCTTTCAAGACTGTTTTTCTTTCATCCAGTGATGGTTTAACAGAAAAAATTGCACGAACTGTCTAGGGAGCGCAGATACAAATTCCATATATACATACCATTCCCAGATAACGTCCTAATTCCTGGCATAGAACCATGTCTTCCTTTCTTCTGTGTGGTCTCATGACTCTTGAATTTCCTACTGTACAGCTGCTGCATTTTTTTTAAAGGGGTTCACCAAATTGTCTTGATCTCATCATGGTTAGTACACTAGCTCTAAAGATTTGTTTCAGATACAGCTATGTCTAGGACCTGTGTCTCTAACTTCCTGGAGTTTCTAACTCCTAAACTTTATGCAGAAAAAAGTATGTGATCATTATGACACCATCAGATGAAGTTTCTTGTAGGCCCAGCCTTTTACACCACATGAGACTCCTCCACAGGATTTAAGGAAAATTTGGGTAACTATTCAGCTAGACAAGATTACTGTCTACAGTAGGGGAAGACTTCCACTCGTCTATCCAGAACAGGCATTTATGTACATGGATGAACAACTGCAGAACTCAATTTAAATAAGGGACAAGATTTGAAGAGAGATATCTATCGAGATAGACAGTCGAGATGGATGGAGGCACAGACTTGGTCTTTACTTCAAATGCCTAGTCCCAGTTTAGGTGACTATTTATTATGACATTTTAAGTAATGAGACAATCAATGACATTATAGAAATAAATGGGTAGTCAGTTCTGGTCAGAAAAGCAAAAGGCTGCCAGAATAATGAAGGTGTGGATGGCAGAAGAGGTGGGAAGAAGCAGACTATTGTTAGTTGAGCAGACGAAACTGTGAGAAGACTGGAGGAAAACTGTCTAGCAAGGACAGTATAGAGCCTGACACTGAAAAGACAACATAGTGAGAACACATGTCTTCGGATTAAGGCTTCCAGTAAATGTGGTATGGCTGCTGCAGCTTCCTTTAAAGTACTAATGTTTCCATTGCTGATTTAGATAATATCCTAATGATTAGAACATCTTCTTCTCCTCTTTCATGTGCTGAGTGTAAGAGAGAGGAAGTACAATGCCTTTCTTTGCTTGAAGATGTCACTAATTCCAAGGTGGCTGCTTTAAGGACAAAACTGGTAAACATCATAACTAGACTGGAAAGATCGTACAGATCATTTGTGCAGGCATCAGATGCATTGGTGCGAGAATGCTTACCACTGAACTACCTCTGAAGCAGCAGAAAAGCCTCTAATTTGTTGATATCAAGGGAAAAATTTTAAACAGTCACCATGTTGTTAAATACTGTGAAAATTCAAGTAAGTATGCCACAAATAAACACTTGATTTATCTACAGGAAAAACTTTGTCTCTAGAGTTTGCATCAAATTAAAAGGTTTTGGAAATCTTAAATTTGGACTTCGATATTTAAAGCAGCACTGAGGCTTTATTTTGACATCTACATACTTTGTTAGATTCAGCTTGAGAAGGCTTTCATTTTCCAATGTACTAATCATTGGTCAGCCCACAACAAAAAAAAAGACTACTAATCCTACTTTCAAAATTAGGAGCAAGGAGGCAATTAAAATTATGTTCAGAAAGAGAGGGAAGAGGTTAGTTTTGTTTTTGTTGGAAAAAGGAAACTTCGTTGTGACTGAAAAGAACATTTCTGAACTAAGAACCCTAAGAGATTAACCTCAATAAAACTAGGACTCAAATTTAGGAGATGGTAGAGAACTCATCTAAATAGTATGAAAAAGAGTAGCTGAAATAGAAATGTGAGCAAAAGAAAACATTGAAAGGGAGTCTTTTGTGCGTTAATCTATGTATTGGTACTGTAAGTTGAAACACCTACTGTTAAGCAGTTTCAAATTACCACATTGGGATTCCTCCAGCATAACAAAGGAACTCTGTGGAATGTTTGCTGAGGAGAGGGTGGCCCTGACCACTTCTCAGACAGGAGGACTCAGGACTGATCTACCAGGAGGGATATACAGCATGCCAGCGTTTTTAGTAAGATGCATCATGTAGACAGTGATTTGCATTGTCTGCTTGCCATTAGTATATAATTATAGTTCTAACCATTGGTTGTAAAATTTCATGTATAAAGCTTATGTGTATGTGTATATAAAAAAACTGGGGAGAAACTGAGTATGTGCATATGAACAAGTAGGTAAACTAAGCTATGATTAGCATAAGGCTTATGGACTATGATTTAGCAAGTGTTAGCTAAAACACTGAATATAATGTATTAACATCAGAAAAAAAAATTATGAGCTTTGGGGCAATGGAAGCTGCAGTGAGTTTAGTATATCTTAAAGGCATTCTGATTTACCACCTGTAGGTTGCTGCCACCAATACTTTGGAAGTCCTTACTCAGACCTAGACAAAATGTCTAGTAACGTGTTATCATCCTAATATCATTTTACATATGTAAATGTACTAAATGAATGAATATATTCACATTTTCATTAGGGGGCTGACTTTCATGCACTACCATATTTCTCCTCCAAATCACAGTTTGAAAATCTGGAGTGGTAGAGAATTTTAAGAGCTGCACTAATCAAATACTACGTCCTACTGTAAAGGATCAGATTCATTTTTCCACACTGAGGAATCTTACTGGAATGCTCATTGTGAGATAACAATAGTATCAGAATCCCATCTCTAATTATATTTTCTGGAATAGAAATATTTCTCTCATGGAACAAGAGGTATAATTTATGAAAGAAAAGGGTGGAGTATGTCTTGCAATGCCAAGAATTTCCTTATGGGCTAGTAGGACTTCAATTTGCAAGAACAAATGTTCAACACTACAATGACAAACTTTTAGATTTCCTAATGGATAGCGGAATTCCAAACCCCAGGTTAGGCACTTTGCATTTAGAAAGTCTTGTATGGATTTCAAACTCAAGAGCAGCTCAGAATGGCTGCAATCCAGAGGTATTAAAATGATGTTGGACACAGTGGAAAGAAATAAATTGCACATAGTCATTGGTCTGACCGAATGGTCTGTGTTTTCTGTACATGCACAAACATGGCTAGGTATTGACTGACAATGTGTCGAGCAGATAGAAGCATGTTCTGTGAGAAATACTGAGGAAATGGTAGGAAGTACTGTGGGATCATCCCCAAAGGGAATGATCACCTAGCAGGGGATAGAGAAATGTCTCTCACATTTAAAATTCACAGTGAGGAACATTATCACAGAGTTAGAAACCTATGTGAGTTTGTTTCTTTCTCAGAGATACCAAAGAGTCCTGACACAATTTTACCAAGCATTTCAGTGGCCAGCACAGTCATCTGGAATACAGAAAGTCTGTCTCAGTTTCCTCTTTGCAGATCTGCAGGACAGATTTGTGCTCTCCCATCACTCAGGAAAAAGTTTTTACAGCAAGACTATTAAAATACTCTCAGTCAGGTCTCTGTCAATTGGTCCCACTGAAGCTCCTTTGCTTTCTGTAACTGAATGATCACCAGAGAAAGGATTTGAGCCTGACTCTCCCATACGAATGCCATTACTGTCAAGCTATGCAGCTGGTCTTTCTTTTCCGCCACTGCCTATTGAATACTTAAAAAAATTATGCAAAGCAGAATTGTTTCATTGGGGAAGAAACAAGAACAAAATCCGTCCCAGGATTTGCTCAATTATTCAAGAACTTTCTTGAAAAAATGGGAGATCCTAGCTGAAATCTTTCATTCATATAATATCTGGAGAAGCTAGAATTTTGATCTCATAAGAGTAAAACAAACTGGGAGAAACAAACTTTCTTCACCCATTGTCAGATGTTCTCTCAGTATGTCTACTAGCTTGGCTCTAGCAGGGAAATACCTGCTTTGCAAATTCTGCTAGGACTTGATCTAATGCAGCTCTTGGATGTTACACGGTTCTGCACATAGCAGCAGAAATGCAGATGTTTATGAAAGTGGCCCCTTTTGAGGTTTTGATGTATTGTGCAGTCAGACTTTCAAAAAGGCAGTTTTGTACCTAAGTCCCCTTTGAGAGTTTAGCCCAAGCATTGTGCTTTTGCAATATTTCAGCATAACCTTTTCCTATGCTTTCAGTGACTGAGTGGAGAAGTGTGTGCATTTTGTGATTTTTCCAGAAGGGAGGCTGCTTTCTGTGCGGAATAAAGAGGATAAATTTCATGCAACCCTATTACCTACAGTCTCCTGCCACTTCAGTTTCTGCTGAGCAATCTGGCACATTTGCAGTTTATACTAGCTAGTGACACAATCTTCACTGACAGACTATGAACACTAATGGATTTCTCTCTCCCTTATGCAGCGAAATTAAATACCGTCTCCAACTCCATCAGGAAAGCTGACAATACTATCTACATAAGAAAACGGGCCAGGCAACGACATCAAGGTGCCAAATGTTGGCAAAGGTTTGTCATACATTAATGCTTTCTCTGCAGGGTGCCTTGGGGGCTGCCAGGAGAATTCTCTGAGCAGGGCATAGCTGTCATCTTCACTTGATTAATACTCCATTGTGGACAAGGAGTGAAAGATCTAATAGCTAAAGTACCCCTACCTTCACATGAGCAACATAAATTGGCTAAAACACAACACAGATTACTACTGCACAGCCTGAGGCATCACAACCCCTGCGTGAGCAAAGCCAACTGCAGTGGTTAATGGCACACCTTAGAGCTACATAGATATCCTGCCCAATTAGGCATTCCTCTGTCTGTGTAGCAGCCTGGTAGTCTTCTGCTGAGTTGATTTTGTACATGCATTGGTTTCTGTTCAACAAGGCCAACAGTCAAAAGTATTGAGCTCCCAAATGTATTCTTTCTTAAGGGCATGCTGCTGAGGCTTTTTAGAATCTCAAACTCATCAGAGACAGTCTCATCACACTGCTGGAACGGCAGATATTGTTCAAAAAGCATAAGGGGTAGTTGTTAACTTTTAAAACTCTTTTAGAGTGTTCTTTTCATCTTGTACAGGGAAAATAGAGTACTTTTAAATTTTGGCAAAAGCAACCTAAACTTCTGGAAATAAGTGATGAAAAACTTAATTGTCATTTAAGAATGTTTTTTCCTCTGCCAAAAGCTATAGGAATAATCAGCTGACCTGAATTTTAAAACCAGCTGCTACCCAAACAGAGGAGTAATTAATATTGCAAAAAAAGAATTATCCTTGAAATTATAGAAGTTTGGAAATTTATCTTGTTTAAAGAGCTTCTTTGTAGACTTATGAGACTTTTTTACTTGTGTCGTATCTCCACAAACAGGATACACTTACAAATGTTTATGTTATTCTGTAGGTAGCTACAGAATATATTTGTTGTGTGCATTGTGTATTTAAATGTCTAAATATGATGTGATGAAGCAGAATCAGTCATCAGGCCTGATGAATACAGTCTGGTGGCTACATCAGAATAAAGGGCTGCATAGCAGAATATGTGGGTGTTAGCAAGAAGTCTGCCAGCTGATAGGAGAAGGTAGTGCTACTTCAACTGCCAACCTTTTAAAATCACTCTACTATTTCAAAGATGACTAAAAATATTACTTATTACTTTTTTTTTTGTATTTTTGGTAAAGAAAACCCGCAGAATTAAGTAGTTTCCCGTTTCTCTTGTGTACTGAAAAAATATATTTATGCCTTCCTAATTTTGTCTTATAGATAGGTAATGCAATATGTCCCAGCTAAAATCTTTCTTTAATATTTCTCACTGACTACTTCTTTTTCTGCTGCCTTGAACACTATCTGTACCCCTGCAACAGAACCCTGGTTTGTGATACAGAGTGACACAGAGTGAAATTCTGAAGTTGATGAAAAACACCCATTGAGTTCCACAGCGTGATGGTGCAAACATCACATATATTCTTCCAACAGTTTTTAATGTAGAGTTTCAATTTGTTCTTCTTGAATTTAGAAACACTGATAGACTTCTTCCATATGGCTTTGATGCTTCTGTATACTTTCTTCACTGAAGTTTCATGCTATCTGAAAACCGCCTTCCTGTGTCTCTCTGCCTCATTGACTTACCATTCCATTGCAATTCTTACTGAAAACACACAGTTTCACTGCTACCTAACCAGGGCCCAATTCTAATCTCCGAGTAATTATGTATCAGCGTAAAGCATACTGATTTCTGTAGTGTTAGTTTCAATTTACACCACTGAAAGAGGGATGTGACTGTGGACATCATTTCTCTCTTTCCATTATTATTATTATTATTATCATCTCATTCTGGAAGAGTGTTATCTACCTCTATAAAGCCTTTCAAATGCAATTTGTATGAACTACAATATACATAATAAAGTCGAATTGTTGTGTTTTGACTTGCTGTAAAGATATAGCACTAGATTTTCATCCTAGCTTTAACTAGATCTCTCCCTTTGTATTGATTTGTTTAGACAGCCAACCGTGAAGAATGTGGGAGATGCCTGTAATAGTTTATTAATATTATATGGTCTATTTGCTTGCCTCATTATTATAGTTGTGTTTTTCCTACTGATTTCAAGGTGGTTAATTCAAGCAGAGAGTCCTTTCAGAGCATGGGCAATAGAGTTTATTCCCAAACTTAAAGAGGTAGTGCAGGTACTACAAAGCACAGATTTACCTGTAACCACTCCACATTTAGCAATCTGGTTTATAAATTGAAGACTTGTTGTAGATGGGAAACAGAAACTAGGAAATCTCAAGAGAAGAGCAGCTGAAGGATAGAAGATAGATAAGCAGACTTTTAAGGAACAAATTGAACAGTAATCTGTGTGGTCCTTGGAGAAGTCAGGGCTTTGCACGTATTCATGTAGATTCGATACTAAATTAGAAAGATCACTTCCTCCTTTCTAATTGTTATTGTTTTGTTAAGATATAGCTCATACAATAGCTTATTACAAAAAAAAAAAAAATCAGTTTCCCACATTTGCTAGCACTCTACATGCTTTAGTCTTAACTCATATCAGACATTTTCTTTCCTGGTCATATCATTTCTGCTCAGGTTCTTCCTATGGACATCTGTCCTCTTTGTTTCTGACTCAAACACATAACTAAGCAACGCCTACTATTACCCCAGTTCCTCCTTCCCTACATTCTTAGGTTCATCCATTCCTTTCATCTACCGGAGAAGGGTTTGGATTATTTTTCCCACAACATTATTCTCTTTGTTCCCCTTCCTCTCTTATAACAAAATGTAAGGCTTATTAGATCATTGGTCCTAGAAAAAAACTTCTGTAAGAATATGAAACCTGTGGGATTTACTAAATTCTTATGTGTACCACTCTATCACTGGGACCAGATGAAAGCAAGAGTCTTCATTCAGAGTGGAGGAAGAAGAGGACTGCAGTCAGAAAGCATGGGGGTGACAGACTGAAAGCAGCTTTTGTTTGTAGGCCTGCAAAAGGTAACTAGGAATGTTTGACGCATTTATTATCAGAATTATTCATTATTATTCTATTATTAGTGAATCATTCATGAGCTTATTTAGAGGGGTTTTTGCATTATCTTTGACATTCAGAGGTACTCACTGAGAGATATGAAGGAATAATTTTCTCTCAAGCTTATTTGTAAACTGCTGGCTTTGTGTACTCACTGTTTAGTATTTGCTATTCACAGCATGCAACAGATCACCTAAGCTTAATGGTGTTGTTTCTGCACCCTAAATTTATAAGCAGAACACTAACCAAGGCTATAGAATGATATTTTCATACCAAGCTAAATCAAGCTAGAATTCAAGAAACTTTCAATCCGTTACCTATGAATACAAGACAGATGTCCAGTTACTCATGAAGGAATGAAAAAGAGACCTACACAGGTCCAGTCAGAAGTATAAATATAACATCTCAAAATCACATTGTAGTTTGTTGTCAAAATGACTTTTAAGTAACTGAAATTTCAGTCTCTAATTACTGATATTGAAAGAACACAGTTTTAAAATCTGGCAAAGGCACTGGGAACTAAAGTTAATAATATAATTTGCCTAGTGTATGGTACCTCTACTGATCAATGTTTAATACTTATTTTAATGAAATTTTGTTTTTAAATAGCTATAAAAGACCAGGAAGAGCTAATTTTAATTTTATTTCTTCAACGTCTGTCCATCCATCTGTCCATTGTCTTTTATTTACAATACAAGAATAGCAGACTAAAATATAAAATCAAAATAAAAATATAAAAGAAAATTAAACCAGTGTGCTATACACAAGGCTTTTAGAACTGGAAATTAAAAAAAAAAAATCTTAAAAGGTGGTTAATGCAATGAAGTCAGATTTCTAAATTCAAGAAGCTGGACATGCTCTAAAAGTAGGCAGAATTAAAATTGTAATGCTAATCTCCTATCCACATCTCAAAAATTCCCATGGATCTAATATATCTTAACTCCCTTGTTCCAGATCTAACCAGAAGAACCTCGTAAATATAAAAGTTCCCTTCCTTTCTACATAAAATTATTCTAGTATGTGGCAGGGATGATATTTAACAAGATAAGGACCTTGAGCCCTGCTTCAGTGAAGCAAATGTAAAATTTTCTGTTGACTTCCATGGTCTCTGAAAGTAAGACACTGGAACTTTAGCAACAGCCTTAAAAATGCATAAATTTGAGATTCTATATGCTAAAACTGTAGATGAAAGAACTTTTTGAATGTTTACTGTTTATGGAGCAGATGGAAACAAATTCTGCTATTAAAACTGCCGAGATAAGGAATGGTTGGAAAAAAGCTGGAATTTATATATAATCTCTAGCAATTGTAATTTGAGTTACAATAAAGACAACAAGGAAATAGTTAAGTTCAGGCCATATATCATCCTTTCAATATTCTTTTTGATGAAGGTAGAAAGCTAACTTTGATGACTTAGAGATCTTGATATTTCCTGTCAATAACACTCAGGTAGGGGAAAACTCTACAGAATATAGTATAGATTAAACCAACAAAACATTACAAATGTTTATAGAGTATTACAAGAATAATTTATAGAATGCATTTACAGGAAAAAAAAAGACCATTTAAATTTATTTTTTTAACTATTCTTTACAATTTCTGGTTTAGGGCTATCACTTTTACCTTAATTTTTTAATGTTTGCTAAAAATTCTTTATTCAGTACTATTTGTGTTTAAATTCTACAGAGCTATTCAATGATAAGATGTCACAGCAGAAAGTCTGTCATAAAACACTAATTTACTCAAAACTATCTTTATTCAAATATAAGGGTAGGTTACTTAGTGGTGTCGCCGGGGAGAGTGGTTAAGGTTTAACGGTCGCTCAAAGAATCACCACCAAAGATATGA
>VZSC01009392.1:18453-45894 GCA_013398225.1 Steatornis caripensis
ACAGGCTGCCCAGGGAGGTTGTGGAGTCTTTTTCTCTGGAGATGATATTCAAAACCTGCCTGGACATGTCCTTGTGCAACCTGATTTAGCAGGGGGTTGGACTAGATGAGCTCCCTTCCAACCCCTACCATTCTGTGATTCTGCGACCTTAAAGATCACCTGGTTTCAACCCCCCTGCCATTGGCAAGGACACCTACCACTAGACCGGATTGCTCAAAGCCCCATCCAACCCGGCCTTGAACACTTCTGGGTGAGGGGCATCTACAACTTTTCTGGGCAACCTGTTCCAGTGTCTCACCACCCTCAAGAACTGAATGTAATGGACATTTTGGTTGATAAACTGATAATGTGTCACCTTCAAAAATACATTGAAGTATGTATAAAAGTCACAGGAAAAAATCCTCATCCTAGTTCTACTTTGGCAGACAGGAAGTATAGTTGTGCTCTGCAAGGGAAGGTGAGCCCTGAGCTGGGTGCAACAATAGTGCAGGTGGGAGCAGTGACCTCACTCACAAAGAGGCAGGACACTAACAGCAAGTCTGGGTCAGGATCAGAGATTGATCAGCAAGTCTGCAGCAGTGAGCCAGGTGCAAGGTCAAGCCAGGAAGCCAAGCCAGTGAGTCTGAATGAGGTTTGCAGAGGTACAAGCCTGGGCTCAGACATAGCTGCTACACAACTGCAATGAAGCACAGGTTGGGGCAGTGCTAAATTCTCAGTTTAGATGTAGCTCTCAATGGAAAGGAGGGTCAGACCCTTGCTTCTGTCTTTCTTCACTGGAGCTCTTATCACCAAAGGAGCCGACCTTGGACTCAGACAGTTGAACTCCATAACTTCTCCAGCTGAACTCCTAGAAGGGGGATACGCTCTATGTGCTCTGGCACACAGTCAGAATGCAGGAAGGCTTTGAAATAATCATAAGACAATTATGAGCCTAATTTACTTCTGGGAAAGTAGAAATTTGATCTAATATTCTGAAAAATGTAGCACTTCCTCCACAGACTATACAGAATTTCCAGGTATAAACTGTACCATTATTGTAACCAATATTTATTCTATCACAGTGAAATCTTACTGTAAAAAAAAAGGGAATAATATAAGGGTGACAGAGGACAGTGAAGTATTAGTAGGGAAAGGGTTAAATCCCAAGGAAAGGATCTAGGTTTGCAGCAGAAAGAAACTGAAATTGCAGGAATGCACAAGTGGAACAGGATGCACATGTGAGAGTAAGTACTGCAGGCTGGGAGTGTTTCCTTAGCAATTGTCTAGCATGTACAAGAAAAGAATAGGGAACATACAGATTTTCCTTTGGGACATTTTGATTGTTAAGTGGAATAGAATGGCTAATAGCATATGTTTTGTTTAATAGGACTTGAGAGAGCAGGAAAACCCTGATTACTATTAAATTATGGCAGAAAAAAAAAACCCCAACCTATGTCACTGCTTAATTGCTTATCTTTAAACTACAATTTAGGTGGATTGTTCCTCCTGAAAAAATATATCCATTCTTCTAATATGGTCTGATGTGATCATTTGCCAGCCTAAATTTAACACTTTTTGTACAAAAGTTGGTATTTTTCTTCCGACAACTAGAAACAGATTATTTATTCATCAAGTGGGCTTGAATATCAGTTGCCTTTGGCCAGGAAAATTGTTCTTTGTACTGGGACCTGCACAAATCTCCAGCTACATCCCCTCCAGAGTTCTTGGAAAGGCAAAGGAGAGTGTTAGGGGTGTCTGCATGTGCTCCAGACTCCTGCCTCCAACCTGCTCCATATTAGAAGAAAGCAGTCAGTGCAGTTCCTCTTTAGCATTTGTTTTGTCTCCGGTGTCTACCTCTGCTACTTAATAAGTGAGTCAGAGACAAGACAGAAAAGCCCTGCTGCTGTGAAGTTATCATGAGCAATGAAAGAAAACTCAAACAGGAGTTTTCATCCCTTCCTTTCATCCCTTCTAGTTCTTGTTTGCGTGGTCTTCATTATGTTTTTTGAAAGATAGGTGGAAAATGTAATTCAGTCTCATATCTAACATGAAAGATTTCAAAAGGCTAATAAAACAGAGATATTGTTTTAGATCAGTCTGTTTATGCAAAAATAGGACCACCTCTAACAGTGCTAAAGCTGGTGAAACTAGGGACCTACTGCAGAAATTAGCTGCACTGCTCAAAAGCTCTTTATGGTTTGCTCTATTAGCTTTGTAGAATCTAACATTAGGGATGATGTTCAGAGCTTCTGTTTGAAGTTACAGGAACAGTCATATTAAAGTGCCACAGGCTGAATTGCTCTTCAGGACTGTACTGCAGAAGAATTGAAGTAGTCTTGAAGTACTTTTGTGCCTGTCCAGAAATCTATCTGCATCAATCTTTCATCCACATGTCAGAACCTTAGTATGGTCTCCTTATTGTGGTTTAGAAATTCTGTGAAAAAAAATATATTTACTGCAAAATCAACATGCTTGGAGTCTGAGAATTGAAAAAATTTCCTTTCCATAGACACTTTTTTCTCCAGACTTAGGAAAAAGGATTGCTCTGTTCATCACACTAACAAACAGCATATATGCACAAAAGCCACAAAATCTCTGCTCTGCATAGCCCCAGTCCAGATGCCTTAGCACCTAAGGGGAGGGTGCCAGGGATCCCCATGACAGCCCAGGCCTATCCCACTGCTCCATTCAGGAGGACAGCTGGAAGCACTAAGGGCAAACCCAGCCCCGGGCATTGGGGACCTCACTGGGGACAGGGACTAGACAAGGCCAGGAAGCGCTGAGGGCCTGGCTAAGCAAGGCCCATGGCTGGGCAGGGCAGAGTTGTGGGGAGCCGAAGACCAGCCCTGCTGTGGTGTTGCTGGGGCAGGGGCTGATGGCCCTAGGGGGACTGACATGGCGTCCTGGGATGTGAGCAGGGTGGGGGAGGCCCTGAGGAGACTGACAGTGCCCTCAGGGCCCTGGTGGAGAGAATGCCAATCAATGTTCTCAGTAGTCTACAGTATCTCATCACTATATCTCTGCACTCTTACTGCTTTATAAAATCTTTGAATCCTATACCCAGTTAATGTTAGTTTTTTATGATTGATTATTTTATGGCTGGCAAGCTTTTTTCTAGGAATACTTGTGGGGAACAAGCAGAAGTATGGTCAAATAAAACTTCTGTGTAAAATTGAGTGTCTGTAGAAAATACTTCTCAGCATTCACTTCGTCCTAATAAAAACAAAAACATTTTTATTCCAGAGTTAATTTAGTGCAGAAAGAGAATTGCACAGAGTCTACACAGAAAGATAGAACAGAATGTGGAGATGAAAGATGATAAACACAAGATATATATTGTAAGTTTTAAGGTAAAAAATAAACAGAAGTTCAGACAAATGCAATACTTTCAAACATAGAATGTTCAAAAGACATTATATTGAGATATGACACATAGTTATGATACTTGGGATATTCAAATATATCAAATCAAATTTATGAATGTCATACATACCTTTAGGGATGACTAGAGACTATATTCCTGCATTAAAAGGTAAGTGCTTCCAACAGGAACCACAGTGAGTGAAAGGTAATTAGGAAGTATCTCTAGCAAAAGTAATATTTCTGAAAGCTGTTAAGTAATATATCTGTAAGTTATATACATAGGAATGCACATGTGCTTAACCACACATACATTTTGCTGTCCTAACAAAATAGCATTTTTGGATTTGACCTGTTTCAAGGCGACCGATATATACGGGATCGCTGTAACATAAACCAAATAAACTGATTTATGATGAAAAGTCAAAATACAATGATGCAAATACCAAAAGATAGAGGCATATGTGAGGAATTTTAGCTGCACGAGACTGGTGGTTGCTGGATAAGCAACTACAAATTCTTTCATATTTTAAGATAAGATTTTGACATTATTAGACAGCTGATAGGAAAAAGAATAATGGGGGAATTTGCCAGATATATTAGATATCTATACACTAGTGCAAAGTGTATGGAGAGAAAACAATAACAACTAGAAGTCTTAGTGCACAAACAAAGCTTAATTGGCCTCTGAGAGACAGGTGGCCTAAATCTGAGATACAGAAAGACAGGTAGGGAGAAAAGGAAGCTTTTTACTGTATGATGAAAATATTTGTTTTCTTTGATGCTCAGAAGCAAGTGAGAAGCAGACCTGTTGAAAGCCTTCAAATAAATATAAAAAGATGAATAGAAAAAAGTAGTATCATAGTAAGAGAGAATAAGACTGATGCACCTTATTCATATGTCTAATACCTGAAGAAAATGGCCTTCTGGTAAAAGGAAAATGCCCGCTGAATGAGCATTGTAAACAGGCATAGTCTACCAATAAATTACTGAGGACAATCCTGAAAGGTTTTGGTTTTTTTTTTTTATATAAATACTAAGAGAACTAAGTATTTTATAAATACTAAGTATTTATAAATACTAAGAGAACCAAGTTTAACATCCTTGTCAGCAACATGGACAGTGGGATTGAATGTACCCTCAGGAAGTTTGCCAACAACACCAAATTGTGGGGTGTGGTGGACACACCTGATGGACGGGATGCCATCCAAAAGACCTTGATAAGCTTAAGAGGTGGACCCATGCAAACCACACAAAGTTCAACAAGGCCAAGTGCAAAGTCCTGCAAATGGGCTGGGGCAATCCCAAGCACAGATGCAGGCCAGGCAGAGAATGGATTGAGAGAAGACCTGAGGAGAAGGGCTTGGGGATGTTGGTTGATGAGAAAGTCAGTATGAGCTGGCAATGCATGCTCAAAACCCAGAAGGTCAGTAGTATCCTGGGCTGCATCAAAAGTGTGGCCAGCAGGTTGAGGGAGGTGATTCTCCCCCTCTAATCCAGTCTCATAACACCCCACCTGGTGTACTATGTTCTTCTATGGCACCCCCAACATAAGAAGGACATGGACCTGTTGGAGAAAGTCCAGAGGAGGGCCATGAAAAGGATCAGGGGGCTGGAGCACCTTTCCTATGAAGACAGGCTGAGACAGTTGGGGTTGTTCAGCCTGGAGAAGAGAAGGCTCCGGGAACACCTTATCGCAGCCTTCCAGTACCCTAAGGGAGCCTACAAGAGAACTGGAGAGGGACATTTTACAAGGGCATGTAGTGATAGGATAAGAGGTAACAGTTTTAAACTGAAAGAGAGTAGACTTAGATTAGCTATTAGGAATAAATTCTCCATGACAAAGGTGATGAGACACCAGAACAGGTTGCCCAGAGAAGTTGTAGATGCCCCCTCCCTTGAAGTGTTCAAGGCCAGGTTGGATGGGGCTTTGAGCAACCTGGTCTAGTGGAAGGTGTCCCTGCCCATGGCAGGTGGGGTTGGAACTAGGTGATCTTTAAGGTCCCTTTCAACCCAAACCATTCTGTTATTCTAATTTCTCTGCTAGAAGAGTATCATTGGGTCTATATCAAAATCAGACATTCTAAGACAGTCTTAGTCAGTTCTTGAATTCTGAAATGCAAATTTTTGGTCTCAGAAGAAAGCCAATTAGGAATCACATCTGTGGAAAGTGTGACAGTAAAATTGAAAATTACAGTAATTTGAATGAAGATCACAATGATAGTGTAGTTGATAATATTCTCATTTACTGTAGATCAGTGTATTGCCACAGAAGAAAATTTACTCCAATTAAGAATCTGGTTCAGACATACATCTTTGTTTTTTGTCAAATTAAAAAATAATTCAGTAAAACAAATCTTTGTCAAAATTCAGGTAGAAGATATTCAGACTCTATTTGGATATCCTTCTATTAATATATATTTATGTATTATATGGTATCAGTAAGCACATCTTTGCATATCATACCTCTGTCTTCCTTTTCTTTCTACATTACACTTTCTCTCTTTCCCTTTCACATACACACCTATGCACTCTCTCCCTGGCTCACTCTCATGTGTATATGTTTCTGGCATTAAGATTATTTTTGAATGGAAGAGGAAACAAGGCAGTTGGATCCACAAGAGCTGTAGCCACACTTCAGCTACCCAGACAATAATAAATTCCTAAGTCATGACACTGACAATGAATGCTAGCATCAAATGCAGTTGAAAATATCAATAGAAAATGTGCCGTATCTGTGTTTGGCACAGTCATTAAGCAAGAGACTTACACTAATGCTAACATTTTAAATGAAAACCTGTCTTTGAATTAGAAATGTCAGACAATGGATGAAGACTTGAATGTTGTCACATTTCACTTCTGTAAAGCTAGGTAAGTGTGTAAGTGTTACATGATTTCTATTTTGTTTCTACATGTATAAACCCTGCCTCATTCTCAACACCTACTTGTTCTCAAATAGCTTTTAATGTGGATTTTAACATTATGTCTTTATTGTTTCTTGATTTCTATAAAAGACTGTATTTTTATTCATCATGATTCAGAGATCAGAAAGTGTTTCACAGATCAGAAAATTATTTGTGATGAACCTTTCCCTTGATTCACAGTGAATTAAAATGAATAAAAAATGTGGGTACCAGAAGGCTCTTCTGAAAATTAAATATTTCTAATTAGATTCTTCTCAAGCTGCAGTCTGTATTTTAAATTGACATCTTTTGCATACCCATGTGAACAGTACATTTGAACACCATGGGGATTTGATAAGCACTCATGATTTCCTTTCCTATGTAAAATTCTCTCACTGTTTAATTTTTGTTTTCCTGGAGAATAATCAACACTAGCAGCCTCATTTAATATTTAAAATACTTGAACTTGCATTATGGTGTAAAAAATAATGAAAGTTTGAAACAGAAAAGACTGCTAGCCATCCTTCTGATCTAAACTTTATTTAGTTTATACCTAAACTATACAATGTATTTATTATATCTGAACTATACAACTCAATTCAGACCTAAATGTAGATCTACAAGCAGTATATCCATCATTATGTGCTGGGACTTTCATTGTGTTGGTGTGTTTAATTTCTGAGAATAACATAAATCATACTGGGGAAAAATGAAAAATGATTTGTAATACTCTCACTTCATCTTCAAAGAGTTTTTGAAGAATATGAGATGTGAATGTGTAGTGTTCACACATTCAGTTAATATAACTATCTCAGGCAGAAACTACATTCCAAAAATCTTCCACTTCGCATAAACTCAAGGAGATATAGACACCTGACTTTGTCAGGTATTTATGTAATTTTCCCAATGGCAGCCAATAATACAGCAAGAAAATTTTCAAAAAAACATTCAGCATATGCATAACTCTTGCATCTCAAAATTTAACTCAGCAAATTTAAAATAAGAGGAAATTAGCATTTTGTCAATGTTAGTAGTACATCACCTTTTTGCTCAAACAAAGATATTGCTTCAAAACCTTGATAACATTGGTCATTGTATTCTACGGTATTTATCCAAGCCTTTTTTTTCCTATCAATTTTGAATTGGTTTCAACTCATATTTCAGTCTCCAGACTAACCATTATTAAATAAGTATTTTGATAATACCTTGAATATATTGAAGATTTGATCACATTCTAAATAATCTTAATCAAGGGAGAGAACTGTTTTCTTGCTTTTTGGTAAAAATTTAAACCCTGATTTTTTTCTAAAATCCCTTTGTATGCCGTTGTAGAACTGTGTGCATATATGTAGGTAGACAGAGAGACACAGATGATCTTTTCTGAAAGACAAATTATTATTTTTTTTTAAATTAGATTATGACGCTAATTTACACTAGAGAAATAAATAAATTTTGATTTGGTAGAATATATTAGTGGGGTAATTCTGAAATGAGACTCAATGATAAATGAAAGAAAACTTAAAAAATGCTCCCTTGAAAAATATTGTGGAAATGTCATTCACAAGATTTCTGTTTTTCAGCTAGGTTTATATTTCTTAGACACACCCATCTTTGAAAACAATTTTTTCTTCCTCAGATTCAAACTTGGTTTATTTTGCAAAAAATATCTAGTTTTCTAGATTGAAAACTGAATCTAAGGGCAGAACACCAATTCTAATGATAATGAGGATATAGTTCAAACTGTAATCTCAATTCTCAAAGCTACCCACATAATCCAGAAGGCAGTAGAAATGCTAAACGCCAAGTCACAATTCTTGCTATTCATGACACTTATATAAATCTCCTTTTCAAATTACTCTGCAGGATGTGATTCCTTCAGGAAGACTTTCCCTTCTAGATATTTTGATTTGAGCTAGAATAATGCCCTCCTATTTCTGTTACTGACATTCCATATCACTTATCTTATATTCAGTGTCAGGTCCCTAATTCAGTAGACTACCTCCTTCAAGACTTGTCTGAAAGCCCTGTTGCATTCACATAAAGGAAAATAACATAAAGGGAAGGTTCAAAGTAGCTTTCCTGAATTACTTCTGAAGAGACAATGGCTTGAGTAACTACAGGAAGAGGTTTTGTTTGAATCATGGTACTGGANGACTTGTCTGAAAGCCCTGTTGCGTTCACATAAAGGAAAATAACATAAAGGGAAGGTTCAAAGTAGCTTTCCTGAATTACTTCTGAAGAGACAATGGCTTGAGTAACTACAGGAAGAGGTTTTGTTTGAATCATGGTACTGGAACAATTACTCCATTTGAAGAAGAAATGTTTTTGAATAAAGTAGCATATATCAAGTAAACAATTTTCTTAATTTATGGAAAAAATCATACCCCTTTTGGTGCTTACATGATGAGCTATACAGTCTGACAAGAGAATACGTCATAATATTAAAATGAAAACAAAGGTATGAAGACTCATATGTTTGTTGGGTCTGTGTGGTGGGGCATTGGTAGCAGGGGAGGGGCTACATGGGCAGGTGACACCTGTAAGAATCTGCTCGAAGCTTCTCTGGATCCAGTCAGAACCACCTCGGGCTGCATCCGACCCCAGAAGCAACAATAGATGCACCTCTGTGGTAATGTATTTATGAAGGGGACAGAGGAACCGGTAAAAGGACCTGCAGCAGAGAGAGTAGCAGGATGCAAGAGAAACACCTATGCAGATACCTGGAGGCAGGGAGGAAAGAGGGAAAGGAGGCAGCTGGAGTGGAGATTCCCCTGCAGCCCACGGGGAGAGGGCAGGCTGTGCCCCTGCAGCCCATGGAGGATCATGGTGGAGCAGCATGTGAAGGACCACGGCAAGGCCAAGATGGGACCTGCAGCCTGTGAAGGAGGACTCCACACCAGGGGAGGTGCCTGCTTCTGAAGCAGGCTGTGACTCTATGGGCAGCCTGTGCTGGGTCAGTGCATTCGTGAGGGACTGCACTGCATGGGAAGGACTCATGTCCAAGGGGTTCATGAGGGACTGTCTGCTGTACGACAGACTCTGAGCTGGAGCAGGGGAAGCGTGTGAGGAGCCGTCCCTGCCTGNTTGCATTCTTGAGGGACTGCACTGCATGGGAAGGACTCACGTCCAAGGGGTTCATGAGGGACTGTCTGCTGTAGGACAGACTCTGAGCTGGAGCAGGGGAAGCGTGTGAGGAGCCGTCCCTGCCTGAGGAGGAAGGAGCGGCAGGGACAATCTCTGGTGAACTGACTGCACCCCCATTCCCTGTCCCCCTGTGCTGCTGAACGGGGAGGAGGGAGAGACATCGGGAGCGAGGGACTCAAGCCTGGGAAGGAGCGAGGGGTGGGGGGAAGGGTATTTATTTGTGTTTTAAGATCCAGCTTTTCATGTCTCCTTATCCTACTCTGAATTCGTTGATAACCAATTAAATTNGCTGCACCCCCATTCGCTGTCCCCCTGTGCCACTGAGGGGGCAACAGGTAGAGACATCGGAAGTAAGGGGACTCGAGCCTGGGAAGGAAGGAGGGGAGGGGGAAGGCGTTTTTAAGATCTGGTTTCACATCTCATTATCCTATTGTGTTTTGATTAGTGACAAATTAAATTGATTATTCCCCAAGTTGAGTCTGGTTTTTGCCTGTGACCATAATTGGTGAGTGACCCCTTCCTGTCGTTGTCTCAACCCACCAGCTTTTTGTTACATTTTCTCCTCATCCCACCAGGGAGGGAGAAGTGAGCGAGTGGTTCTTTGTTGCCAGCTGGACCTAAACCACAACAACATGTAATAGAAAATAAAGACAATGTTGGAAAATTCTTACCCATTCTATCTATTCTTAGAGCTTTAGGAGTTAGCTGTTCAGCTTTGTTCAGGACTGATAGAACTAATATGATTCATACTTATTTTAGATTTTTTTGTGGCAAGACTAAATTAGATCAAGTTTGAGAAGAAAAATATTTGAGGCAAAAAGTATTTTTGGTTTTCAAAATATTTTTTTAGTTTTACTCTTATTTTATCCTCGCTCTTCTTCCTTTTCTTTAAATTATTCATAAGAGTTCGAAGGCAAAAAATACTTTGATAGATATTAAATTACTAGCCGATACCATAGTGCCAGAAATCCTGTAAAAGTGCTTTTCAAAGTAGGCTTTCAGTCCAATTTTGTCTGTCAAAGCAACTAGCATGATTTGATTTTTTTTTCTTTCTAAAAGTCAACTTCAAACTATGTCTGGAAATAGTATGACTAAGGAGTGTCTGGTTGTCTCCAATTGTTTGTCATCCAGTGTTTTGATTTTGAAAATATTCTTAGTAGTTTTTCAGTTTATCTCACTTTTTTTTTCACCCTATATAAGGATTCAGAGTTGACAGGGGAGTTAGACCTGACTGACTGACTGTCCATAATAAAATATCCAGAAAAGAAATCTTGACTGCTCAATGAAATGTTAGTTTTACCAAATAATTTTGTTTGATTGAGTTTCAATGAGAAATAAATGGTCTCCTTCCAACCACAGAAGAGGCATGGCTCTCACTTGTTGAGGTAACAAGGACCTTAATTTTCACTGAGTCAGAACAGAATTTGAATTTGAATTTCTGACATCACTGACGGACATCACCATTCCTTGGCAATCAGCTATCCTGGGCTATGTGTCTTTTTGTTTTATTTCTGCTTCCTCCATCTCATGCTAGTTTGCAATAGAAAATATTCCAGAGACTGAAAAATGCAAACAGAAAAGTTTTAGTGAAACTCATGCATTTTCATTAACTTTTTAAATTAAAAATTTCTCATTAATTTAACTATTTGATCAAGTGTAGGATTTTCTTAATTACTAGTAGCGTATGTGTTTAAACTATGAAAATTCTAGTCATCTTTTATATAATGGCAAACTCATAAGGATCTAGAACAAAAGAACTCCAAATGTAAGTGACTACATGGCTAAGAAAGATCTGAATCCAAGACTTTGGAATATAGTAATAAAGTGAGTGACTAAACAACTTTCTCCATGTCTTTGGAAATCCCTTCAAATCCCTTTTCTTGGAAGTGTTACTTCTGTATTAAGCAAAATAAACCCTCTAATACTTTGAGAGTTGCTTTTCACTGGTATTAGCTGATCAAGTGTAGGTTGATGTATGTAAATGAAAATATTTGTATACAATGTATAATGCTGTGTAGACATTTATTACGTATACATGCAATGATGAATTTTGCTACATCTGTATATTAAGAGAAAAAAAGAAAGAAAAGTACTGTCAGCTTTAAGGGGTATTGGGTTCCACAAAGGTATCTTAAATTTGACAAGAGTAGCATTGATAAACTCAGAAAGATTGGCTCCTAGACATGTAAAATAGGAAACCGGTAAGTATAGAATTTTTTTTGTTTGTTTTTTCTTAACGTAAAGCTCAGCATCACTGGAATAATTTTTGCAAACTCAGAGTAAGATTAGCAACATTCTAGAGGAGTAACCCATTTTTGGGTGAATTGTTGTAATAATGTTCCATGTGTACTCTTCTTGCTGGAATACTGTAGTCAGACTAGTCAGAGCAATCAGGAAGGACAGTAACTGCAGATGGATGCAAAGGAATAGGAGGACTTTTCATAAAGGGAATTCAAAATTAAGTGCTCCTGATCTACGACTACTACTACTGCTGACT
Organism: Steatornis caripensis; assembly: GCA_013398225.1. Taxonomy (NCBI): domain Eukaryota; kingdom Metazoa; phylum Chordata; class Aves; order Caprimulgiformes; family Steatornithidae; genus Steatornis; species Steatornis caripensis. Next base: position 30,337 of record VZSC01009392.1, read on the forward strand.
GTCTGTTCAGAGAGCTGATGTTTATTTCATTGAGTAATTTTATCTCCCAAAGAAGTGTATTAAGATGGCAATGGAAGAAAAATTCTGAATTTTAATTCAGTGGTGAAACAGGATAATTTATTGTTTGGGTAACCTCTGATAAAAGTATTACATATTTTAGTCTCCATACAGGTCATGAGGAGGAAGTAGCAAACAGATGTCATGTTTGATAAACAAAATAGGTATCACAGACAGAAAAGAAGTGTTCATTTGCTTTGTTTTTAAAGAGATGCCATTAGGAAACCTATGAAGGTCTTTTACTGGGATCCCCGAATTGAAACTTTTCTTATGTTCAGAATAATTTTCATCCATTCCGATTAAGAAAACAAAAATCCTGCTTAGTTCAGTTCATTCACTTCTGCACTGGCTGCTTTCTGTTAATTTCAGAGAAACACTTTGCTGAAATATTAGGTATATCTTTCAGCCTTTTCCTAAGATTTCAGTGTATCAGGAACTTTGGACTGAGTTTATTTGAACTTGTTCTGCCGTTTGAAATGTAAAGGAAGTTTTTTCAGACCTCCTTTTGCTTAAATTTCTTTATTAAAGCTACCCATTATAATGTAACAGGTATTCACCATCCCTTGCTCTGTTCATATATTCAAATGAGTCATAATCGCTTTGTCCACACTATAAGTCTAGAAAAAAAGGAGAAAGCTACTCTGGGTATAATTCCTGATGTAACTCCACGTTCCTGTTGCTTCCTAAAAAACATCCATCATTCAGGCTGCTGGTGCAGTTAGCCTGCCTTGGAGCCAGCTGGATGTCAGCTGCCAGCACTTCTATCAAAGCACAACTCAAGAAGGGTTGGTCTGAGTGGCATTCTTGGAAAATGCTGCTTTTTTAATAAAATTGACCAGCAACAGGAATCACCTTTTTGGGGGGAGAGTTTACAAAGGTCAGACATTTATTTTGAAGAATGAACAAAAATTGAATTAAACTTTATATATTGATTTTTTAAAATTAAAAATTAAGGTGGTGAAAAGTGAAAATGTTTTCAGCTTTATAAACTTTCATATGAACAATATTTTACTATTATTTTCACAGTTTTAACATAAACTCCATGTTGAATGATCAAAACACACTTAAAAATAAAAAATGAAAATTATGTCAAAATTGAATAATTTATAACTAAATTCTACAATTTAAAAAGCATAAATGTTGAAGATATGTGTGATAAAAATAACATCATATTTACATTATTTTAGCAATAAAATTAAATTATTAGAGCTTTAAGGAGGGGGTTATTGGTCGTCTCTTTCAAAAAAAATGTGGTCTGCATTATTTACTCCCAGTTTATGGGAGTTTATTAGGTACTGTGGATAGAAAGAGACCAATTAATTTTCTATTTTTAATAATATTTATTCAGTCTAATTTTATTGTTTATTCAGCTCTGGAAGTTTAAGACAGTCTGTCACACTCTGTTGCCTCATATTTGTTAAAATCCAACTACTTGTTGCCCCAAAGAAATTCTAGGTCATTATTTTCTTTTGAATTGATAGACATGATAATGTGCTTTATGACCAGGAACTTCCTCAAATGGCATCAGAACAGATAATTCTAAAAAAAATAATAGAGCAAACAGCATTATTCATAGAAATATCATTACTTATCAGTTCTGTTAGTGCAACCATAATTTTGCCTTTTATTGAATCTTATTACATATTTATAATTATTGAAAGTTTCATTATGTTAATGCATTGACTTAGCTATAGTTTCATTTTTTTGGTGAGGGCTGAGATTTTTTTTGGTAGGTTAATTGTTTATTCTAATTCTTGAAGTTACTGGTGAATGTTTCTGGAAAAGATCTGTTCGTGGTTTCTTTCAAGTACCAAATGTATCACACAAGACAGCATAAAAATATATTTAATAATTCAAAGTGTGTATATATTCAACTTGAAAAATCAAGTCATCTTTTGTTTTAGCATTCTATATTATTTCTCTTTATTCTATATATTAAAATGTGCATATAAATTTTAGTTATATTGATTTTTGTCTTTTATTTAATATCTTGTAGTAGTCCTTTACTGTAATTTGTAAGGGTACAAATTATACGCTGTATATGTAAGAACCATTTGACTGAAGAGTAGATAAGTTACAAAAGGGTATTGTGAAAATAAATAAATCTCTCTCCTTATACAAGACTAATTTGGCACTTTCCTTTGCCAGGTATTTACAATTTAGAAGGTATCTCACCAATTAAAGGAATGTAAGACAAGTGGTTTGAGGAAATGATATTACAGCTAGAAATTAAACTATATAATGAATATCCCTTTAGTGTATTAAAAAAAAAACCAGCTAAAAAAGGAGGGGAGGAAGTCTTCGGTTAAAACTTACAGAAATATTTGTAAAAATAATCTAATGTCATAATTCTTGAACAACGTATTTTCTATGGCTTGTATTTTACAAGAACAGGGAATAATTTGCTCTTTGAGTGATTTTTTCTCTTTGAGTGTATACAATTTCTGTCTATGTGCTGAAGTACTGCAAAATCAATAGTTTGAAAAATTTTTATCTGCAAGTATAACAAGGTTATTTGATGCATGAAACAAAGTGAACACATGCACCTAAGGAAATACAGGCAGGTGGCTCCAATTAACCCTCATTACTGGAAGAGGATTGTGGCATGAGACATATCTAAGAACAGTGAAAATCAGACCCAGCTCTTCCTGAAGGAAGAAGGGGTGTTTTGTCAGATGGAACTATTTTTTAAGATATGTGGGAGATTAAATTAAAATTTGGAGAGTAAGGTAATATGCTTGAGAATAAAATGACTATAGACTGGGACTTTTCTAGAACACTTTGGAAATGGTGGAGGAGTAGAAAGAATATGAGTGTGCGGATGTAAACAAGTGTTTTGTGTTGGGAAGAGCTTGCTATTTTGTTAGTTTTATGTGGTATCCTACTTGAAGAAGATTATGAAGAAAGGGAGTTGTGAGCCGATGATGATTTTTTGCTTTATCGTGATTTGTGATTGGTGTCAATTCTTAAGGTACTTTACTTTCATAAATTTCATTCTGGTATTTTTTCCTAACTCTTGTGTGAGGATTGCCCGTGTGATGTCTGACCACGATTTATGAGGAAATTAATGGCAGGATATTTTGCTAAAGACAATCAGAACCTGATCTACACTTCGTTGAAAAAGGTGATCTTTGAGACAGTGTCTTGTGGATCTGTAATTTTGCATCAGTTATCAATGTCAGCACAGGAGCTTGTATTGAAAAAAGGGAAATAGTACGACGTCTTGGATTTTTTTTAATTGACGTTCCACTTCTACCAAGATGAGAAGTAAATAAATGAATTTTTAAACTTTTTTCTTCTCTCTTGGCTATGTACTGCCAAGTACTCCTGGAAAGGAGATTAGTTTCTTCCTTCAGAGAGGGGAAAAAGGAAGATGTAATTCATGTATGAGATATATTGATGTAAAGTGATTGTATTCATATATGCAATATTTAAAAACTATGTTGTTTCCTGTTTTAGTCTCAGAAACAGGTGTCTAGCAAGTGGAATTTGAAACAAAGTTTTAGATGTCTGATATTCCATGCAGAAATACAGTGTGTATATTTCTGAACTGCCTAAACTGACTTCGATCAACTANTATTGATGTTCCACTTCTACCAAGATGAGAAGTAAATAAACGAATTTTTAAACTTTTTTCTTCTCTCTTGGCTATGTACTGCCAAGTACTCCTGGAAAGGAGATTAGTTTCTTCCTTCAGAGAGGGGAAAAAGGAAGATGTAATTCATGTATGAGATATATTGATGTAAAGTGATTGTATTCATATATGCAATATTTAAAAACTATGTTGTTTCCTGTTTTAGTCTCAGAAACAGGTGTCTAGCAAGTGGAATTTGAAACAAAGTTTTAGATGTCTGATATTCCATGCAGAAATACAGTGTGTATATTTCTGAACTGCCTAAACTGACTTCGATCAACTAGTTTTTGAGCTCTGAGGAGGCACGTATGCATGCTTCTGCCCCTTTCCTTCCTCTCCTGTTAATTGTAGCAAATTTGCTATAATAAAGTATAGGAAAGGCAGATGTTTGTAATAAGGAAAGATTGGCCAAGATCAAATCCCTTAGTTAAAAATCTGTTCTTAAGATCACTGGAGAGATTTGAAAAAGAAAACCAAACCCAAAATCTTCTAAAGAAGAAAGAAAGCAATCCCTATTCTTAATTTAATTTTATCTTAGCTTGAGCTTTGTCATTGGACTCAGATTTTCCAAATCATTACAATAAATCTACCACTGAGGTCTGAGGCAAATCTATTTACAGTGTCCAAAGCAGTTAGTCTTTTTCTTCCTAACCCATCAAATGTGCCAAACGCTAGACCAATTCTTGTAGGCTTCACACATTTAAAAATGTATAGAAATATTTTTGTTGGTGTGGATAAAATCCTAACCAGATATGTTCTATATATACTGTTTAGTTCACAGGTATCACCAACTATGAGCCAGGATATCTTTGCTATCTTTCAGAAAAAAATAACAATTTTACTGTGTTGTTGACTCGTCAAACAAAACTGCATCTGTCTACTCTTCCAACATGTTTGAAAGGTCATAGTTCACAGTGGCAAGGCTATGAACGTACGTTTGTGTAACTGAACAGCAGAGCAGCATGCCAAGCGTATGGTATGGAAGCAATGGTTGTTCAAATCCAAAGCAGGGAAGTCATTCTTCTCATGAATCCCTGGTTTATCGCAGTGATATAGCTCTACTATCTCCCTTGGGAATCTAGGCAGCATTCCCATTGTCCACTCAGCTTATACAGGCTTGTTAACATGCTTCTGCTGTTGTTAGTTGTTACTGAATTGGCAATGTGTAAGTTGCAGAGATTTCACAGCAAATCAGAAACATGAGTGTTTAGGTAAATACTTTTCTTCTTTTTTTTTTTTGTCCTTAACATGAAAACAGAATTTTTCCATCATGTAATTACCAGAGGTGTTGCTCAGACTGCAGATTCTGATGGCAGTGAAGGAATGATAGATTCCCCCTGTATGTGCCTCTCAAGAAATTTTTACCTCCTGCCCCATTTTTTGCTCATGAGTAGAAAATAAAGTATTGTGTGACTACATTTAGAGCTTGATATATCATATTTGTTTTGTGATCACCAGGTTGTTTTCATGTCATCATCTTCTAATGAGAAAAAATTGTGAGTACAAGAAGCAAGCTTTCTGCAACTCAGTGTTAAACCCTATTCTCGTGGGTTGTTTTGTTATTTTTACCTATGATAGGTGTCTTATGATTAGATATTCTCCTACGTATGTTAAAACCGACACAACTACTTGAGAATCGCAGTTGCAAGTGTGTGTTCTGTTCCTATTTCTCACTTCTGTATGCTTCAGAAGAAAGAATTGGAAGATAATAAAACTTGTCATTTTGCTGTTATGTGTGTCCCAAGAATTCATTGAAGAGAAGCAATATTTAATTAGTTTTACTCCTTCCCTCCATTTTCTTTCTATTTTGGTGTGCCTCTCTAATTATTCAGAACTCTGTTTCTTCAGGCTTACTCTCTAGAAAAAAAAGCTAAGTTAACTAAACACCAGGTACCTTTAGACTTCTATCTGGATTAACGAAGCAGAATAGATTTTAAACTAAACAGGCATCCCATTTTTCTACTTAGTGGAATCACTGAGAATTTGTCTAGCAAGCTGTGCACAAAAAAAAAAAGGCAGTCACAGGATTCTCTGTGCTGATGGCTCTTGTCCAGCCTCTTCCTTCTTACTGCAAAAGAAATCTGTGACCACTTCTGGTGATTCTTCTCTTTGTCGCATCAGAAAAAGGTGTTCCTATCCTCAGATCTCAGAAGTTGACTGTACAATATTGCCCCTGGTTTCAAAATCCTTGTCTGTCATTGAAGAGAATATAATATTAGCTGTTAAAGAAATGCAGCCTCCGTAAGTACCTGAAGCTGTCCACTTTAAAAAACCTAACCTCTCACAAAATAAGTAAATAAAAAATCATGTATGAGATAAAGATGCTTTAGATATTAGGGCATTTTACATCTAAGAAATATTGTCTTTACATTTTACAGTATAAATAGCACTGTTTATTTCATCCCATGTTTTCCATTGTGGCACTTGGCAAATTGTAAGCAATTAATGAATAATTGTTTATCATTCTCCACCACTCATCAAGAGTACATCCATAAGATGAATCCTTCAAGACTATTGTCCAGTCGTTTGCAGATAGGCATCACATGTCAATCTTGGAAAACTGGACAATTTGATAGCCTACGTAAAGGTGTCTCAGATGTATATTAAATGTTTTACACTTTTACATTACATTTGATGCTTGTCTCCAAAGAAGTGAGCTTTCTAGTTTTGGGCTAGAGCATTTGATCAGGACTAGGAAGCTGCTCTGGTGACAGCAGTTCAGAAAATTATTTTGATCTGCAGACCTGTTGTTCTGACATGTTCTACAAACAAGAAACTGACTTTTAAAAGCTTTTTTTAAATGGTTCAACATTTTTGTAACCTTTGAGTGCTTAATATTTCATTTTTAGATGCTGTTCAAAGAGAGCATGGAAAAAAGCATTGTGTGGGCAGACAACTTAAGCTATCACACTAAAACTCCATGTTATTCAAAATAGTTGATGGCTAGTGATCTTCAAAACAACTTTTCACTACTAGCAACTTCAGCTTGAGTGGGCTGTAGTTTTCTTGTGGGACTACAACCTCTGCTATAGTTGAAGGCAACAACTGAGGGTGAGAAGAGGTTACAACTGATATTGAATGATTTTTCCTACCTGACCACCTACTGCAATTCAGCTACAGACTTTCCAAGAGTGCTAAAAAAATGGTTTGGAAACAGAGTTAACTGCTGATGAAGAGACTATCTACGTATAGGCCGAAGGATCAATTTTCTGTACTTACTATGAAGAAGAGTCACTGCTTTAAGAGACAGAGATACACCTGAATGACGCAGAAACTATCTTCCATCATCAAAGGTGATTTATTGAACCTTTGTCAGCTCCTTTTGCTTTAAGTATAGGTTTTAGCTTCATCTGGAGAATTAGTTATTTGGGGAGGATTTATTAATGAGTTTTGGGGTTTTATTTCCTCCCACTATACGTAACTAAGTACCTTTTGGCTGAGGACCACTCCTGCTGAGTTATTCTGTACAGAGTTTGGAAATTAGAAGAAAAAAGTTATCTTTCATAAATGACTTTTTATGAAGATCAATTTTCTGAAAGTAATTCAAACATATTTTGATGCCTTGATTTACGAGATACTTCTACCCTTTGCTTGTGCTTCCAGGATTTGTCAGTGCCTTGACTGTTGGTTTCCAAATCTTGTCTTGAAAAAACTGACAAATGTTTAGCATAAGAATGGAAGGGCACACTACAAGAACAGAGGAGGTAGTTGATACTGTTACAAAAAAAAGATTACTGCAAGGACATTTAGGGCACACAAATGCTTTCATTATTAAAATAAGTACTAGTAAAGCTACAGGTATGTAAACTACTGATTAGCCCTTATAACTGTTGTGAAGTTCTGTTTCTTTCCCTAGATCCTTACTTCCACTGGCAAAACTTTTTCCCAGAAAGCTCCTTCTCTAGAGACAGGGATCTATTTTTACCATCCCATGAGTGAAATTTTAAAATTTGATTTTTTTTTTTAGAAATTTCTAATATCTTAAGACTTCCCTGCTGAATGGAGGAGAAAAAAAGAGACTGGTCTATGTTTTTTTTAAAAAAAATAAATATAGAAAGTTATCATTCAGAAATCGTGACAGTTTGAATGGGACTAAAATGTCCTATTCCAGCTTGATTTGTGATTCAGGTATTGGCTCAGGTTATCCTAGTACTTTATGGAAGCTGGAATAATGGTCCTTCATTTTTCCATTTCTGATACAGAATAAGTATTCAGACATCCTGATATTTAAGAATCATGTGATTTTTTTAAATTCGACTCTCTAAAAAGAGAATAAGAAACTTATGATGCACAATAATAGACAAGAGATAACACTTATGAAACATACACTTTTCAAGGTTCTGTGAAACATTATGACAACTCAAAGTTAGTGCCTCATCCCTCCCTAACAAAAGTTCTTGTTTCAACCCCCATTCAGAAGATCTTCTTTTACAATTTTTTTTTAACTGCTAGATATAAATAATAATAACAAAGAAAAAATATTTTTTCTAGGGAAGACCCTGTAGAAACTGCGTGTTTCGTAAGCTAACATCTTCTAATGCAAATTTTCCAAGCACCTCAAGTCATAATTGGGGAAAAAAAGACAGTAGTCACTTCAGATGAAACGCAATTCCATTTTTCCTTTCTGTGATGAACAGAAGTGTTCAACAAATTCTTGCTTAATAAATTCTATGTTTTATTTTGGATTTCTTCTAAACATGACTACTGTTAATATTTTCCCTGANACTTCAGATGAAATGCAATTCCATTTTTCCTTTCTGTGATGAACAGAAGTGTTCAACAAATTCTTGCTTAATAAATTCTATGTTTTATTTTGGATTTCTTCTAAACATGACTACTGTTAATATTTTCCCTGATAATTCCTTTAGATAGACAATTGCATTTTCTTGAAGTATGGAAGACTTACGTTTTCTGCTTAACAGTATTTAAACCTGCACCTTCAAACTCTCAGATACCAAATTATTTGGCATGTTTTGAACAAGTGTCCAAGCTACAATGTTTTCCCAGAATAAAAACATAATGAAATTAGGACTAAAACATAGTCCTTCCATGTGATAAGTCTAACCATAAAGGAAGAAATAAATTTTTATTTTTTGTCTGCCAAATGACAATTTATATGTTGCGGATTGTGGAGGGGAAAAAAATCAATAGATTAGAATTATCTTAACAGCTAACTGTTATAAATGACCCCTTCAGGCTAGAATGACAACAGGAGATGTCTAGTTCAGCTTCCTGGTCACAGCAGCATCAGTACTGAACCAAATTAGTTTCAGTTAGACCAGGACACTCAGGGCTATGTTCAGCTGTGTATTGAAAACTTCCAAGGATGGGAACTACACTACCTTCCTGTGCAACCTATTTCAATATTTATGCAATTATTGATGGTGGTATTCTTTTCCTCCCTTAATCCTGTCCTGATTTCTATCCTTACACATCTTCCTTCCATGTCTTATTAAATTTCCTATGGACTGCTGACTGTTATGGTATTCTGTAAAATTAGACACTGGTGTTCCAGTTTCTTAAGGTAGAAGAAGTATTCAGGTGATTTAGGCATGAATTTAGGCAAATGTTTGACTTACGGTATAGAAAGGAATTTCCTTTTCTTTTGTGAATCCAGCACTGGAAAAATTCTATGTGAAAATGTTCAACGATTTGACCTGTATATTCAGAAGATCAAAACACACAGTGGTTCACTAAATCAATACAGATCTTCTGTTCAGTTACTCCAGAACACATTTAAGTTTTCTTTAAAATATAATATTTTAAAACTTTTTTCTTTTTTTTTTCCCTCCAAAAGATAGCAGGCTTAGCAGAATGAGTTGGTATGCAAGTAGACACCTTGAACATATTTCTGGGAGGAACTAATACACGCCATAGATGCTAATGAACTGACATTTAGTGTCCCGTTTACCAGCACAAATGCTGGAAGTATTCAGACATTGGTTACCTTTATTGTGCTCAGGAGATGAAAAACACAGAAATCATTTCCCGGTGAATCTCAGTTGTTGGGTTAAATTTACAACAGAGTGTGATGGAAATAACATATGTCACTGTCCTGTTCTGCCTAAGTTGCCTTGGAAATTATATCCACACCTGAAAGGCCATTTCCAGGCTAGACAAATACAACTCACTTCTACTAATTTCAGAATGTAGCTATTACAGAAGTCATTCATATAGTAGTCATATTCCACATTATTTAAAACTATGATTTATGAATTTCTGCAAGAAAATTTGAGAATGGCTAGCTCTTTTCTGTCTTTAATCTCTTAGTATTGTCTGTGTAAAAGGATATGTCACAGGCTGTTAAGTTCACAGATGGCAAAAGGAGGTTGGAAAGACGGCAAAATACATCAATTCTAATACTGGAAGTACGACAAGCAGTCCTGCTGTATTCTGCTGCTGCATTTCCTGTACTTGCCCATAACCATGTGAAACCATTATGAAGATATCATTCAACTCGTGAAGGGGATGTATGCGTTTAGTCCATCCTCAATTAGAAGTTGCCTAGCAAACTGAAGAGAGGATAGCTTTGGAGACTATGTTTGGATAAATTTCTGCAGTGTTTCGACACAACGAGTAGTACATAAACAAATTGTCCCATTCATTCAAATGGATTACTTGGTATGACTGTTGTTGACTCGCAACTTTTAGTTTTCTTTTGGCCTCAAGTGTGACTCTCTACCTTGATAGCAGAGAATTTGTTCTAAATAAGTACTTACCTGCAAGAGAAAATCTGTAGGAAATATTTTGTTGGATTTGCAATGAAAGTAAATCCTTTATGCATACCAATTGCATTCTTATTTTCTCTCATTTCCAGTATTAATTATTAAAACAAAAATCTGGGGGAAAATATCAGGTCTATTCTTACAGTTTATTTGCTCCTGTTTCTTGAACCTCCAGGTAAAATAGTTAGGGAAATTATTAAATTCTTTGAGAAAAATGAAAATATTTTAAATATTTCCCTTAAACTGTTTTTTAATTGACATTCACAGAAGAGTAATTATTGTTTTCCCTTGGCACCTGAATTGTGAAACTGCCTGTGCATTTTCAGATTTCTTAATATTGAAGCATGAATATAAGGTACAATATACTAAGAGTGTTGGAGATTTGATTCAATGAAAAAAAAGATCAGACAAAGAAAGCATGTTGTGGATAACATAGAAATGGATATGAGATGACTCACATTCAAATTGCAGCTTCCATTTTTTCATATAATGTTAAAGGCAGTCTCTGGACAATTTCATCATCCTGTAAAAAGGGTGATGAAATCGCCCAGAGTGATCTGTAACAGGTCTGACATTTTTGCCACAGTCCATGCATGGTGTTATGGAAAGAGGAATCATGGAAGCTGTCCACACTTCATTTGTAATAATGAGCTCAAATACAGTTTGAAGACAAAAATATCAATCAGTCTGGATGTTCATTGGCACATAAGTGTTCAGTCTCAGAGTTCTGCAACAATGTAGATGTTTTCCAGGAATCTTAAGTCATTTGGACCCAGAATAGCAAGGAACTGTCTCCATGTCACCTTTCTAAAGGGCTCCATGAACTTTTAGTCTTCTCTATTTTCTGGATTGCAGAAAGTAATTGGTAGAGATAAACAATGGAAGTAAAATGATGGAAGGTGTGTTTTAGGTGCTACAGACAGAGCTGGTATGAACATATTTAAGAAGCCTGGCCAAATTAAAGGAGCATTACTTTGTAGTATTTCATCTGGACAGATTTGCTACCATGTATGATGAATGATGCTTATATAATCTTGTTAGGTAGCTTGTATATCTATTTTTAGAAGAAGTATGTTTACTGTAAGAAAGGTGATGTTGAAAGAAGGAATTAAAGGAGACAACTTGAGTAATATACTGCTTAATTACTCAAGTGATTAAAAGAACCTGATTTGGACTCTTTGTTTCAAAAGACGATGTCTTGATTCAATAACAGAAAAGAAATACAAGGTTTGTAGTATCTATCCCAGGATTAAATAACATTATATAAAACACTACCTCACAGTTACTGCTTCAGTTTTAGAGCTGGCTTCCTGGAAAAGCCTGAAATGTGTGGTTAATCACCTTGTCTCCCATTCTACTTTCTCTGCTCTTGATTTTCAGTTTGTTTGTTTTTTTAATTATCATTATTCTCCTGAAAAGAGAAAATTCAAAACACAGAGAAAGTAGCTTTTTCATAACTTCCATTCTATTTGTTTCCTCTCGGCTGACTCCGTTAGAGTAAACATATTCACAAGTGGGGACAAATTTTAGTAGGGCCTTTTGTGATAGGACAAGGGGTAATACTTTTAAAGTAAAAGAGGGTAATTTAGACTAGATATAAGGAAGAAATTTTTTACAATGAGGGTGACGAAACACTGGACCAGGTTGCCCACAGAGGTTATAGATGCCTCATCCCTTGAAACATTCAAGGTCAGGTTGTATGGGTCTCTGAGCAACCTGATGTTAAAGATGTCTCTGCTCAGTGCAGGGGGATTGGACTAGACCCTTAAAGGTCCCTTCCAGCTCAAACTATTCTATGATTCTATGATAATCCCTTGCTATCATGAGACAACATTGTCTAAAAACACTTTAGCATCAGCAAACTTGAAAGACAATGTCTCTCTTCCTAATTCAGAGCTGACATGCCTGGCAGGCAGAATAATGAAGAATTGTTTTTACTATGAACAGTTCTATCAGTGGGGTCAACTGATGATATTCGCACTCATTTCCAGACTTGTGACAACTGGACAGTGTTATCCTTGAATGTTCACAGTTTTGCACTATGTGTAAACTTTGAAAGACAAACTCAGATAGTGCTTTTAAAACATTTGGAGAAGCAGTATTTTGAAAACAAATCTTTTGTTAATTATAAAGGTTGAGCAGAAAAGCTTTGAACCAATGCTAGATTTTGAGTATCCCAAGCATCTTTTGTTTTGACCCCATGTTTGTCTTTGAATTTGCTTGTACCCTATTTTAAGTGAACATAGCAAACCTGTTTCAAAAAGTTCTTGTTATTAGAAATTACAAAAGCTAAGTAAATGCAGGGGTTATATTTTTTCTTAGTCACAAAAGTAAAACGTAGAATATTTGATAAGATAAATACAGCTGAAAAATAAATGAAAGATGGACATAAAATGAACTAGTTAATGATCAAGTATAAAACCGTCTAGCCAAAAGAATGCTGTTCCTAATAACAGTAATAATGAGCTCTTAAATACTACTTGTTATCTACAGACTTCAAAACAGTATCCTGCTCTTTTTGGTTACTACTGGTGGGAAAAGCGCCTTTTCATTCTAGCTGACAATGAATGTCAAACTGTCATCAAATCGTAACTTTTTTAAAAGTAGATATATATCCACAATATAGAGTTGGAATGGATAATAGCTGGGTACAAATGCAAAGCAAAGGAAAAACACACATCTGTAGAAGCATGTTTTATAGCGCTTTCTGCCACCTGCTTTCTAGAGCTCCACAAATTTCTGTTAATTGGTTGCAGAACAGTAAGTTAGCTGATTCTCTATTTAAGTGACAGGTTAATCTCACCACATGTTAATCTTTCAGTATAGAACAGGAAAGTCTATTGGGGCTGACATTTAATCATAAGCTTTTAAGACTACACATAAAATTAAGATCATACAAGAACATCACAGAACATAAGAGAAAAGAACACATCATGTAGCAACAGGAAACTCAAGTTTGTAGCTTTTGATAAGACAGCAACTAGTCCAGTTCTAAAAGAATATGAAAATACTAGAATTCAATAAAAGGTTATGAAAAGAGCTGGAAAAAAATGCAGCCTTGGATCATATGTATATGTGTGTGTATATACGTATATCTGTTGCCTGTACGAATTTGCACTTAAAATTAAATGCAAATCTCGGAATAGCAGTCTTACATTTTGGAACAGCATTATGGCAGATGGAGTAGACTTGTCATGTCACGAAGCTAGGGCAGCAGTAGATACTGAAAAGTCATGCTGCATATTTTCTGTAAGAAATTCTATATACTCTCCATACAGCAAATCATACTAAAACAGTATTAATCAGTTCTTGGCACCTATAAAAGGCAATTAATTCTTACTTGCTAAGATTTTTTGGTAGCCAACAGAAAGTAATAGCTAGCGTTCTATAAAGAATGGGAGGGGAGAAGAGCTAATGATTTTAGATCCATGTGTGTCATTGTAATTCCCTGAAAATCTTTAATATTGTTAGCAAATTTTTAGTAAAAGCAATATTCTTTCCCTTCGTTCTTTCCTTTCTTCCTTTCTTAAGCACTAGAAAAATGCATTCGTTTTTTTCACAAGCTAACTGTTTCATTCTTGTGCATCATCAAACTCTTGTAAACGAGAATAAATTAGTATTTCATTAGTAAGTATGTTAATAATTACTTTACATTAATGTGTATGTTACTGTTCAACTAAGCAGATGCCAGTCATCTCTTTTGTAAAATATGTCTAAATGTGTTTATATCTGGCTGTAAAAAAAATTAACATGTCACTTATTAAGGAAGTATTAGTTGTATTCCAGGAAATGCTACAATCATGCTAGTCAGTTTATTCGTTCTTATGTTTTGATTATTAACTCATCAGCTCTTTTTTGAACTGTTTAACTTGCACATTGTTTTTGTTGATAGCATTACATTCAAGTTGATGAAAATTTTGTCTATTTATGGGTACTATGGAATTTTCAAACTGTATCAAGTAGGTCCATAAATGAAAATAGAAAATTGCAGGAAGGTATCTGTCTATAAAATATTTTCAGTCAGATTCAATGTATTTCAGGATTAAAACCAATGAATAACAAAGTTCCAATTGTGCAATATCGAGCAACAAATTTCTAGAGCATGAGAAAACAACGTGTTTCTACAGCATGAGAAAAAGTATCTTTGCTGGTTTCTATGAACAACAGAAGTATCTCTAGCATATTTGTGAACAGTCAAAAATAATCTATTCGAAAATCAAAACTGATAGCATCACCAATGAAAATTTGCAAATCTTTCACTGGAGGAGGTCATCCACTTTCCATTAATATAATGCTGTCATAAAACCCTCTAATGAACTGGTAATGTAAAAGAGATTTAAAATGTCTTATTTAAGTTGAAGCTTCATTTACAGTATTCTCTGAAAAGTTTCTGCTAAGTAAATCAATGTGAAATTTAAGTGACTCATTTACTTCTAGTGAATTCCCCAGACAATAATCATAACTTGTGATAGTCTATTCTCAGTTCAGTGTTGATGATATCACAGTTTAAGACCATATGCACACCATTGCTACTTTACTATGTTAACTTTTTTATTTCCCCAAATCCAGATTACCTCATAATTACATTTTAGTTTCTGCATCTCTCAGTCAGGCAAAGCTCTTTCTCTTTATTCCTTTAGCCTTTATTATTACAATGGGCACTGATTTTGTATTATATAATTTTTAATTGACTGTAATCATTAAACTAATGTCAAAAAACTGAGTTTATGGAATATTCACTTTTTGTACTTGGTCTTAGAGAAGTGGAATCGTTGTTAGTTGCAGACAAAAATAATTTTAATTTAATTACACATAGTATTTGTACAAGTAGAGCAAACAAAATGATAAAAGCAAATGCATTGAGTTGTTCATATATAAAGGAGGAGGAGAATGGGAAGACTTAAATTACTTTGGGGTTACGAAAAGCTTACTTTATTAGAGACTTTCTTCAGGACACACAGGGTGTATCCACAAATGTAAATAAATATGACACTGCATAATGAATAACTTGCAAAGCTAGCTATAGAAATCTGTTTCTGTGGAACCATACTGTCAGCTTCTGTTGTGGTGTAGACCCCGCTTCCCCCTACCAACAAGCCGCATTGCAATGTCAGATCATTCAGCACCATATGAGAACAAAGA
>VZSC01009392.1:52245-63878 GCA_013398225.1 Steatornis caripensis
CAGAGTAATTTTTGAGGAAGCTTTATTTTTGCATGTATTTCAGACACAGGCACATCATGTAGTCTTGATCTAGATATATAGATAAATACAACCTGCACCTCAAAATGTATTAGTAACTTTCCTGAAGAAACCGGAATCTGGTTGGAAATGATAAAATGTTCCTTAAGAAAATTGTCTATCTACAAAGTAACTGGTATCTCATGGAAAGGGAGGGTAAGTAAGTGTCCATACTCAGAGGAAAATAGTATCTCAGTATTTAATCAGTCAAACAGATCTGTAGTTTATTCAAGCCTAGTGAAATCAGAATGGATGAAGGTTTAAATATGTCAACCTTTCTTCATACTGTTACTGTGAATCAGGGCATTACTGCAACACGTTACTGTCCAAAAGTATGAGAGAAATGCGTGTGTTCAAAACAGATGGGACTCTGCGTTATGCCAAATATTATCTGTTGACTTATATTTTCCTTTTTTTCTCTTTCTTCTTTTGTGAGATGGGGGAGGAGAATAGAGATAATTATTTATTTCTACTTTCTCAGTTCCTTCCATTCAAAACAATACATCTCCAAACTAAGTCTGGATTGTTTTGTTAACAAAAGTCTTTTAGGACAAGATTTTTTAAAGATGACTTTTCTTTTGTAAAAAAGAAAAATAATTTATTGGTAGGTTAGCTTGATATATGCTTTTAAAATACAAAAATACAATTCAGGGACTACCTGCTTTTAGACTTCCTTTTAACTTGATTCAAGCATTTTACATTAATTACATTATATTAGCACATTCTTCTTTGATGAAGTCTCTGATGTTCCTAATTGGGAAGCCCAGGGAGACTCAAACTGTTGTTGTTATGAGGTCATTCTGGTGTAAATTACTCTTCTGAGGTGTGCAGAATTGTTTTTGCCATTCTCCACCTATGCTTTTTGTTTAATATTAAGTATCAGTTTCTGCATTGCGTCTCTTTTTCTTCAGTTTTGGCAAACAGCGAAGGTTTATAGTACACATATGAGATCATTTATTGAGTGTTATAAGAAGCAAGTTCTGTATGTAATTTGATACAGGGGCTACTATGGTAGATACATTTTGATTTTAAATGGTAAATAAGCATGGTAAAACCCACATAATTTGTCACTGTGTAAGTTAAGTTGCTTGGGAACTAGACAAGGATACACACTGGGCTATTCAGTTGGGGTTTTTTATTGAACTGCTAAATTAGCATGTGCAAATCCACATAACCTGTCAGTGTGCAGGTTAAAATTACTTACAAACTGGTCTATGATACACCCTGGGCTATTTAAGTTATTTTAAAAAATTGTGCTGGTAACGGATAACTATATTTTGTATGCTGGAGCTGTTGACTCCTTATCCTGTTGACTTTGGCTCCTTTCCTCTTGCACCACCCAGCCCAGGCTGTGTGATGAAGGAGCTAGCACTCTCTCAAGGCAAATGAATCATAGAAGGGGTACTCCTAGATTTTTTGAGTTAAACATGTTATTCAAGGCCCCACATCTGAAGTTGAAGGTGACTTAAAGAAAAGAAGGAACTACATCCAACTTCTTTCTGTGCAACAAAGATTGAGGCCTCCATGTATCTTGTTGCTTTCCTTAATCTTCTTCAGAATTTGCTTTCCATGTTAAATAATCTGGTAAATGTGATGTCTTTATGGCTTTTATCCACTATCTCATCAAAATAAAATTTCTATCATTATGATTATAGGATTGTACTCTGAATACAACATGACTGCACTTTAATTAGAGTCTTAACTGCCTTTAAGTAGGCTTTGAGTTTTTAACTTTACTGAATTTTATCCTCTTATTAAGCAGCTATTCCACTTTATTTTCTTTTTTTTCTCCTTGTGTGCTTCATAGCCAATTTAGGATTCAGCAAAAATCCCAAACTGATAAGGTTTTGGGGAAGAAGTAAGAGTATGTACAGCACAAAAGTAGGAACACAAGCTTCTCCAGCCTCTCTCCTACCAGAAAAGCTCACATGTGACCTGTTAGAGATTGCCTTAGGGTTACTGTGATCTCTCTACTTATTTGACAGGCTCCTTTTTTTTCAATGTGATGGGGATACAACTTCACATCTGCAAGCTAAGACACTGTCTCATTCAGCACAGTCTGTTTAATCATTAACAACCCAGGTTAGAATTGATTAATTAGCAGTGATAAAACTTTATCCCTGTCAGGTCTCTCATCCCTCACCCCAACTTTTCACCTCAAATTTTATGGAACATCTATCTTATTTAGTTGTTCTTCTTTCATAAGGTTTCTATATTTTTTCCTAGCAATTCTGGACAAGAATAAGGTGTGGATCTGCACAGATGGCAAGGGTATTCTGGATACACTGGAGTTGCTGAGTAGGTGGCTCTGGACTCTACATCACACATGTGGTGAGGTCAGCATGTCTAAGATGCCCACAGAGAGTAGTCGTTCCCCCATGACTTTCAGACATCTGTTGTTTTCATTGGAGCTGCTGGTACTGTTTCTGCAGGAATACTAGATACCAGAAAACCTGGCCAAGTCCACTCTAGACACACAAAACTGGCAGGCCAAAATGAGGAAATAATCGGGATGTGTGGTAGTGCAGTCTGAGATATAAGATATGGGCGCTGGTCTAGCTAGCACTTTAAAGGATTCATTCAGTGCTATGAGAAAGCTGCATATTGTAGAACCAGATGTCTTCTTGCTATACTTTTCTTACTTCATCTGATAAAAACAATTTCTGTTTTACTCATCACATAAGGTTTCTTTACCCTAGATTTAACACCACATTGGTGATGAAGTGTCTTTGATTTCCTGTCCTCCTACCCTGACATCTTTCAGCTTTTAAAGTCACAGTACATGCACTATTTCCTCCTGATTCTTAGAGAAGGCTAGAAACATTTCGAAGAATACTTCTCTTGATCTGTTTATAGAACTCACATAAAACACACTTTACTTGCTCTTGATGAGTTAACCTATGAACCTTCATATTAATTCACTTCATGGCCTCTTGCTATCTACTGGAGGTTCATGGTGTCTGAGCTAGACAAGCTGAAGCCACGGGGGAGCATACAGGCACACAGCTACCAATCCTGCTCTTCATAGGGAAAATACTTCCTTCTTCCTTCCTTCTTGTTTTGGGGTGCATCCAGTACATTTGAAACAGCCAAGTCATGTGCTGAATTTATTTACAATTTGGCAAAATCTTATCATTTCATTACATTTGCGCAATCAAAATGATTCTCAGCTTAAGTTTAGTGAATCCTCTTTGGCCTGGCAAATGTGGGAAGAGTATTTATTCATTCATTTCTTCATTCATCCATTCATTTGTATGTATGTACTGTGGAGCATCTTAGTCTAAGGTACTTACTATTCAAGTAAATATGAAGTAACTGGTGCTCAATTACTGAGGTAGGTTGGTTATTGTTATTGGATATTACAGTCACAGATTTTGCACCAGTTCAGGTTTCTATATGAATGCTTTCATTTATGGATTTTTACTTTCTGTACACATAGTTTGCTCCAAAACCTATCAGCAGGAACATAAAGACGTCTCTTAATTTCAAAGATCTCTCTGGATGAGACACTAAATGAAGCTTTTTTAAAGACAACCTTTGTTACCTTTCCAGAACTTTTTTTCCAGAAGTCAATGTAAATATTAAAAAAATATTTTTATTGCACAAAGCATTCAAAAGTACTGCCTGAGAATAACTTTCTTTTCATTCTGTTGCAACTTTTGTGACCACTTTTTTATGAACAATGTATATGTGTCAGAGATAAGACATGAATTAGTGTGCACAAATTGCTGCAAAAGAATACAAATTTCTGCTAGGGTAAATTAGCATTGCATAAAGCAGTGGAATATTTGACTCCTAAGATTTTTTAAAAAAGAACACGTGGAATGGGAATTCCAGACAAGAGGAAAATTGAACTAACCTAAATGTTTCTCTCAGTAGTGTTGATGTAAACATGAATGGACTTCCAGACAAAACGATTAAAGGCCAACCATCTTGTCTGATGAAGAGCACCATATGAGGACAGGTGTTCCTCTTTCCTTTATTGCTGTGGAAGTACAAATTATTCCCATGGGGCTAATGGCATCCTTTTCTTTTTGGTCTTCTAACTTGTATCTTCTATCACTTATGTCATTTTGTACCAACCACATTTGGCACTTTCATTTAGCCAGTCCTTTCTGACCTCAGAATTGTTGTACGTGTGCAAGGCTCTTTGTCTAGCAGGGTCTCAACACGCCTCTTAAAGGTCTCAAACTTTTAAATTGGGACTCTTCTGTCTGATATCTAGGCAAGTGAGTTTTTGTTGTTTTAATTTTGCTATTTCAGATACTCTCAGCATTTCTTTTCAAATATCCAAAAGGGACATAAGAGTGAAATCTTGGTCATTTGAAATGCAACGCTGACAGAAATGGTTACAGAATTTTGAGCCCTTCATATTCTCATGAAATTTTGTCAATTCTGCCAATTTTGTGATTATTTTGCCATTATTTCTTTATAATAGAATATATTTTTTATATGGAACAAAATAGCATGTAATCAATAGCTCACACAAATTATTCCTTGCCCCTGGCCAATACTCTGGGGTAATCCATGATCTACTCTTTCAGCTGTTGTAGGAGGGACGTTCAAAGAGAAATGAATTTCATACTAACTGGTAGATGGGACACTAGACTAGGAAGATGTGTTTGGGTACAGACTGTTACCAGTCTATAAGCTAACCTTGGTCCTTTGTTTCTGCTCCTTACCTGTCAAGTACAGAATATGTTACCTGTCACCTCTTCAAGTTGCAGAAATCTCCATATAAAATGTTTTATATTATCAGTGTTAATAAAAAAATAAAAGATTTCCATTTGCTTGACCAAAGACAATGTTGACATTCAAAACTGGTGAACTGTATCCCTATAAAAATTAAGCCTCTTTTTTCCTGTTTAGTAGAAGCAGAGTGGGAAGCTCAGGCAAGAAGTAAGGTCAGAAGAATGTGCTCTGCAGAACAAAAAGACCCTTATGTAGGTATTTGCAGTAAAAGCTTTCCTTTATTCTCCAAGCAAAACATCAAACTCCCTATAAATATCCCTGAGGCTGCAGCCAGGTCCATTTTTAGCTCTTCCCCCATTGAGTGTTGCCCTTCCAATTTCGCTCATAAAAATATTATTATAGGAAAGTGTAAAATCAGTTTCAAATTCAAGGTCTGTAATTCCAAGGCTGAGAAAAACTATCTGAATATAACATGTTTCTATTTAATTCAAAAAATAAAGCTTACAAATCCACCTGGGTTTTTTGTTTCTACTCTGGCTGAGATTGATGAAAGAATAAAACAAGAGAAAGAAAAATCAAGGAGAAAGTAATAAAACTGGAATAATCTTATTATTAAGTTCTCCTACAGAATGCCGTAACAGGAAATTATATATACCTGTATCACTTAGACATTAGTAGTGCTTCTTAAAACAGTTTTTGGTATATATTTCAGTATTATCTATGCTAAATTTAGATTGACAAATAGAACATACACTCATGTGAGCTTCAAACTCTAATTTCAATAGAGGGAAATGGCGTCATAAATTCTGAGCATAAACGTATAGATGAAATTAGAGCTTTTATACTAGTCTTTACACTAGCAGTTTATGTGTTTGTATACATGCATGTGTGTGTGAGTTTGTAGGTGTCTATATAAGCATATACGCATATAAAAACAGTAATCAGATGTCACCCCCTGCTGTTTATCACACAACATTAAGAAAACAGTCCTATATCTACACATACTACTCATATATGAGCACAGTCAGGACATTTTAAAGATATAAAGAGAAATGCTAATAAAAATGATGCTAAATGGCCTTCTTTGAATTCTTAAAGCTAAAAATAACCCACAAAATATCACAGTAGAGAAAAAAAAAGGAAATAATTCCAGAGAATTCAGACTGATCTATTTCAAGAATGTTACCCAGTCAGATGGAAGAATTATGCTCGTTTAGTACAGAAATACAGTCTTTATTAAAGAAAATACATTTTTAAAGTTTTCAAAACACTTAATGAGACATACAGTTCAGTGGAATTTTGTTTTGACAGATAAAATGACAAAAAAACTCCAATCTGAACAGTAGATGACAAGTATTATACAAAAGGAAATCTCTAGGGTAGGGCATCATGTTTCTAATATGCTAGATTAATCTTGCAGTTGAAAGTTGACCACCTTGGTCCAGAGGGGCCAAAAAGTGTAAATCTCCCTCTTACAGAGCCCTGACCTTGCCCTGACACTAGCTTATCACCAGCTGACAGTTAAGTCCTTTCAGTGGTAGCTGAAGTTTATCCTTCTGTTTTTACTGTAACCTTTGATTAAAACAAGCACAAATGTGCAGGTTTTTTTCCCAGACTTCCAATATTTTCTTTATAGGCAGAAATTAAATTAAATATTAAATCTTCACACTGAAAAAAAATAAAAATCAATAAACTTTATTTAATGACTCCACAATGTAGACATCTGAGAGAAAATTATGCCAATACCAGACAGATATTTGACTGCAAGATTAGGTCTTGCGGAAAACACTAAAGTTGTCTGGAACTGTGACAGTCCGGAATGTGACAGTTTTAAAACAAAAATTAAGAAATGTTTTAAAGTTTCATCATATTTTTCTAATCATATATGATTTGAGGATATGAGAGAGTTCACAGCACTGAAAATTTGTCCTCTGAGTTGCATATACACACAAGTAGATACCAATTTTCTTTTTTTTTTTTTTGAAATTTATAGAAGTTGTTGGGGTTTTAAAAATACTAAAACTCTTGTTGGTCACAATTATTTGGATATACTTATCATATTTGCAATAGCAAAAATGAAGCAGACAGATCCATAATGTTTGCTGACAAAACTACCAAAGTTTAATTCTTAGTGATTATTCATACCCATATTTAAAAAATTATTGTTTGTCATCCAAACTGTTAAAACTGGAATACTCTCTGTGAAATTGTAGCATGGTGGAAATGGCAAGAAATTACTTCTTATTTCTTGTGGCCATCAGTCCTGAGATTACGAAAGAGTCACTGAACAAAACCTGCCACTCTCGGTAACACAGATTTTGAATTTAAATCTTGGCTCTAGCCTGATCAGAAACCACATTACATCTGAGGGTCAAGTCAAATTTTAAGGTGAAAGGATCTAATTTCAGTAGCTGAGTGACACTTTTAAGAATAAGCTGCAGACTGATAATTGCTGATTATTTTAATGTTACTGTAATTTTTTGATTAATTGCTCTATCTCCTTTCTTTTGAAAAAGAGAGCTCATAAACAACCTCGTTTATTAATCTGATGCTTAATCTATTTTACTGTAAATATAACAGCAAACTGGATTCTAAAATCTCCTCTGAACTGGGCAAAGTGCTTAATTTGTGGATATAAATTCATAACAGGATTTGGGCACTTAAGGGACATTTGACCACTAACTCAAAAAAATAGTTATCATCATTATCACCATTATCATCAAGACATCTGTTACTTAAATTCCTATTCTACGTCAGTAAATAATATTTTTTTCTAAAACACAAAACTTCTGTAGCCATCAAAGTGCAAATGATAGAAAAACCTCGGTTTTATGTGGGATTTCACATTAAAACACTCTCTGTTCATTTTTTTCTGCCAGTCAATTATGCAGTCAAGAAACAATAAGCAAAAAGAAATCTTGCAGATTAAACAAAAGGCGAATGTTTGCACCAGATGAAATGCTATTTTCTAGAGGGTAAATTGCTGATTTTTAGTCCATTCAATTGTCTCATAAAGCAAAAGCATAACCACAAATATTCATACAATAACAACAACATTTGTTCCTCTAATTTATTTATTAAACGGCTTTTTAGTAAATACTGTCAAATGAATCCAGACTGCTGTTTACATCTCTGAAGAGTAATAAACAGGAGACAATTAACTGCTAATTATTTCCACCTGGTGAACTCTATTTTGAGAAGTTTTGATTAATTAACAGTGGGGATCTATCATCATCATTTGCTGGTGAGAAGGGAAAAAATAACAATTTACATCAAATTAACATTAATCTGAAGTGAGGTCTTTGTCCATTTTCTGGGTCATTGCCACTAAACTCATTATAGAAATAATTGGAAAATACAGCCACTGTTAATCAATATAACAATATGATTTCCTTTATGGAGCTGATGGCAATTATGAGAAAGTCTGAAAAGAAGTTTTAAAGAAGAAGTAGAGGAGTATTTTCTTTAACCATTAATATGGCCTTACGCTAAGCTAGTCACAGAGTAAGTAAATAAAACAAGCTTTTCTGTGCTTTCAAACCAGCAAAATTCATTTGAAAGGTTGTTTCAGTGCTGCTTATTTCCTCTTAAGTTAGTGCCTACTCATTTCACTGAAAAAAATAAGTAGAAAGATTTTAGGCTACATTATTTCTCTGGTCTTTCAGATGGCATCCAAGCTGTCCCTCAGTTTCCCTGGACAAAAGCCTAAAAGGTCATCAGTTGTGCCATGGTTTCATTCAGCAGTGTGCAGTAATCCAAACCTGTTAGCCTTCATTAACATATCTTACCCACCCTACGTTTTCCTCAAAGCCTGTCTTATGTTTTCTCTTGAGATCATAAAGAGATGCATGTCAGCCAGCCCACAGGGCATTGGTTCAGGATCCTCGAGGGGATTGTTTTCAGAAAGTTAATTAACTTGTTTGTTGTATTTACACTGCTGAGGACTGAGTTGGTTTGAACACAAGGATAATTGACAGAAATATTAGTTAGTATGTATCTAATTATGCTGAGAGTGCCCAGGGCATTGGATGAACATGTTTTTACAGCGGGGCAGTAAAAATCAATATAATAATATAGCATGATAAATATATAATGTATAAAAATAAGTCAGATTTAAACCATTTTTTGCAGCTATTCTTCTCAATGTGCTCTTTTTCTTAGTCTTCTCAGTTGATTTTCATCTCTCAGCTTTCTGGCCTTCAGCTGTACACAAGTGAAATTTAGCCCTTTATCTACTGGCTTGTTTATCTACTGCTATTTTAAAACATATTTACTCTTGAGCATATCTGGGTGCCAGTTTGCTGTTGTACCTATCAAGATTCAAGGTGAAAGCACTAGATAATTCTTTGCTTTTTTTTTTTTGCCTTTTTATGTAGTTAGTAAATATAGCAGAGAGCAAATGGAGATACATGGAGGGTGGACTGTTCTTAGGATGTTCTTTTTTCTGTTAAAAATAGAAATAATGAACTAAAAACATCTGCAGAATTTTGCAAGAAACATTTCATCATTTCCATATGAAATCAAGAGAATCATAACTTCCTATTTTCTTCTATTGTGCAAAAACCTCATTCTACTTCAGCCAAATAGCATCCAAAAGATGCTATATGTAGTGTGCTTTGTCTGAAAAGCAAATTCTCCTGTCAACTGTCCTGTAGGATAGCTGGTTTTTATTATTATTCTCCAGTACATTCAACTGTTTAAAATTATAACTGATTTTTTAATTATACATTGTTACTTCTAAATAAACTAAACATTTTTTAAACCATTCAATTTGGTCTTTGGTAATAAAATATTTTTCAAGTATATAATAAAAAATATACAGGTATAAAGGATAGAATTTTTTGTCAAAAATTAAGCATGAAACCTATTTTTAGTTAATGGGACAAAAATTAAAAAATCAAAGCTGTCCAGCAACTTTGTTTTAAATATTATTGTTTGGGGTTTTTTTTGGCGGTGTGGGGGCGGTTGCATTTCTTACTTGTTCCCATAACTGTCTATTATGCTAATGCAAAGAGTGGGCCACTTTTTAATTCAACTGTTACATTTTCCTGGAGAAAATGGTCCTTTCTGAGCCCTGAGAAATAGATTTTGGTATTCTCNCAGATTGGTCAAGCAGGATTTTCCCTTGGTGGATCCATGTTGACTACTCCGGATAGTCTTCTCCTCTTCCATGTGCTTGGAGATGAGTTCCAGAATGAGCCGTTCCATCACCTTTCCAGGGATGGAGGTGAGACTGACTGGCCTTCTTCTCCTTGAAGAAAAAAAAAATTAAAAAACCCTGTTTAGTCTTTTCTAAGCTTGAATAGTATAAAAACAGGTCGTGAATACTCAGGGTTTGGAATGAAGAGTCTGTAGGAGTGAACTGCCACAGCAGATAGATTAAGGAAATTTATGATGTCCTGCTAATTATTTGTTCTTCTTTCATTATTATTCGTAGAGTAGTTTGGAACTGAGACATTCTAAACAAGATTCAGTCCTTCTCACTCCTGTTGCTGTACTACAAGAGTATGATAATCGTATGAAAAAAATCATATTAGAACTTTTTGCCAATTTTAAAAAGGTTCAAAATAATTTCCTGCCTCTACTGCTAAGAATGATTGATGTTAAGTTAATAGCTTTGTTTTGGAGAAGAAAAAGAGAAATTGAATGAGAAATTTTAATCTTTTTTTTAGCACTTTCTCTTACTTTAAAAACCTAATTTTCCCTTTCCACCCATTTTTTCTTTTTATACTCTTCACAAGTTTCCTGGTTAGCAAGGCAAATACTGTGGGTTAGGTGGGTCATTTTGTGCAATGAGATTAAGAATCCAAGAAAAAGTAAAACAGTTTGTGCATTAACAGGATAATCAGTAACCAGCATACTATAGGTTTAATTCCCATTCATAACTCATACTAGGACAGCTAATTGTCTCTGTTGCTCTATAAGATCTCTGATCCATTCTCGATTTTGAGCTAATGGATAAATTTCAAGTTTCAAATAGAATATGACAGACTGGTTGTGGTAAGTACCTTGTCACTATTCATAACAATGTCTCAAATAACATCACTGTGGTTTTTTTCTTTAATAAATAAAATGGAATTTCTAGTTCCTGATAGGATTCAGACCAAGGAGATACTTGTAAAGTTTACTTATTTGATGTCTGAAATATATGGATTTGCCTGCACAGAAATGTTTTAATTTACTATAAATTTTGGATTTGTAGTGCGTGTATCCGACCCTTTTTTCACTCTCAATTATCTTGAAATGCAACAATCCAAATGTGACTATTCAACAAGTTTAGTTGTATTAATAATCAGCAGGGTTTGGTACTAGGGAAATTGTTAGATGCGATCATGATCTGTAATGCAAAAGTAACATGGATACTCTACAGATGTTCAATTATCTATTTGTACTTTAGGTGTAAAAAAAAAAAGAGACATTAATCTTTGTCCATATGTGTGTGTAGCTGTGTCCCAATACTTTAAAAACAACACAAACTGTCTGACCTGGAATCTGAACCATCTGTATTCCAGCCTCCTGAATCCAAATCAAACATTTCCAGTGTTATTTTGGAAGTTTGATAAGATGCAATTATGATTACACTACAGAAGTCATCAAATCGTATTACTGTTGTGGCCAGGTACAAGCTGGTATATACGTCTTATATCAGAATCTTAACATTGCCTTTATATTGCCTGATATGCTGATGTTTTGATGAGTTATTGAAACAATTTGAAAATTTCAGCCAAGTGACAAAGAAAACTTTCTTATTTATCTTATCTACCAGGTATTACAAAATACCTCAGACTACATTTTCTATGCATATTTTCTGATTTATGAAAGAAATGTCAAAGTTTACTTAATGTAATTTTTTAATTAAAATGATTGTTTACATATTACATGAA
>VZSC01009392.1:67993-86278 GCA_013398225.1 Steatornis caripensis
AATATATTTATATGCATGCTATCAAACCAAATTAGTAGTTTCATTGATCAAACTAAAACGGCAGAGGTTAACAGGTTAACAGGTTGCAATACAAAAGATTGTTCCATCAACAATTTTGCCCTTTATGATTTTGTTTGCCAGTCATGAAGTCTTCAGTTACACATTTGTCTTGTTCACTATATCCACCATAATGCCCTCATCAATAAAATCTGAAGCTTGGGCCATTGTACTCAGTGCAGAAAATCTCCCCAGATTTCTAGTACTTCGTCTAAAGAACTATTAGCATTTGCTGTAAGCTGTTATCCACAGTGTATCAACTGCTAGTCATAATGCATGGAAATAGTGGATTGCATATGCATACATATCACAGGTCAGGTTACTAATTGCATTAACTTTCAGACATGCTTTCTTAGAGTCATTGCTGCTAACAGAATGCAACCTGCGCCTATCATGTCAGACATCTACATCTGGGTTCTAGTTATAGATTAAATGATTTTTTTGGTAAGGTATACATCTCTGATGCACAAAAATGTCACAAAGGGTAAATTATTAATATTAATATAATATTGAGTACATAGTCTCCCTGTTTATTGAATCTTCCCTAGTCCAAAATGAGTTAGGAAGCAGTTAAATGACAGCTGCTAAATACGAGGTTACCTTGTCTGTGTGTTTTCTAGAACCTCAGTTACACACCATACAGAAGTGAGTTCTCAAAAGAATGCTCAGTTTTTACTGAGCAAAGAGCAATTTTAGAAGTATTTCTATCTAATCATGCTAAAAAAGAAAAAATGACAGTTCTGATGGTTCTAAAAGTCTAGGTGGTTTTTAATAACATGAAGAATACACTATTTCTTCCATGGCCTCCTTGTCAAAATCTGAAGATACTTTGAAAATGATCAAAATATGCAGATGTTTCATAAGTGATCAGGCAGAATGAGTAACCACAAAATAAACACTGAAATATAGGGAACAGGTTTAGTTTCAAGGACACTACTGTGATCCCTGTAGTGCTGCAGGTACAAGAAAATTGTATGTATAGCAGAGATCTTCTTCAGTTTTGGAAACCACACTGTTTTGGAATTCAAAAAAATACTTGCTTTTAACAACACTTTAGTGATGCTACCACCTTAGTGATGAACTAATCTGTGGAAATACAACATCTACTAGAGCTATAAAAGTAAAATTAATCAGGTACTTACAGGTTTCTTTTTGAAACAACAGCGTTTGGTTGTTTAAATCCTCTTATCACTTAAACTGTCTATTGTGTGTATTAGTCTGTGAAAAGTTTGTTGCTGCAAGTTTGTCAGTAATTGTGTTCTCAGATAATTTCTTAGCTGAGCTGGGATATTTGAAAGCACTGGTATCAACTCTTACTCTGTTTCACACATACCATCCATGCATAGAAATTTAGGATCATTTGGATGTTGTGTAATAGGGTTTTCAAATATTCCTTTTTTCTTCAGTGTATTAGTACAGTATATTGGATGTTTTTCTGCTTTACCTTGACCTATTTTATGCATAGAGAAGAACTCAGTCTGTAGCTTCCTTAACAAAATACAGCAAAACAATAGTTTAATACCAGATGAGACAAATAAAAGATATCCAAATAAAAGGGTAATGCGGTTATATGACAGTATGGTTTATATGGTGATTTTGTTCTAATTACAGTAAACACATTTCAGGTCTTAAAAAATATCTGTACTTTACTGAGTTTAGAGAGCAAAAGCTTTATCAACCAAAAATATTTTTAAAGCATCAGTTATATTGCTGCTCTTCATGCTCTTCGCTACTCCAGCCCCTACTTCTGCCTCACAGCAACTGTACCATACCTCAGGCTACAGGGAAAGAATCCTCCTCATAGCAGAAAGAATTATGAGGACTCCATGGGATCACTGAATCCCTCACCAAAGGGGAAATCTCATTACATTTTACAGCTCTCCCCTGGAAGTTGGAAAGAACCTCCTCTCCCCTCCATGGGCATGCTGCAGCAAGGCACTGTGCTGCTTACAGGCATTCTTCTTGTGGTTGGTTTGTATTAGCAACACTATTCTTGCAGATCTCCTCCATTATCAAAAGAAAAGTTAAGAAAAGAAAAGTGAAGAACAGTGAAGAAAAAAAGAAAATAAAAAGAAAGGGAAGGAAAAAGAAAGAAAAAAGAAAAGAAAATAAGAAAATAAAAGGAAAGGAAAGAAAATAAAAATAAAAGGGAAGGGAAGGGAAGGAAAAAAGAAAAAAGAAAAGAAAAGAAAAGAAAAGAAAAAAGAAAAGGAAAGGAAAGAAAAGAAAAGAAAAGAAAAGAAAAAAGAAAAGGAAAGGAAAGGAAAGAAAAGAAAAGAAAAGAAAAGAAAAGAAAAGAAAAGAAAAGAAAAGAAAAGAAAAGAAAAGAAAAGAAAAGAAAAGAAAAGAAAAGAAAAAAGAAAAGAAAGAAAAGAAAAGAGTAAAGAAGAGAAAAGAGAAAAGAAGAGAAAAGAAAAAGTGAAGTTTCATAGAACGAAAAAGAACTTTTGGAAGAATAGGCACTAAAAGAGGGTGACCGGACAGGTAATTTGCCCTCTGTCCTGTTTTAAAGGACTAGGGGAAAATCAATAGAATTTCAATTTTTTCATCAGTACATCCAAATGTCCGAAGTCCCAATGTTTTTATGAAGCTCTTGGAATGTCTTGCTAGTTTCTAACCTGAAAAAGGCCTGCTTTTGTATGTTACTTGCTTGATGTCTAATATTCTTGACAAACAGAACTGAATTGGATGGAGATGTATTGCTAGGTAGCAGAAGCACTAATTCGTAAATGCAATGCTAAATCAATAAAGCTAATGAAAGCTATCTACTCCTGCAGCTTTACAGATTATGAGATGTCATCTCTGTTGTTTCTGGTTGAGCCTCATAAAGAACAGAGAAACTGGGATATAGAGAATTAAGCTCAATTTCAAATGCTTGCCCTACAGTGGGACACAACAAATTTGGTTTATGAAGCTGGAAGAAATTATCAGGAGCTTGATTTTAGCTAAAGCTGATACACTGTAAAATCCTGAATGGTTATTTTTAAAGGTATTTCCATTATAGCTGTAACTTTGTTCTATTTCAAAACATAATAAAACTATTTTGGGAATAGTTATTTAAATTCTATTTTTACTTTTAAGAGAGTCTTAAAATGGTCCTTTTTCCCCCTATTCTAGCCTTTGAACAAAATTGCAAAAGATTCTGGGAGAGCAGAAAAAGGGAGTAAAACCGATGTTTTCTGCACGCATTTACAATGCTGATGATCAAACAAGAAAAGCAGACCCCCTGTTAAAGCACAGTTCTTATAAGTTCACTTCAGAGTTCTAATCCCCTGAATTCATTTTCAAAATATACTTTTGATCATAGATGAGCAACACTTGAGTCAAGTGGGATTTACTTTTTTCCTAGTCTGAAGTTTTCTACAATTTCCTCATTGCTTAATGTTTAAAGCCAGAAAAGACTATTAAAATCTCAGTATGACTTATTTTTTTATTACAGCAGCCATTTATTTTCAAGTCTTGTATTTAGCTAAGTAGTCGGTATTGGGCAAAAGCATTCCCACATTCACAGGTTATTCTTTCTGATGTGTCTGGAGTCTGAGTTCCATCTGATGATATGAAGTGACTGATATGTGACAAACCCATTGACTGCATGGGGAGACATATTTCAGAGAAAGTAGGAAGATTTCTGTCGATCTGATGGGTTTTTCATTCATTTCTGTACTTATTAGCAAGGCTTATTGGTTTGATTCAGGCTGTGATACTGGAGGAAGTTTGAGTAGGATCATCTGTTACTTTGAGAGGCTCTTGTCAGAGCTAATTATCTGTTCAGAAAAAAAAAGAGTAAAATATGTACCTTTTACTGGAATACACATGCGCTGACATTTATCTTTATGAATGCAATGTGGGGTAGCCCAGTATGGCCACCAAATAGAAAATCATAGTTTTTTGAAAACTGGACAAAAAGTTGACACTGTAAATAAATATGTAGAAGAACTGAGGTGGATTTATCTGGGACTGTGATGTGAGGTGGGTCTTCCCAGTGTCCCTAAGTACACCATTAATCACCCGATAGGAAAGCAGCTGCCTACTGCCCATACAGCTGCGTCCAGCCTGAGGAAGGTTAGCTGAGATAAAAGTAGGCTTATTGGTATGTGAATGGAAACTGCTTTACACCATCTTTTGTGCCTGTACATTCTTTTTTTCCCCTTGGCATTTAACACTGAGGTGCCATACTGAGAAAGAACTACTCTCTTATACATCCATCATTGTGACTAAAGCTAGGACAAAATCACCTATAAAGCTGCTGATTAAAAATTAGTTCCTTCATTCTGTTGGGGCTAGATTTTCAACTTCAAAAGACATTACTTCATTCATCTGAGGATTATATAGTTAAGAGAAACACCCAAAAGGAAAATGAACTCATATTAAACTAATAAAGCAGGCAATAGAAATCAAATCAGTGTAAAGATTACAGTTGCTTTGAAAACAATTAGCATTAACACAGATCTCATTAAATATTATATACTACCCGCCTAAAGGGTCTAAATCAGGAAAGAGAAGGGAAACAATGGAAACTTCAATGAAAATTAAGTAAATTGATTAGTTTCATAAAGATTGGTGCATATTTTTCATTAATTTATTTTAGCATTCATTTTTCCAGTTCATATAAACATTGCTGTGACGTTNTCAGGAAAGGGAAGGGAAACAATGGAAACTTCAATGAAAATTAAGTAAATTGATTAGTTTCATAAAGATTGGTGCATATTTTTCATTAATTTATTTTAGCATTCA
The DNA here is from genome assembly GCA_013398225.1 of Steatornis caripensis. Classification (NCBI taxonomy): domain Eukaryota; kingdom Metazoa; phylum Chordata; class Aves; order Caprimulgiformes; family Steatornithidae; genus Steatornis; species Steatornis caripensis. The sequence continues at coordinate 72,785 of VZSC01009392.1, forward strand.
TTTTTCCAGTTCATATAAACATTGCTGTGACGTTCATATGTCATGGGCTGATTCTCTTTGTCTTGCAGTAATGTGACTTTTGCTTCAGGTCAATATACTCTAATAGAAATTACATCCTTTTGTTTAGTTTGATTTCTGGGCTTTCCCACTCCTCTCTTATCCAAGAATGTTAACATAGTTTTGTGCTACTTTCCACGTTAAAAAAGAATTCTGAAGAGTTTGACATTTTTGGGTCTAAGCCAGAGTGTAGTTTGAAGGTGGTGATGACAAGTAAGCCTATACCAGTTTAGTTCATTCTTCTTTGTTTACTGCTTGTTAAATAAAGGAAGTTCTTCACTGAAGATTTCGTTTAGACACAATATCATCATCTACAGTATTTTAAATTGTGAAAAAATTGTGTTAGACTTCTTTAACTCCTTCCAACCACCAGACATAGACCAGGCTGACAAGCTCTTCAGTCTTTCTGTCACCTTCTTACTTAGCTTTAAAAAACTCACTTGAGTGCATTTTCTGCCTTTTTGCCTTCCGTTTGACAATGAAGGTTATCACGCTCTCTCTGGATTTATATTTTTAAAGTGTCATCCTGCAGTGATCAGAATGACAGCATGTTTCATACAGCGGCCCATAAAACCTTTGGAGAAAACCCAAGAGAGGATTAGAGCTTGTGAAAGACAAAGTTGGGGGAGGGAAGGACTTGAAAGATTCTTTTTTTATTTCGTATTTCATACAGAGAAAAAAAGGACAAATCCTCCTCTTCCCCTTTGGACTTTATTTGATGATTGGTGCCACTTGCAATACTTCCATAATCCCCTAGATAGCACAACTTTTCAATCAGAGTGAAGCATAACATCATTTTATTGCACATAAGCTTAAACCCTTTAGACAAGCAGACACTGCCGCTTTGTACAGAGAAATCTGAAATGAATATGAATTGCTTGGATTAATGGGACAGAACACATTGGTAAATAATTTTATTGGAGATTAAACAGTACTAAAGCCCTTTAGCTGGTAATGCAAGCTATGTGATGATATGGTAAGTATAATGCAGGCTGAATATTTTACACTGAGATGTATCGTATCGTAAAACACGGTATTTCTTTTATATAGACTACTTCAAACACATTTGTGTACTATATGCAGACATAATGTGATACATTATAAAAGTACCTATATATATTGTTTCTTTAACTATGGGAAACTGCAAAAAGCAGCTTGAGTAGAGTTAAATTAGTCATTGCTTTCTGACTCCAAGCTTTATTGCATTTGACCTCTGTGGGCATTATTCTGCAACGGTCACCATGGTTATTGCTGAAATTAAGTAGCAGAAGCAGATATACAGAAATTCAATATGTATTTTCTAATACTCAAGCCTCAGTTGCAGATTTTCAGTCATTCCTGATGTCTGATGTGTAAATGTCTCCAGGTCAAATTCTGTTCTCTGTTACAGGAAAGTCCATCCAGAGTCAACCAGAGCCAGTGGGAGCTGAGAGGCAGAGCTGATTAGTTTAGCCTAAAAAAATAGAGAAAAGAAACCTTCCTGTTGCCATTAGTGAAAAGGTTCATGTCACTCCCTTCATGAGTTGGACGGAGAAGTTCATCACGTTTTACAGTTGTTTTCTAGCAGGAATTTGTACTACAACAATTCCAATTTTGGAATGATAGTTGAGTCAAAGGGAGAAAGGGAGTTCAAAGGGTGTCAAATGATGCTACAAGGGACTGTTACTCACTCTGTGAACCTGGCTGAGTAATAACTGCTTTCGGTGAACTGACTTGGAGGATACATTTTACTGACAGAATTCCAAAAAAAAGATAACAGAAAGAGGGAAAAAAAGACTCCTAATCATTGTCAGTTAAGTCAGTCTCTCAGGAATTTCTGTAAGAAAATGGAGCTGACTACTAAGTATCTCAAATCCTGACTAACCTGAGAGTCAGATCTCAAGTACCATGGAACTGTGTTGGCACTTTTGTATTCTCCAGTACCACAAAACCATCTTTTTAAATGAGTGGGATTAGTGGTAGGATAAAGCCTGCTCACTGTAAATTTAAAGGGCAGATTCTGAAGCAATGGCTAATTTTCCAGGAATCTGAAGGAGGTAGCCTGCTCTGTTGTCGGGTCTCACTGCTGAGAACAGCAACAGATGTGAAGAGAATAATGATAGATGCAAAGATCTACCAGGCAAAATACAGCTCAAACAGCTCAACCATTGAGTTTAAACTGCTAGCCGGACTCATTCTGTTTTCTGTATGTTACTCAGCAAACTGTAGCAAATGTTGGCATCCCAGGTATGGTCAGTGTTTCATCAGCAGGATTTTTACTCATTGTTTTTATAATACAATTCATAAAATAATGTTTTCTTCATCTAACAGTGTTATTGTACTGAGCCCACTTGGGCTTTGTCAGTCTAATGCCAGAGCAGTTCACAAAGGAATTTGTCTTCATATGAGGGAAATAGTTGTAATTTATTTTTAGTGAGAAGGAAATGATAGAGTAATTGCAGGAGAAAAGCAATGAAAAAAAGTCTGAAAATTTTGTCTCCGTATGTATATTACAGTATATCAGAGATGCTCATATTGTACCTCACTTTTCTGATTAGTCTCTTATAAAGGTGACATCTCTTTATAAATACTATTTCTAGTCCTGCATGAGATTTTACCAGTGAAAAAGGTAACTGTTTATTTATTATTATGAAATTATAATATAGCGAAAATCTCAGAAGAAAGCCCTGGTATGTGACCATCTGCCTTGAAGATTGGCCTCCTGTACCTGCAAGTAATGACTTCTCTTGCATGTCATCACAGATTTGTCTTTCAAAATTTAAAACTTCCAGACATTTTGAGAAAGTCTTGAAGTAAACTATCTCTGAATCAAGAAACATTGTTGTGCAAGATGTGGAAACAGATGCCTTTTCCTGAAGGCGTAAGAGCTTTTCGATTTTGCATATGTTTTTCCACTTTTTTAGACAGAGACAGTAAAACCTTACATGGAAAATATAAAGTAAATATTACTTTCCAAAGATACCTCTTCTCCTAGTACGGTACTTGGATAGTTCCAGGTCAATTGATGAGGACAATTTAATTGCTCAGTTCTTTGAAATTATCAGCGCAGGAGCAATAAAGCAAGCACTCTTGCAAATGCAGTTTGCATGACTTATTGATTACTGTATAAATTTATGATTATGCCCTTTGTACAAAAAAGAACTGCCTACTGAGTAGAGCAGACAGATTGTATTATCAACTAAAAAGAAATTAATAAAATAGTTTGAAATTCTATGTTGAACCTAGGAAGGGTGCATAAACCCAGCTGTGATCCAAAGACAAAATCTCTAGATTCAAAATTTAGGTGTTTTACCTCCCAGCAAGTGGTTTAACTATTATGTTATCACACCATGGCATCTTCCTTTGGCATTATAAAAAACTACATTTTATATATTTCAGCCTTTTAAGAGGTTTACCACCATTTACTCACAACACAAAACGTAACCATCTTCTATTGAAATGCTCATAAACATATTTCAGTTTTATGTAGTGTAATTTGAACTGGAAAGAACTGAAGTGATCAGTTTGCTCCCATGTCTATTCGTGGCTGCAAGAAAGCCACTTTAATATTGCAGAATGCATCACGTAATAGAAAAGTGATCACCTAATGATGAATAAACACATCAGCAACATTAACACTTCAGGGAAGGGCAGTGAAAATTATGAGATTCAAGGGACCCTATTCATGTGGGGCGTTGTCTCATGACAACAGATTAAAGCCAAGGCATACTCAAAAGGAAATAACTTTGCACATGAGGAAACATTGTGTAGTGCTTGAAATTAAAAGGGTTAGTGCTGTGGAGGAGAGCTTGCAGTTCCTCTTCATGTGAAAGGACTAAAGTGATGGCCTCCCCTGATTCAGATGAAGGTACTTAGTTCTTTCACTGTTTTTAATTCACAGGAAATTGCAGCTGACATGAGTCTTCTCTGACTACACAGAGGTGATGCAACTAAATTGTCTTTTCTCTGTCCTTGATGAATGAAGTTGCAAGTGATTTACTTTCTCTTCTTACTGTGAGTGTTGTCCAATCAATTTTCTCCAAGACTATAGGGCTTCTAGTAGAAATCTTTTCAGGTGGAAATCTTGCTTTAGAGAAAACATTGCTTTGATAGTGAGTGTTATGTCACTATGTAATGTAAACCCTAGCTGGAAGATCAAACGGTAGTGTTGGGAATTAGATTCTTAAGAAGCAGGAAATTTGCCACCAAATTCCTCCTAGAAAAGGGCTGGTGTAAGTGAAAGACAACTGATGGTCATGCCAAAGAAGAATATATCTGAACACCAGGATAACACAGAATAAGTTTAGATTTTTGAATAAAGCTCCAGTGTAAACTTATTTCTTTTTATGTTTTAATCAGTTCTTTTGCTAGATTTTAATAGTGAAATTAACATTATTAGAATATGTTCCTTGACTGTGAGGTTTTTTTCCTTTTTGAGAAATCTGGTCTTGGTGAAATTTTTTCATGGAAATGCATTTCTTAGAAAATCACCTTCCATGGAATGGTTTGGCCTAGGCATTCATCTGATGTGAAGTCAAAAACTAATTCATGGGTAATACACGTCCTGAGATAGAGTACTAAGAAAAGCTTTCCTGTGAAACTTTCAATGATTGTCTGATGTGGAAGGAAATAGTCTGTTTAATTTCTGATAGCATTTTCCCACATTATGAGCACTAACAGCTTTATTCCATCTGTGAAATAATAGAGTTTATGTTTATGTGTAGAACAGCTGACATTTAAAATTCATCTCCTGTAGCATCTCTGCAGAGAGTCTTGTCCCAGTATATAAAACAAATCACCTCAACTGCCCTATAATATTAAAGGTTTTACGCACATAATACACTGAATTGTTTCAGTGAGATATCTTGTTGATGTATTTTTATGAAAAGATTGCTATTGGAAGTGTTCCTCCACTTCAGCTCAGACTTTTTATGCAAATAAAACTATTTCCACAATATTTTCCTCAGGAAAAGACTGTTGAATAGAAATTCTGGTCAAAGAGGAAGCCATGCAGCTTATTCCTCTGTACCCTCCTCTTCAAAGTACACACATGTGTAAATGCATCTATAAAGTCACCTGTATCTCTCTCCTCTAAAAATGCCATCTACTGGATATTTTAATTACCTTTTCTTACAAGAAATGAGTTAAGACTCAAATTCATCCTTTTAGTAGTAGATATACTATGTGCATATTGTGAGTTGTCTCATTTTTCACAAGCCTTCCTTCTTCCCTCTTTTCTTCTTCCCCCTCTTTACCACTGACACCAGAAAAAAACCCACACTGAGAATTGATATTCACTGAAGAAATGCTTTGAAAAATATGCTTTGTTTGGATGTATCACTGGGAAAAATTTTAGAATCTTTATTATTATTGAAGAATAAATAATTCTGCTGATTGTTCTGGTTATTCTGCTTTCTTCTGAAGATACAAACCAGCCAAGAGCCAAGAGGCAGTTCAAATTAGTTCAGTGGAAGAGTTTGCATAAAACATGACTGTGGAAATTGGACATTCAACTTCATATGAGATAATCTCCAGCTTTCATTCTACCTTAGACAACATGATGACTGGATTAAATAAATCAACTTTTAAAACTGAAGAAATAAAATATTATTATCTGCCTTTTAAAGCTGATCCACACTCTGAAACTGTAATGAACTGGACATCAGAATAAATTATTCTAACATAAGTCACATTCTTGCTTAAAATACTCATTGCTTCATTTAGATATCTATACTTGTTGTAGACATTATGAAGTTTCTTCTTTTGTTATTTGGGGTTTTTGTGTGTGTGTGTCTGGTGAGTTGTGGGTTGTTTTTAGCGAGGGAGTCTTTTTCTTCTGGGAAAATCATTCCCAGACAGACTGGCAAATTCCACTTTGTGTTTTCCTACTTAAAAGTGAGATAATTTTCTTTCAACTCTCTCAAACTACTTTATTTGTCACATTGCACAATTCCTACAATGAAAGTATCAAATATTTTACAATAAAAATTATTCAGGACTGCAACTGTAAGTCTTCTGAGTAAGTCCGGTTGCTGCTGCACTGGGTCCACCCTTTTGTCTCTTTTGCAATTGTATTTGTGTTCTTGCATAGGATCACATGAATGGTACTTGGTAAATCACACCACTCACTGTGTAAATCTCAAATAGCTACTCTTATTTTCTGTGGAGCAGTTAGCGATTTGCACTTGCTAAGTCAAGATTACAATTAGATCCAGTTCTGCGGAATGCCTCCTGCAGCCTGATAGTCCATATGAAGATTAATAGAAACCTAACTAATAAAATAAGATTAATAATGAGGAAATTACTTTGTAGCACATTCTTCCATGTCCTGCTGAAAATTAGAACATTCTGGCTATAGGTTTCCTACTTGATAATTTGTATTCTCATCAGCACTGTGATTATTTCACTTGGTTTAATTTCATCTTTTTTAAGGTAAAACACTGAGATTCCATTGAAGTTTTCCTTGGTGGAAGCTCAAAATTAGTGGTTTAGCTGACAGCCCATAGAACAAATCTGTGCCATCAACACATTTCCTCTAGTTCACTGTGTCTTTCTTACACGCAGGCCATCGTGCAAGATGCAGTGGTGGTCACCACCACAGAAGAAAAAGCAGGATACTCATACAGCCTATGTCTAATGAGGTCCCTTCATCCATCTCCACTCCTAACCCTGCTGATATTGCTTTAGTCTAAGTCAGCAAAGGACCTGTGGGAGAAAATCAAGAAGGTCCATCTGTACCTCCATGCCCATTTGGTTTTGGTAGGTATTAACATCAAATTAAAGTATCCTGTCCACCGTAACAGAAATGCTCCTGCTGTTATCTGGCCTTGTGGCCTTAGGAATTTATTTCACTTTCAAAGGGAAATAAGCTTTGCCAGATCCAAAGGCTGAAGCGTTCTACCCTTTGTCTGTGCAGAAGAACTAGCACAAAGTTGCTGTATTGCTTCACTCCTGACCCCACTCAGTAGCTGTGGCTCAGTGGGGCAGTAAACCAGCAAGTACCTCTTCTTCTTACCATGACACACCTCCTCAGGCAGCAGAATGGGAATGCGTCCCATCCTTCCACTCAAAGTGTCAACTTATCTTTGAATGACTTTTATTTAAACCTTCTTCAACAGTCTTTGAACAGGCGGAAGGAAAATGTTATACTCCACGAAAGATAGAATATATGTTCTTAGACCTGCATGCCCACTGCAAACCTAGGTTAGTGTTTGGATTTTTTTGCATGTCACTGGCATCTGATTTCAATTTCCCATATGTGAGACAGCCACTGTTCATTCCAATCAAAGATCAAATCTGTTGCCAGTCTTCAGCATCTCAGTGTTTTACATCCTAGAGCACCAACTGCTGAGGCTGCAGCTACTTTCATTTCCTAATCGCTGTCTGACTAACAAGGAATGTCTGATAGAGCTTTTGGGGAATGCTTTTCTCAACTCATTCATCTATGATAAAAATATATTCCAAACAACAAGTTTTTCTTTTGCTGTGGAAATTTATGAGTTTTAACAAAGTAAGTAAAATATAAAGTTCTTAGATATAAGAAGGTTTTCTTTAGTATTAGTATTAGTATTGATAGTATAGTATACTGATAGTATTAGACATTTTCTAATAGTCAGTATTCTGTTGAGTAAAGCATGATTCAAGATGTGGGAACCATCAGTCAGCTAGCAAAAAAACTAGAATCCCACCTCCCCATAGCCAAGGAGGGCATCCTGGCAGCTGCTAGTACATTGCTTCATATCAGCACCATTTAGTCAGAAAATGTGGTTGTTATGAAATATAATTTTTGATTTCTGACAAGTACTACACATGCAATCCTCTTTCCTTGGTCAACTATTTAACTAAAGGTTTTCGTTGTCAGCTCGAACATTGACTGGATGTTTTACAGTCTCTCCCATACCCATGCACTTGGAAGGAGAAAAATCGGTCATCTGCCTTGTGTGGGTAAACTTTATAGAAATTGAGAAATGGAGTAAAGAGCTTCTGACAAATTTATGATGGAGGTAATCATGTGTTAATAGTCTCTGAACCTATGGAAACCTTCCCAGTCATGAATGTAATTTGCAACTGCAGACAGGAGTTCCTTTATTTCCAAATGCTCTATTTTTCATTTCTCATGTTCCTTCCTTAGACAAAATATTCAAATGTCTCTGTTATTTAATAAAATTAAGCTATTATCCTTTTAGGTCTTGAACTTTGATTTTAACCCATTATAATTTCAAGAAAATTAAAAGAACTTGTCCAGCTTTGTATCTTATATTGACGTCTTTCTTTAACCAGGAAAAATATCTTTATTGAAATAAATCCTCCTCTGATTATTCTTTCTCTGTATTATCTACCAGTGGTTGACCCACTTGTGTGGCTGTCTAATGAAGTGAAGGTTGATATTTTCTTCTTTTTCATGTAATTAATTGCTTTATCAAAGCTCCAAGAGATTGTGTTTGCTTGGTTTGGCCTTTGCTTGCCCTCTTTTCAAGTTGATTTAACACATCATAGGGTCATTACAACAGTGAAAATCTGAAGTTCTCTTAGTTTCGGCCAACTAGCTGACTAATTAGCTTTAATAAGTAACTAATTCATTGTCAGGTTTAAGAAGGTACAAAAGCACGTTGTGTAGATTTTTGCTACAGTTTTATTCTGCTTGTTCAACTTCTTTCAAGGATCTTAAGGACATAATTTATCAAAAATTTTACAGGAGGGATTTTGATTGGATGTTTGCAATTAGGATGAGTAAGAATATGACTATGGAAACAGACATCAGAATGAAAAGTTGAAGATAAAGAGATTGAGACTAAACTATATTTGTGGTACCATAATTGGTGTTAATGACATTTTCAGAGAAAAAAATAGTAAAATTATTATTCTATTTTATAATATTTACTACCATATGAATTTTATACAATATACACAGGTATTATTTTTATACTAATAAAATATAAATAGAATCAGGAGTCTATTTTGCTACACTTAATTCTCATAAATTCTTAGGGTCTAAACTTTGACTAAATTTGTTTCTCTGAAATATGTCTGCCTTTTTTCTACATAAAATTTTTCAGCTTTGTCACATGCCTTTTTGATGCTAAAATTAATGAATTTTTGAAATCTGTCATGAAATCTGCTAAAGATGTTGTCTACCTTCTCTGACAGGATAAGCAATGAGAAGGAAATTCCAGAAAAAGGATTTTATACCTCTTTCATCCTTAATTTTTATTATGTTTTGATACTCTTTTTAAGACTTTAATAAATGCATTATTGAATCCAACTTATTCATGACAATTCATAGAAAAATAGACAGTTTGTTAAAGTTGTCACTGGAACTGATCTCAGAGAAGTACTTTTCTGCCTGCTTTTTTACTGGAGTAGACAGTGAAGTGATATGATAAGGACAGGAAAGCCATGATCCTCATAACCTGACGTTTGTTGTTATTTAACTATATACTGCTCAAAGTCTCCCTCCACAGTATATCAGAACTTGCTTCATCTACAGGCCTCTCTTAATATCTATATTAGTTGTTATAAGGTGAAAATTACATTTCCTGTATCCTATTTTACCTATTTCTCTTTAACTCTGTCAGCTTGATAAGGTAAAGCTAGTGTAACCCTTTCATCTCAATCAGACTGTGAGTGTCAAATGATTTGCTTTAAAAAAATATTTAAAATAATTAAAATGGAAAATCTACTGATACTAAGAATTGGATGAGACTTTGCTAATACATAGTAAGCTGTATCTGACCTTTTCACTATTTTAGATTTTCCTTCTGAAACAACCAAGGATGATATGGCAGTATTTCTGAATTCATGTTTTTTAGTTTTAAGACTGCCAGATAAAAGTTAATTGGTGCTATTTTAAGTATTTTTTAAATTTTATGGCTAATCAATTATGTTGTTTTAATAATTTTCCCTTACATCTCTTACTTCAGTCTTTCACTGAGGGTAAATTTAGTCCTGACTTCTTAGAAATTTCTTCATTCACACACATTCCTAGTTTTCTAGGGCTATTGTGGTTTTTATTCTTTAAAAGTGCCCTCTCACTCCTTAGGTTTGATGAAACTAGCATCTGATCTCCACAGGTTTGTTTCTTTGTAGACCTGAGCATGCTAGCTCCGCTAGAGACTGCAACTAAGAACTGATATCATCTTGCAGGGATACAGAAGGTTCTGGCCCATGTTGTGTATTATACTTCCTATAGAAATTTTACTCCTAAGAAGAGGACTAGGGTCAGGAATTCTGCACTATATGAAAACTTAAGTGAAATTTAGCAAAGATTCACAGTATATAAAACCAGAACTGAGAAAGAAATTGCTTTTGTTTAAAGCATAATTAATCTCATTAAAAAGCATATTGTGTTCAGAGGACAAAAGAAGAAATGTTCAGTTGCATTTTGTAATGTATTATAGCATTTTTAATCCTGACATGCAATATTTTTTTTTTGCCATGTGAGTTTATGTGGCTTTATTTTTCAGCCATAAGGAAATATATTTTACACTTTCTTCCCATGAATGTAAATTTACTGTCTGATCAACTAATGTCTCAGTTCCTTTACAGCATTTAATTACACGTAATTTTTTCTAGAATTTGATTTTTTTCTCATTTCTTCCTGCACATCTGAATTTTTTCAGCACCTTTATAAAACCTGAGTCAGAATTAAACATTTCAGTCCAGCTTTCACAGAAGTCTGTATACAGAATTAAATCATGTCTCACTCGAAACTTCTGATTTACACAAGGTTCATATTAGCATCTTTTAGCTACTGGAGTGCCTGAGAATTCTTGCTCTCTTGCTAAATAGACCACAAAATCTCTTCAAGGTGACTTCTTCCTAGGATAGAGATGGCCATGAGAAAGGGATTAACTGGATTCTCACATTTTAGTTATATGATCATGCTTCAGTTGTGTTAAAATACAGTTTATCTGACTTGGATAACTGCATCATATAGGCTATGTAGTATGACTTCCTTTCTGTCCTTGTTTTTCACCTCAGATAACCTGTATTTATCCAGTTGACTACATGTTCTAGTCAGCATTTTAATAAAAATGCTGTACTAAATCAAGTTCCAAAATTCTGGTACAACTAATTATTTTTATAATTTAAACTTGTAACAGCATGAAATCAAAACTACTGAATTGCTTAGAAAGCATATGTTGATTATCATTATCTATATTACTGTACTTCACTATACTACAGTTTTTACAATTTTACCTCAATTTTATTTCCTGTCAGTGCTGTCATTGTCCAGTCTGCTCAGATTCTGCAAGCAGGAGCTTAGATTTATTCTGACATTTTGACTATGGTAGGTTGTCTTCTTCAGGGTGCTCCTGAGATCAGCTTGAGGTAATCAGTTTACATGGTCTGAAAGGATTGCACAAGACAAACGATAAATACAGCTGGTCTTGGAGGGACTCTGCATGTATCAATGACTAGTACAAGTCACACACATGTGATGAGTTAAGCATTTGTATCCCTGGTAGGTATTTGAATCTCCCTCAGTTAATAGATGACAGGAAAACATTTCTTCATCTTCATATGACTAAAAATGCAAGAACAAATATTTATTGAATGAGTCTTTCTGTTCTGAAATATTAATATTTAATATTGTTAGCTTCTGTCTGTAATAATGGTCTGCTCTATCGCTGAGTTTCCTCTTGTACTTTTATTCTTTGCTGTTCTGAAGGGCCATGCAGAGAATTTTTTTTCCATTGGACACTGTTACCTTCTCTTATTTATTTTCTGTATAACCTTTGTTTTTTATGTTTCACATTCCTCTTGAATAGTTTTCTGGTTCTATTTGTTCAGTGATCTTATATTACTGAATCTGGATTGGTTTTAAACTAAGAATTGTTCTTTTCCTGATGAAAAAGTTATGGCTTTAGTCATGTATAAGTAATTCTCTTGGATTTTTATTCATTTTTCCTACCTGATAAGTTTTGTTCATAATGCCATCCAGCTCCGAGATTTTGCACCCAGAAGTAACAATTTTTTACTAACAGTGTAAAAGTATAAAAACGTGTACAGACCTTTCTGGTTTTTAAAATTTTTAATATAATTGGTTCTTTAGTTGTCATTGCTTCCTGTTTCTAGTACCATACTGACTGATTTTTATTTATAATAAGATCCAAGATAAAATGATATATTATTAGTTCATTTTTCAGTTGAAATGTTTTAGAAGATCAAATAACATGTAATTACTAGTTGCATAGGTATGTGCTGACATTTTTCAAATTTCAAATAGCATCTTTGGATTTTTTAGTTTATTTACACTATTTGTTTGCATATCTTCTTCTGTTTATTTTCTCTCCTGCCTCTTAATCACCAAAATTCAACTGTTGAAACTCTGATGACTGATCACTTTTCCACATATGTCAGTAAAAAGGATGAGTAATTCAACTACAGTGGTAAAATCAGCACAATAAAAAGCATAAGAATTTGAATCAGATATTTTTATGCTAACTAGGGAATAAAGGAGCTAAGAACTATGTATAAATACGAATATTCTGTATTGCATATCTGTTCTTTGATATAACTTAGGCTATAACTTCATATGGACAAAGACTTTTTTTATTCTTTAAATATTATAGATATCTCTAATTCTTTTACCCTTAAGTTTTACAGTATTTCCTGTAGACAATGGTACCATATAATGAACAGGAAAAGGAAATACTCCTGTGAAAGAGCAGTGATGTAACGATTTAAAGTATCTTAAACTATGCACACTTAAAAACACTGTAACTATTAAGTAAGCTATATCTATCTAGGAAAATAAAGTTTGGGGTTTTTTTCAGACTTCAAATTGCCACTAAGAGAAATGCAAACATACTTTTCAGTAATATACCATTAAACCAGTAAATTGGAGGATAAGCAGGTTGCATATGGTCATTAAGAGTATTTTTAAATATTTGGAAGAAAATCAATATTAGGTTCAGAAACAGACAACTCGAAATGTGAAAGAAGGTGTTTTTATCCAAGTTAGGTAATATTTTTCTATAGTGTGTAGATCCAGGAGAACGTGATACTCCTGGCTCTGCATTCCCATAAAGGCCAGAGACTTGCACAGCTGAAGCACATACATACAGTGTTAAAAACTAAAGGACTCTGAAGAGCTGACATGTACCTGTTACCATTGTCTAAGAGCAGGAGGCTTTAAATGGTCCATATTGGTCTACAGCAGTTTGCCATGAGGGCCTGTGCTGGACCACTGTCACAGAACAACAGAACTACTTGTTTTGTCAAAGTACCCATGGTAATAGATGCCAAATGCAGCTCAGTAAAGATTAAATAAAAATAACTTTCCTACATCAAGTAATAAAATAAGTTGCTGCTAAATGGAAAAGTGTTGAAGCATTTTGACCCCAAAACAGATTTCAAGAAACATTACCCTCAAAACATCTCTGAAGAATTCAGCCAAAATTGAAGTTACTTTAAAGAAGTACTCTTCTCAGTGGTGCCCAGCGACAGGACAAG
>VZSC01009393.1:0-10274 GCA_013398225.1 Steatornis caripensis
CAGATGCTACTATAATCGAGTGTATTTAGCACTATCTTAGCTGTTACTTATCATCCCGATTCTAGACTGGAATTTCTTAATTAAAGACTTTCTTTTATCCCCTTTGCTAGCATTTTCTGAATCTTCTAGATGTAGCTGCAAATACCCACTGAAATGCAACATATCATTGTTTGTCATGTATTTCCAGCAATGCTGTTTTCCCCAAGACATTAGAAGAACCAGATCTTAAATTTTCACCTGAATCTCTGATGCTTTAAAGAGTTACCTTTTCTTTAGTGTCTCCCAATGAAATATTCTCTGAAGCATCCTATATTTGGGTCAGAAGAAGCCAAAGTCCAAAGCCTTTAAGCTTCTTATATGAAAAGAAGATTCAAAGAAGCAAAAATGATGGGAATAAAGTAAAAGTAATACTGTTGCACGTGCGAAGGTGCCAAATTGCCTGGTTCAGCTCTTAAGATAGGGCAATGTAAGTGCCTAACGTGAACATACTGCTCTTCTTGCCTGGTCTGCTGATAATACTATTTTTTATTAATGTGGATTTTGTGATTTTTTTTATCCTTTAAAAAAAAAAATTGCTGCTTATCCAAAAGTTTCAGCTCTGTCACTGTCAGTCCTGGTAGCATGTTTGTAAGACTATAGATATGAGCCCACTGACTCTTTATGCATTACGCATACTCTGCCGTACTTCAAAGTGCAATAACTTTAATTTCTTACAAATGCACCAAGCACGCTGTTTTGGAGTCAAACATATGGCTGATACTCTGCATATAGTGAAGAGAGGTCTAACTGTAAGGCTACTTCCACTGTGGATTTACAGTTAAATTCTTCTAATAGAAGTGTTGGGAACCCTCCCTGAAATCAGTGTTCAGAGTTGTCCTCATTGATTTTAATGATCTCACCTTGATCTTCATTCATCTTTACACAAACCTAATAACAAAATTAATTTTCTTTTTTTTTTAGCAAGGATAAATGGTTTGATATCTTGATTCCAAGGATCAAAACAAATTAAGGTTACAGTGCTGCAAGGACCCATGCTGAAGGACTCTGCGTTCCTGAGACTTGCTGTTTAAATAACAAAGATCCAGTCTCAAATCAGTGGAGATTAGTTACCAAAGAACTTCCAATTGAAGTATTTTTGAAAGCATAAGCGTTTAATTGTTCCTGAAGGTTTGGTCCATTCATTCTCGGATTTTGCAGGTAATTTTTTCTCAACTTGTTTCTTGTTTTCTGGTATTTTAAAAATTATTTTTAAAAGCTCTATTTGATCTGTGTTGGGCAGCTTACTTCACTCCTTTGTGTGTTTCTAAGAACTTGCTTTATTTTCAGCCTAAGAGGTCTACACAGCCTGGTAACTCCCTGCCCACCCCTCACCTTTATTCTTGTAGGAGATTTTTTCTTTGAAAATTCGAAGTCATACGTATATATATATATACACACACAAAAATTAGATGGGCCTGAGGCATACAGTCAAACAGAAAGCAGACTTTTGAAATAAAAACCAAAGGCCTAGAGTATCAAAGTAAAATGTCATTTCATCATGAAAGATTGGTGAGATTGCTGGAGGGCTCTCAATCACACAGCACAATGTACTTATGTCAGTATTTATGTCATTGTGGACAAGTTATAAACAATGTGTAAATGACCTGGGTTGTCATTCATTTCATTGAGCACCAACACAAGAAATCCTCTGTGTTCTTAGGCATTTGGGAAACAAAGCCCCCAAAGCCTGCTTTGTCAGCTGAGCTTTTCCTTTCAAATAGAAGAGATACTAACGTGAGTGCTTGAACTTTTCAAATTTTTATTTGGAATTCTGAACTCAAATGCTGATGGCTACCTGTTGTCCTACAACATATATGGTGGAAGAAGCTTTACAGAAGAATATATGATGCTTCTACTGAGCTTAATGGTGGTGGGTATAAGAAAACATGGTCAGAGCCTGAACTACAGCTGTATCTGGTTTCATGGTTATGAGAGATGGAGTCAGTTACAAATTACTACAATTAAATAAAAGTAATCCAGGAACTGACCAAGGAAACTGTGATTGAAGAGAGAAGCTTTCTGGCAGTAATTTCCTGTAACTTCAGATATTCAAAGGGCTGTCCTACTTTTTGTTCAGCAGTCTTATTCAAATGGAAACCCTTCATAAATGTCATCAGTACCCTTCTCATTCATCAATTGCTGAGATTCTTGCTGCTGAATGAAAATCTTGTTTTACCTTGCACCCTAGCTCTGTGCATTCACCTGAATGTCAGACTTGCAAAGCATCCTGAACTTCTATTAGTGCAGGAAATAGAATGGAGATAAACACAAATAAAGTGCAGTTTAATTGAAGGTATCCTTTTGTAAGCGTGGAGATTGGGGGGTGTGTGTGTGTGTGTAAAAACTTCAAGGGAAATGTCAATGGAAACAGGTGTATTGCAAAATGCCAGATTCTGTGTTGATGCTTAAAGGGAGTGGGATGTCCTAGCAGGTGTGGGGTGGTGTTTTGTGGTGCTCTCCTTGTATGCTGAGAGACCTAGCAGGTCGCTTAGTTTTAACTCTTCTGGAACTCTTCAAGTTGTACAAATTTTAAAGAGATCTTGGCCTGGTACAGCCAGACCATGAAGTATTTTGATTATAAACTGCAGGAGACTGCCTGTAGCACTGAAGTCTCAGAGCTCATAAACAGAGAATTGTGCATACTCATTCCTTCTGTATAGGAATATACATGGATGTTCAGCCTGCAGCCCTAATACCAGTGATAGAGCTATAGTTATTTATGTAGTATAGTACACAGCTGGCATAGTTCTTTTAGTTACTAAATAAGCGTAAAGGCTTACCTATTCTGCTATTTCTTTCTATTTTTGATACAAATGTCTTGTAATTATTTACTCTACCATAATGTACCTAGTAGTATCTATGCACTTTTTGCTTCCTCCTGTTTTCATTTATACTGTGCAGCATTAGTGTAAGCTGAACGTGGAAATTTCCAGCCTCTGTGGCTGGGTTAACATCTGCATGAGTGATCACGGTGCTCAGAGGTATACTTGGGTGAAGTCGTGACTTTGTTTTTCTTCCAGTCATGAAGTTACTTGTAGTTACTTGTTCATTTTATTGAATTTTGGGCTGTTGTAATATAAGCTGTACCATGCACAGTTTCCAGCTCGTGGGTTTTAATCTATGCCTGTATGAGAAATTTTAATTTACCTGACATCTAAAACATAGGAAAACATCTTCTCTGTATAAATTACTTTGAAATCAGACGTGGCTAATTTTTGGGGAGGTTTCCTTTTTGCTTCTGGAATAGTTTAAGAAATAACAATAAATCCAACAGAAGCTCAGCTCTCTCCAATAGTGCTTAGTGGGCCTCAGTTTCTGAGCGGTGGTTTGAAATTGTGTTGTATCTGTTGCTTATCCAAACGTGGCTTTTAAGTAGCTGCAGTGTCAACAAACAACACCTCTAGAGACAGTTTTAACAGACCTTACAAGTAATTGCTCTAACATTTTACCTTGCCTTCCCTCTCACTTTTACTCACTTGTCTGCCTCTTGCTTACAAGAAAAAAGTACACTAGAAACTAGACCAACAGCTTTTGCATCCTGAATATGCAGCTGAATATCGAATCACGTTTTGAATAACAGGTTCCCCCCTTTCATTTAGGTAAGCAGAAGTANCACAAACCCTAGGTTCTTGGGCAGTGCTGGCCCCAAAAAGCTGCACTGTGGCTAATGACCCCAGCCCGCATTATGAACTGTAGTGTTTAAAGCTGCTTGTAACTGGTGGGCATTGCTGCTGAATAAAGAATGGGTGTTTACAGATCTGAGGAATTAACAGAAATCTGCAAACCTGTGTATACACAATGCCTGTGTATACTCTGCTTAGATGGATGCCCGAGAGCAGGAGAAGGGAGAGCAGGTGGAGAAGGAGCCTCTCTGACAAAGAGAATGTTAATTCAGTTCCTTTTCTGCATTATGTCAGCTTTGATTTCTTCTTCATCTTTGTGTACATCTCTAAATTATCTGCCATGAATAGTGCAAGTGGCTTGAATGAATGAAAACTTTGCCTAATTACATTGTGAAAGACTGAAATGCAGGTGTAATCTGATTATCCAAGCAAAATGACAAAATAAAAACATGCAAGTGATTGGTGTCACCTATTGAACCTAAATTTAGCTTGCTGGTTGCCTTACGGGTACTGCTCTGACTAAAAGTGACCTCACCTTGCACGTCTGTGAAACAGCACAAATAATTTTATCTTTGTATATGAAAAATTAATATCTGTAATGTGCACTGAGATCACGGCTATATGTGCAAGTCCATTCTAAATGGCCAATACAGTAGTTCTTTGTCCTTAACAAATTTGAGGATAAATGTGTATTAGAGAACTTTCTTAGTGGTATTCCTTCTTTCACTATTCCTGTTCGTGGGACGACAGTTCTTGCGCTGGGCTAGAGGTCGTATTGTTCCACTCTGTTCAAATAAAACAAATACTTGTAGTGCTGATTTTTTACATCTGGTAATGTAAGTGCATCAAGAAAATTCAAACCAGTCATGTTTGTTAATATTTTTATTAATTTTTCTTGTATAAGAGGAAATACCTGAATGAGACGAAGTTTGACGTTTGTGGCTGAGTTTGCAGGAGTGGGGTGCCAAGGTGAAAGGACCTAAGTATGCAGCCCACTATTAAGGGGCAAATTCTTTACTTTGACTTATTTGCTGTGTGTGTAGTCATAGTAACTCAAGTAAAATATTTTGCGGAGTGAGATTCTGTTCTGAATGGTTTATTTATATGCATGAATATGGCAGAACCTGGGCATACAGAACTTGTATAGTTTGGATCTGAAGTGATGAAAAAGATGTACTTGAGTTCTAATCAGCATTAAATTAGTAAAAATACAATTAATTTATGAGAGAATAATTCCTTGGTTACATAACATAATTGAGATCAGAAATACTTTTTCCCCCAGTAATAGAAGCAAACCGTAGTTCTAGTGTCTGATGGTTCAAAGGAGAGTATTTCAACAAAATTAGTACAAATGGTGCTTCCTAATTCTTGGCGAGTAATTCACATTTAAGTATGCAACTTAGACTAGCCTTGGGCTGATCATATCACACTAGATGAATGTATGAAATCAATATACAAATAATTCATTTTGTTTTCCTTATTCATTGAGCTAAATTTAGAGCTATTGATTACAAATTGCCTGTGATTGGGATTATTTGATTTTATATTAAGCTCTGGACAAATGTGTGTACGACAGGAGGCAGACACTGAACTCATCCCTGTCGAGGTACTATGTTGCATGTTACAAACCTGCGTGCTCCTGATGTAGCTGCCGTTTTTGTGCAAAACGCACATTCCAGTATTGCTTTGTCATGCCGAAATCTTTGTTTAACGGATGCAGAGTAACTTGGATTATTTTAAGTCTATTTGTGGAGTAAACTAGCTTTCTTCCCTGTCCTCTGTGTTTTATTGTATAGGTTATCTGCCTGGTAGGGGAACCAACAAATCAATTTACTTGGGTGAAGATTTTTCAATGCAATTTTCTCAATGTGATCAGAGTAGCTGGTGAGCTTCCCTTAACATCTCTGATAGCATTTTTCATATCTTCCTC
This sequence comes from Steatornis caripensis, assembly GCA_013398225.1. Lineage (NCBI taxonomy): Eukaryota > Metazoa > Chordata > Aves > Caprimulgiformes > Steatornithidae > Steatornis > Steatornis caripensis. The sequence continues at coordinate 5,593 of VZSC01009393.1, forward strand.
TCTTCCCACATGCCACCTTTTTTCCCTAAACTGCTGGTATGGCCGTTTTCTTGTAAATCTGGTTACCATTCCAAGTGCCATCTGACAGCTGTTCTTCTGCTGGAAATATGCTTTGAGTCACGTGAACCCCATGGTCGTTGTTTGGGTGCTCTCACCTGTGCTGGNGCAGTTTTTGTGCAAAACACACATTCCAGTATTGCTTTGTCATGCCGAAATCTTTGTTTAACGGATGCAGAGTAACTTGGATTATTTTAAGTCTATTTGTGGAGTAAACTAGCTTTCTTCCCTGTCCTCTGTGTTTTATTGTATAGGTTATCTGCCTGGTAGGGGAACCAACAAATCAATTTACTTGGGTGAAGATTTTTCAATGCAATTTTCTCAATGTGATCAGAGTAGCTGGTGAGCTTCCCTTAACATCTCTGATAGCATTTTTCATATCTTCCTCTCTTCCCACATGCCACCTTTTTTCCCTAAACTGCTGGTATGGCCGTTTTCTTGTAAATCTGGTTACCATTCCAAGTGCCATCTGACAGCTGTTCTTCTGCTGGAAATATGCTTTGAGTCACGTGAACCCCATGGTCGTTGTTTGGGTGCTCTCACCTGTGCTGGGATCCTCTGCTGCCACTGATGAGTGGTGCATGTGAGGCTTTGAACTGACTTACTCAGTGATGAGTAAGTGTTTCTAATTTCGGAATCTGCTTAAAAGGGGCTGCTTTTGCCAAGGCAACATAATTCATGTGAAAAGGTGCTGAAGCTCTTTTCCTGATCTAATTCAACCCTTTCTAAACATTTAGCTGCCTTTCTTTAAAGTGTCTCAGCAAGCTTTGACTGTGAGCATATTAAGTTGCTGAGGCAGCAAGACTCAAGACCCAGCATCTCTCAGCTTCAGACACTGAATTTAAATGTGTAAGTCACATATATATCAGGATATTAGCTGGCTGGGTCTTCTGCAGGAGGATTAATTATTCTGACTGGAAACAAACCATGGGGATAAAAGATTTAAAGGATTAGATACTTCTGTCCAAATAAGTTTTTTACATTTTGGTTGCAATTAAATAAGTTTACTTCTGATAACAGGAATGTGCCTCTCTGAAATACATGTAATTGAAAATAATTTCATTCAAGAGTAATTAAAATTGTATTGTTGATTTCTTTTCAGAATGCCCACGTATAGTACTAAATACAGCTGCATAAACTGTAGATTTAGATATCTGACTTTGTCACTAGCACAGATATGAAGATCTTTTTGATATTAAAAGAAATACAAGAGGGCAAAAGCCCTCAATAACACCGTCTGCAGACGCTTTTAATTTCCTGGCCCGAGGAACACAAAAGGGAAGCTTTTAAATCCAACTCCAGTAGCACAGAACAACTTCTGTTGAATTCGCAGACACAGAGGTTTGAGCAGAGCAGTCCTATCCAGTTTGGAGTCCCAGTCAGAATATTCAAATCCGATATAACTTCAAAGGGATTATAATATTCTACTTCCATGGTACTGCTGTGTTTTCGTTGACCCACTTTGAAATTCTTTCTTAAAAGTTTGGCTGAAGAAATCGGATTGACAGCAGAGGCACAGGCTTTGTATTCAAGCCAAATATTGTCTTTGTCTATGCCAGTGCAATTAGAGGAAATGAAGTGAATTGAAGCTGCGCAGACCGCATCATCAAGAGTAAATCATTGCAGATCTTTTAACCTGAGAATGCCTCCAATTCTGAACCAAGATGAGCGAAGCNTTGTCTATGCCAATGCAATTAGAGGAAATGAAGTGAATTGAAGCTGCGCAGACCGCATCATCAAGAGTAAATCATTGCAGATCTTTTAACCTGAGAATGCCTCCAATTCTGAACCAAGATGAGCGAAGCTTTTGGGCTCTGATCGTTCATTGGTATTTCCATTTTGCTTTAATACTGTTCTTTTTGAATATTCTGTCGCCAAGGGCACTGTGACATTAACAATCTCTTAGTTCTTACCATACTTTTTTCCTCATTCAAGTTAGAAGTAGGATCAGAATGAAATCTTTTCAAAATCATTCCATGATTTCGTAAGTTGTGGTGGTTACTTACCATGCATAGCATTGATTGAATGCGTATTTGTATAACTAATGAAAGAGAAGTATTGATTTTTTGGGGTGTTTTTTAACCCTTTTTCTTTTGTTTGTTTGTTCTCTGCAGCCCTGTCTGTTTAAAAGCTTTTGTCATAAATGTGTGGGGAAGGCAAAGGTGTTTATCGGATCTCTGGGAGATACATTAAACCTGTAAAAAATATAAAAGTATTTTTCCTTTTCCAAAATGGACTATATTGGCTAAAAATAAAGCAAGCCTTTACCCTAAAAGGCAGAGGAAACTATTTAAAATAGATTTCAGTGTAGTCTTTGTGCTTTTCCTCTAAGCAGCCATCACCTCTGACCTAACACCAAAAAGATGCACCTGCTCTGTAGCTATAAAGGTTGCAACTTCTTAGTGTCATTCTAAGCCACTGAACTTTAATGGGGTCTGCTTCAAATACCAACATGTGTAATACTTGGGAATGTGAGGGTTATCTTTTCCATGTTTATTCTTAATTTAAAGCAATCGTTTAAGATGCACTTAATTTTCTCAACCCTTATTTGCTTGTGCACCAAAAAAGTAATCCCCACCCTTTTGGTTTTGTTCAGACCAGAGAGAAAAATTGCTTGATGGAAATAAAGCAGATGAGAAAACGAATTTTTTCAGTTTACCTATTTAATTAAAAAATAAAATGCTGAATTGAACTGGAAAAGTGACTGTCTTATCACTCAGACTTGAAATCTAACAGACAAATAACAGGATTTTTTTTTGTTTTGTTTCTGTTAATATTTTATGGCGTATTTGGCAAAACTTAATCTCAGTGACTCATTTTAAAATGTCCGGTTGAAATATTTAGCTTTTCCAGCTTGGAGTTTCTTTTTCTATGATACCCAAACTTCAGTTTTCAGGGAATAAACTACCAGCAAATGGCTGTGAAACGAGGAGTGATGCTTCTTGTGTATGTACTCGTATGGAGAAGCTGGGAGAAGTCATGTATCTGCTTCTCCACACGGAGCATACAACGCAATTTCCAAAAATATGTTTGTCTCAGCTAGTGATAGGGGAGCAGTTGGTAGCTGCTCTTTAGCCAGGAAGAAGACTGAATGTTACTGATATTTGAAAAATAAGTTGCAGTTAAACTCTTCCTTTGTGGTTCTGCTCATTGGGAGGAAAGATTGCTGATTAGTAGATAGCAGTATTAATTTACAAAATCAGTATTTAATTCTAGGTTTTGCAGTATTTATCTATTAGGTGTGTTTACAACAGCAGTGTCACATGCTTGGTTAGATGACATTCCTTTTCTATGTGATACACCACATAAAAATAATGCACAGATATGAGAATATGATTGAAAAGCAATTCCAGAACAGTGCTTTTCTAGTCTCTTGTAGCAGAACAATTGAGTTCTGCACCATAAGCCAACTTTAGCTGGGTTTATCCCTTTCAAAATTAACCTACTACAGAAAAGCTTGGGGGTTTTTTGCTGTTTTCTCTTAGATTATTCTTCTTTCCTCAATTCCTGTGGAACAGGTGAGAATTTAATGCTGCATTGTAGGGCACAGAACTCCAAATTGGAGTCTATAGCGAAACGGTTAGGGAGTTGGTGTTTCTAAGGTTTCATTTTTCACCCTGATCTCCATCCCATTGAGAAGTATTCTGCCTTGATGTTAAAACAAAGTAAAGTATTGAGAATGTACACGATCATGCAACTGCGGAAACAAATCACACATCAAAGCTTCGATGTTTGCACTGTGTGTGAAACATAATGCCTGATGTATTGAAGTAATGTGGTATTTTAGAAAACCATATGTCATCAAAAAATAGAAGTGGAAAAAATTTGGAGCAAACCCCCAAAACTAAAAGGGATAACTGTGGATTTGCATAACGGCAAAAACAATTTCTGTGCATCTTAAAAAAAAAAATTGCAGATCTATGTCTTACTGGGCTTGCTGCAGTTTAAATAAAGTAACAATAAGCTGTGTGTAGGGTTTCGTTTTAATCAGAGGGATGATAAATTCTGATTTGCAACAAGGTAAAGTTGATATGTGAAAGAATTAAATAGTGATATGGCTTACTAGACAGTGGTCACGCTTGGGAGAAAGGTCTGAAAATACTGCCTCTTATATGAAGATGAGAAATTGTACCTTACACTCTGTCACTTTGCTCTGTACAGGAGGGTTATACGCTGCCCAATTATTTATGGTTGTACGGGTAACAGCAAACATAGCAATGGTCTAAGAATCTTCCCTGTGCTTTTCCACCAGCAGCTATCAGACAGAGTACAAGCTATGCAAACCTGCCTGGCCTTTGTATACCTGGACTCTAAACTAGCAAATACGTGTGCCTGTATTTAAAGCAAGTTTGTTTTCTGTTTTCTGCTGACTGCAGACCTTGTAGAGAACTTTCATGGCTACAACCAAAAGTTTGATGGCCAGAAAGCATTGGAATGAGCAGAAATCTTTCCCAAGCCCTCAGGGTAAGTAAAGCTTAAAAAGTACAAGATTACATTGTGCAAGTAAAAAAAACCTGAGCTCTCTTCTCCCCCCCCCCCCCCCCCCCCCCCCCCCCCCCCCCCCCCCCCCCCCCCCCCCCCCCCCCCGCCCCCCCCCCCCCCCCCCCCCCCCCCCCCCCCCCCCC
>VZSC01009393.1:10355-45480 GCA_013398225.1 Steatornis caripensis
CCCCCAAAAAAAAAGCTATTTGTGATTCATATTTTTCCAGTAAAAGCCAAGCTTGGCTGAAGTGTTATGAGAAAAGTCTGGGTAACTGTTAAGAAGCTCAGTTAATATTTTGTTGTCAGAATTGAGCAAACTGATAGATAAGAGGCATTACTACGTTGAATATTATGAAGCAGAACAGTTTTTGTCCCACTAAGTTAAGGGCCATGAATTTTGCTTCTAGTTGCTCACTAGAATTGCATAGTTAATTTTTTTGTAAGATGATTGAAAAGAATTAATTTAAAATCTGCTGGCTAGCAATGATTAGTGACCAAGGATAGTGACCTTCTGATGAATTAGAGACCAGTTATACACTACTGGAATTCAGTGTTAATCCTTCCCTTGCTGACAGGCGCAGTTAGATCCCAGCAGTAGTTAACGTCAGATTTGGCACGTGCCTTCTGTCTTTCGTAAATTGTTGGGATCATTGCATGGTTGTTAATGTTTGTTTAAGAGTTAAAAATTGAGATGTTAGGTTTCCTGACACTTCAAATGCTTCTGAATGTGGAGCTGGTTCTCAAAAACTCTTTAAATGAGATCGTTCAATGGTTACAATCTCATAAGAAATGGGATTGAATAGAGCAGGGGTTTCCTGTTTTTACTCTAAAAATAGATTAAAACATAGGAAGAACTAGGAAGTTTTGCATCTATTTTGAAGCTTCCAGTTGCATTGAAAATAACATTTTAGAAGGGCAGGTAAGAACACGGTAGTACTATGTTCATGCTTCTACCTTTTTTTAGCTAACGATCTGTATTTGGGAACTTCAGCATTTCTGGAACTTGTATTGCTGCTAGGTTTTCTCAGCAATCTGCTTTCCACTGGAATTTTAAATTTTAAAATCTAGGTCCACGTGCCTGTGTTCAGTAGCTCATACTGGAGTCCATACCAATTTTTCATCATCATGACTTAGAAATATTAGTGTTGCTGTGGTCATTTGAAGTCATTGCTACTTTTTCCCCTGTTTCAGACACACTTAGTGTTGCGCAAAGTGATGTTTATGAGTAGTTCACTAATAAAAGTAGCTTCATGATTTTCTTTTAATTGAATTTCACGAAGACCGTAAGATGTCTTCAAATGTATTTGTTGTTTGGCATCAAGCAGTGTGGAGGAAACCATCAGCGCGGAGAATTCTTGGGGTATAAACTGCTCGTGTATAATTAATTTTAAATACTTGCCCTTTGAAATTGAAGCTGTTTGATAGGATGCAGGAATCACACAGAGATTTTGTTTCCTGTTTGAATAAATCCTTGTGTTAGAATTGTCAGCATACATACAGAAAGCAAATAATCTCAAATTTTATGTTTGTATAAACATTCTGTCATCAAACTTCTTGCTGGAATATTTGCATAAAATAAACACCATAGATGACTGAACAATTAATGTAAATAAACTTAAGGATGTAGACACTTACTCATAAACATTTATTTCCATATTCATCTAGATTTAATTGTAAAACTGAGCTTTGGATCCTTCCTCGATATAAGTAAAGGTTCCTTATTTCATCCTTATCCTTTCTAATGAAATAAAAAATATGCTGATTTATTAACCTCACTTGAAGCTTTATAACAAACAGTTGGGGGTTACTTTAGCTAATATGGCATCTGTGCATAATTATGCATCCCATCACTCTTCTTTGTGCTACTCTACTCTTTCTATATTAAAAACGTCGGGATAATACTGCAAGCATAATGGTGCTGGCTTTTAATCAGCATAGACACAGTAAACAACTGTTCATTAGCAAAATTAGAACAAAGAATGGCTTAAAACTGTAACTTCTAAATAAAAAGCTGATTTTGTTAGTTAAATAAAACATTCTGTAAATATTTCTTATTTTACATGTATTTTCCATTTAACTCAGTTGTAAGGAACTTTTGGCAGTCTAATGGATTCTTTGATCGCTTGGCATTCTCTAACTATACTAGCCTTGCATTTTACGTATTTAAAATGTTCATACACATACGTGTAACAAGTTGTTCTGCAGAAACTCTTAGGCAAAGGTCTCAATTTTTTAGCAGAAATGGATCGGTTCAGAAAAATGTCATATTTGTGTTCAAATGGAAAAAAAATCGAATTTTAAATGCTGTTCTTTTATTGATATATGGATTGATCATGTTGATTTGGATCTGTTTTAAATTCTGGAAGCTCATCTAAAATTTTGCATCCAATTTATCTTATGTTGTGAAGTAGCAAAGAGGGGGATGTAGGGGAATTAAATAAGGATAATAATGGCCTCCTTTGCTGTGTTGAAACTCTTCCAGCAGCTGCGGCTTGTCTTGGTGAAAATGAACAGATAGAATACAAAAGGATGAAATGTTTGAGTTGGTCCTCAATACTGAATTTCCAGGTAAAAACATGATAGCAGTTCTTCTCTCAATCAACCCCGTGTCTTCTTCTTTCTTCCCTCCCGAAATGAGTCAAGCCATGATCCCGAAATGATTTTGGCCAAAACTTGTGTTTTCAAGGTGGCACAAACCTTTTTGGTCAACGCGTTACTTTGGATGGAAGAAAAAAGAGAGGAAAAAAACCCAAACCCACCCAAATTCAAACCATGTGGGCGAATTTAATGGAAGTTTTCTTTGCTAAATAAAACAGTTCTAAAAACACCAAGTAATTTAAAAATACCTACTCACAGTTGTCTGAAATGGAGAAGGGTCTTATAATAGTGAAGAAGATACTCTGTGAAAGCTGTTTACTGATACTGAATCACTCTACAAGTTTCTGCCTATATTCCTGTTATACCATAAGTAGTAGAAGAACATATCAACTGAATGGTCCTTGATGGCGTCCTTTAGAGAAAGGATGTGGTTCAAACATGTCTCTTTACTCCGTTGGTGTTCTACAAGCTACGATTTGGTGTAGTATCTGTTCTGAGGACAAAATAACAATTGCATGAAGTAGCAGATTGTTTAAAGCGTTTCAATAGTCACTTAAGATTCAGACACAGATTTTTGACATACCTTGAAAGAGAAGATGAAACTGTCTGAATGAAGATTGACAGGCAAAATGAGTAAGAAAAGATAATTTCACATGAATTGGTAGAATGATTTTCTTTATGTGACTGATGACTTTCAGATAAAGGAGGCAATTGCCTGTTTCAGCTTTTGGTTGTAAATTCTGAGCAGGTGCTATCCAGTACGTATTTTTCAATTGGAGGTATGATTTACAGCATGTGTGTATGATGTTGGTAGTGTTGAAGGAGGAAAAAAGAATTTTAAAAATGATGATAAATATTTGCGTGTGCTCTGTAGATAGTTGTCTTAAATCTGTCATGATTTAAAGGTGTAGAAATGTTTTCTCCCACTTTCAGAGAAATCAGCATAACTTGCTTAATTTCAGAAACAAATTATGTTACCAATCATTTAGGGTACTGCACAGAGAGACTGGGGAAAGAATCTTGTGATGCAGGATAGATATTATGAACTCAGTACCAGAGAAGGTATTTTACACTTAGAAGAAAGGAATGTTTTTCCCAAGACAGCTCTCACCCACTCAGATAAAATGAGTCCTTGAACTGCTTATTCTGATGTGCTGTATTTGCATTTTCTGTTCGTTTCTTACCAGATTCAGAAGACTAAATAAAGTAAATGGGGTAAAGAAGGAATGTTTTAAGTCTTTGGTGGTAAAGTGCCAAGCCAGCATTTGCTAGCAACTCTATTTTTCAATCAAATGTCAGAATTGCTTTTTTGTTACTGGGTTGCTGTGAGTAAACTTCAACTAAATAGTCTGTGGGACTATATATGTGGCACTGTTCAGCTGAAGTTTTCGACGATATGGCTACTTATCTCCTATAAACAAATGCCTGCTTTGTCAAGTGGTGCATTCTACGATACTGGAGCTTTGTGGATGTATAATCAAAGCGTGTTCTTCCCCATGAATCCTGTTCTTACCCACGAAGACAGGTTTGTAAATGACTTTCAGAGTGTTTTTTCCTTCTATTACATATTTGGTAGCATAGATTTCAAATGCGAAAGCAACGTTGTATGTCCCATTTACTTTGTTGCCCCAGCCAGCTGGTTGGATTTTGCTGAGAATTGGGTAGGTGAATGCACAATGGAGTTGATATAGAAGTAACACAGTGTAAGTATTCTGTTGCTCTTCCCCAGTAGAAATCTTAACTAGTAGAATAAACAGTAGAACAAACATTACATGCACTGCTCGGCCTGTTGTTTCTCAACTATAAGGTAAAATTGGCTAAACTGAACATTTGCAAGCACTCCCATAATAAAATAATAAGCTTTTTAGTTATGAAGATATATGCAGTTTACCTAGACATGGACTCAAAGTTTAGCATGTGGAAAATTGTTTTTCCTCTTCTGCCTGCCAAGAATTTCCGTTTCATAATGTCAAATGAAGATAAGCACATTGCAGCCTGACCGTTGAATACTGTGCTGACATTAAGTAACAGGTTTGGGGAAACAGTTTGAGAGCCTCTGGAGCAGCAGATTTCAAACAGCAATGCTGCAAAGGAGAGAGGCAAAAGCAGTGTGTTGGAGCGTGTCAAGTTTTGAATTTATAAATGTTAAGACAGAATTCCATTTATCCTTGGTGCAAGTTCATCATACTCATTTCTATCTTAGTTCTGGTGTAAGAATAAAGAACAGACTGGTGTTTGGATCAGCTGGTTTTTTCCAGGTTGGCCATGATTTGAAGAAATATGTACCTGTACAGCAACATTTGCTAAATGTGTGCGCATCACGAGTTGTGATATTTTCGTGAGCTTTTCTCTAAACAAGTGGAAATTTTGGAGAAGAGATACTATAAAATAGGGATATTTTCCTCCTTTGTCTGTCTTTAAAAGTAGCACTGAGTTCAATATAGTGGCCTAAATTTGTCTTGCCTCAGCTCAACAGAAAAAATTACAGTAAGTAGCTTAGGGAGAAGTGGCAAAGTAGTAATTTGAAACAATTCTCATTAATTTCAGTGGGACACTGTTTATGACCAGACTGAATGATATAGCTTTAGGTAAGGTTTTTCCATGTTTGGCCCACTCCCAGCTGCTTACGTTCAGCAAGTGCATTCTTTTCAAATGTAGGGTATGACGTATTATGTGCATGTCCCATTTACTTCAGTGAAACCTTGATTTCCAAACAAAAATTTCTATTGATATCAGAAACTAATCGCTAAAATTTCATGGTCTGAAAAACATTTATGTACTGTATCAGCATGCCTTTTTGGATAGCAAACCCACCGTGGTTGATGTCGATGCTGTGCAAAGCAGATCTCTGCCCTGTGCAGATTGCCATATTAATTCTACTCAGACATTGCCTTCCAAAAAATCAGTGTGGTGGTGTTTTCTCATCTCTAACCATATATTCATCATTAATCTACTTTGGAATACAGCATGATTTGTGACATGACAGTAATACATCTGACATAAGCAATCAGGTGAAATGTTATTGTAAGGCAAGTGGACAAGAGAAACAAATTTAAAAATTAATAAGGGAATAAAATATGTGCATTTTATGCGTGTTTTTCTTTAAACACTTTATAAATAAATTGGTTTCTATTTCAAGAAATCGCGTGCATACTGCTTGTAGTATAACTGCACTGGTGTGAACTGCTATCGTTCTAACAAGGGAGAAATGCTAAAGCTATACTTTTTAAGTTCTTGGAGTACTTTTTACTTCCACATGGAGAACTAATTGAGCAATAGTGGATGATCCAATGCATAAATAGTTATGTTCATCTGTATTCAGCATAGTGGTGGATTTGGAGTCCAATATGAAATTTAACATTTTTGCTAATCTGGGATAAACTACTGCTGATTTAATAAGTAATCTTTTTGTCATTTTGAACAAGTGTTTAGGTTAGTATTTCCCTTTTTTGGTACTTGTCATCTTAACGTTGATCCTCTTGACCTTGAAAAGAACTTTTTGCGACATTTTATACTATTCTCGTGAAACACAGTTATAGCTGTCCAGGTTATGGGTATGTCTGCAAATTTCCTTTTGGATTTAGTATATAAACTGAAGTATCCTCATTTGGAAAAAGGTGATGTAAGGTAAACAAGAAGTCTGTTGGATGCATCCACAGCAGTGACAATTCATGGAAAAAATATCAAATATTGACTTCAGTGGTGTTACACTGATTTAATTTGGCTGAGAATCAGGTGTATGTTATAGCAAAAAGGCAAAGAAACTTTGACTTGTCTCTTCTGAATCTATTTATTGTATTTTATGTTTCCCTTTTACGTATTACAATATATTTTTATTTTCTGAGGAAGGAATCATCAAAACAGTAGTTGACAAGAAGAGATAACAAACAACAGAGATACTAATGCTTCTTGTGCTTCTAAAATGTTATTTGTACAGGTGTTTAGAGATCACTTGAAAACTAATGTTTTCCCATGGGTACTAACAGAAAAGCTATATGATTATAAAGTGTTTCTAACCTGGGGCACGTGAGCCTCAATCCAAGTATTTTTTCAAGTTTTGTGGCAAAGATTACTTGACAATATTTACTTGCCACGATAAATTATTGCCTACTCACAAATGGAAATCATTACAACAAAATTGAAGTTGATTCAGAATGGAGGTTTAAGTTCAGACCAAGTTAGTAACAAGATAACCAGGAATGAACACTGGAAAAAAAGATTACGTGAAGTTTGTCAGATTTTATATGCATCTTCTTGTATGAAAACTACTTCTATACATGAACAGCCAGCTGTATCGTATCTACCTATAGCCGTAAGTGGATTCATAGGGAAAAGTAATATTAGGATGAACTCATATGATACTGCTGTTCCCTGATTCTTCCAGCCTTACTTTTAGCTAGAAGACTTTCTCAACTTGATATGGTTATGCTGCTTTTGACGTACACTATTATATTGAAGTGATTTATTGCTTGCCAAGTACTTTTGGGGGGGGGGGAACCTCACAAACCAACAACAAAAGAACTCACAAACCAAAAAAAAACCACACCCCACATCTGTACGTGGTAAGAACAAGCCAGAGGTGAGCATCTGGTTCTATAAGCCAGGATGGTTTGTTCTTGAAGAGTTCCTTCCTGGTGCAACTTCTGTGAATCACTGTCATGGGATCCTATTGATGTGATATATTGCCTTTCACCTCCCCCAGTAAAGCCAGGCAAATCTTCATCACCCTTTTCCCAGACCTATTCATTTACCCACAACTCGTGGAAGATTAGTTAAAAACCGTAGACTGATAAATCAGCAGAATTTCTAAGAGCCTGTTTGTGCCTGAAGTCTTTGAAGGACTCGTATAATTGCTGCAGAGCTGTTTACCTCTGCCTCAGCAGAATAGGAATTAGCCCCTGTACGTAGTGATGCATCTGGAAGTACTTCTCCAGACAGTGTATCTTCTGAAAGATGTCTCCTTTTCTCTTCCCTCTGTGGAAAGTGTGATTCAGTTTGCACAGCAGCTGTGGCCGCAATCTACTCTTGCAAATCATCGAAACAACACTTAACTACTGTCACTTCTGCCAAGGAGCTGGTGCCTTGCCAGTGCTGTTTTTTCATGTCTTGGTGTTTGTAAGATCTCAACACGTACTGCTTTGAGGATTTGGAAATCATCTTGCCTTTCAGGGTCTCGTTTGGTAAGTGAGATGGATGAAGTCTGACCAAAATGAAATATTTTACTCTGTCAGTTATGCCTTATATTCTTAAGGGAAAACATGATGCTTAAACTGGCTGCCTGCTGGGATTAAGGCGAGCTGTTGGAAGAGAACTCATCTGGATGTGAAATAAATGCCAAGTGTGGTGTGCGTTGGGGAGAGGGGTAAGCAAGCTTGGCTTTTTGCCGATTGCTTAGGTTTCCGTGACGAATAAAAGATTTTTGGAAGTGGTGTGATCGCTGCAGGAAGTTTAGTCTTGATAAATTCTAGCACCCGGTTTCTGAACTAGCCATCTGAGTTTGGCAACAAGTAGGCTTTCTGAGCTTTATCTTACTTAATGGGCAGAGCACCAATTTAAAAGTCAGCTTTGATTTGAAATAGAAATTTTGCTTTGTTTTTATGGTACTTTGAAGATTAAATACACATGAGCTTTCAGATCTGTTTGTTTCCTCCTTATCCCTACTCCTTCAGTTGCTGTACTCTAGTGTCTAATACCTTGTAGTAAGGGCTGTTTTCAAAGATGAAGTTTTTTGCACTTTGGCATTTTGCCTTTTCCTATGTGAGAGTAGACTTTATACACACCCAGAAGCATGTTGAAGGAATCCAGTGTTTATATCTGGTTGAAAAGATAACGCTTTGCAAAAGATGATGTTTTTCAGTACTGTTTTCACTTGCCAGTAACAACCTTTGAATTTGGTTTGTTGACTATCAAGCTAGGGGATTAGGGGAATTGAATACCTAAATTGGTTTTTGGAAGTGGGGACTGGTAAGTGCAATAAAAGCTTTTTGGGACATGATGCTTGCCATGGCAGCAGGATGGACTTAGTATGTAAAACATGTCGGCCAGCTCCAGGTTCTTCTTTTCCAATGGAGGAAGGAGGATGACTTTAATTGTTCAAAGGGTGGACTTAATACCCAAAATCTGGGTGTATGTTGTAGTAAGACTAATGGGTGAAAAAGGCAGCATGTATTTCCGGATATAGTTCAGTCATTTCTAGTTGCATTAGGATACAATTTTCATAAAGGATATCAAATAACAAGTGTCATGTTATACATCAATCACTAAATACTTGGAACTGAAAATAAATTTTCTCCACAGGTTATCTTACTTGTTCATGATGTTTCTGGTACTTCCTCACCAAATGCAAACTGTTGCACTGGTTTGTAGTGGAAACTGCATTATTGCTCATGGTGGGGAGGAACGTAGTAATTCCTGTGTTTCTAATCGTAACGAAAATGGAAGAATCCATTGGTACGAGTTTGTGTGTGGGAGGTTAAGGATATCCAACATTGTTCACTTATTTTCTATCTGGAGAGCCTGAATTACCACACTTTGTACTGTTCTCTTGTTCGGTTTGTAACACGCGGTGAGAAAAGCAGTTTCTTTGAATTTTTAGATAGTTGACTCTGCAATTGTTCTTTTGAAATAATTTTATTTTGGGAGGTGAGAAAAACAATTGCCGCTGTTTTTCTGCAGCGACTTGTATATACTGGTTATTTATCGCCCTCTTAATGTAGTTGAACGCGAAGAAGTGTTATTATGTGACTGATTATTTCCTTTGCTGTATTCTGTTTTCCTTATAATATTTAGCTGAAAGAATAAGGTTGTTGTAGTGAATAGCAATGAAAACAAGTACCACTTGAAATGGGAAGCTGGGCAAAGTGTGGGAAGATGTTTTGTTATACACCTTTGTTTATTTTACTAGGATGTATGACTCTTAATCTTTACCAAACTTGTGTGATTTTTTTGCATATTAACCACTGCTGAATGCAGGAAAAAAACCAGTAGGATATGTTTTGTGATAGATTTACGCTTATCTTGAATGAAAGATGGCTCTTGGGCATTCAATGACGGTGCAAATGACTGTAATCTTATGACACCAAGTGGATGTTTCCTCTATATAAAATAAGATGATAAATTGTGATATCACTTTCAATTTTCTACAAAGAAATTCTGTTTATTTTCCTTCCTTTATATGCTCATTGTGCTTTTGTAAGATGTTCTTTATTTCTATATTAGCAAGTCTATTTGTCCTCCAGTGAGGTGAACTGCTGTTTCCATTGCAGCTTGTTTTTCTGCCAGAAGTCTGAATCCGCTTCATGAATTTCTTTGACTCTGTCGATGAGAGAAGTTTGCTATATATTAGTATATTGATCTTTTTTTTGACGTTAACACAAATGAACTGGAAAACAATCCCTAGACTTGAGAAAAAAACCAAACAAATGGAAAATGTTTTTTTCCTATGAAAGTACGTGATTTAAAAGAAAAACTTTTATAAGTTGGGGTATTTTTTATTCAGGTTCTCTTGATTTGAAGTAAAATGTTTTACATTTCTGTGAAATAAACCTCAGTCTTTTCTAATGTTTATTATGATGGATGCACTCACTAAGTACTTTGAATCAACTGTTGTGCCTTTATGTATAACCACATATGGGTTTATTTGATAAAATAGGGACACTCTGACAAAAGCTGATTCTGTAGTGTTATTGTAATATTACTAAATTGCCCCTTTTTATAGAAGGAAATGTTATGTTCATACTACATATCTCTGCAAAGATATGTAACATGTGAAATAGTGCCTTTAAGATGTTTGCTTTATGTAGTTGTCCTGTGTGCCTCTGTCATCATTTAGCCAGATGTTCTATTGCCCAGTGACCCCTCCCCACCTGCGAAGGGGGAATCCGGAAAAGAATAATTATGTGGGTTCAAATAGAAACAGATTTAATAAGATTATAGTAAAAACCTAATATTAATGCCAGTACTAATGTAAAACACACAAAGTTATACTCACTACATGTAGTAGTGGTGAGCTGAGCTCTTTCAGCATTCAGTGCCAGATGTCAGACCCTGCGAGCACCACAGCTCCAGCGAAAGCGTGATGGTCACAGGAAAGGGGAGAGCAGGCCTTGGGAGCAGAACAATGGGGAAGACCCTCCAGGGATGGCTGCCCTTTTGAGGAAAGAGAACCATCGCCACCAAACTTTGCAATTTATGGTGAGAGTGATGTTTATGGTATGGAATACTGCTGTTGGCCTGGGTCAGCTGCCCTGACTTTCACTCCTCCTAGCTTCAGTACCTGGCTAACTTAGAATAGCTAGAGACTTTGGTCACTATGGAACCCCCCACACCATGGCCGGCCATGAACTCAAACAAAATGTCTTTGTTCCCACTGAATTTGGTGCTGCAGTCTTCTCAGACGTAGCTTTCCTGAATAGAAAAATGATTCTATAGCAGTTGAAATCAGGACAGCCTCCAGCCTCTTACACCAGTTCTCTTTTGGTTGTCCAGTTTCAAGTTTGGAGTTTCAAGGAACCATGTACTTGGTAAATTTTTTTGTTAGCGTTTTCTTATTTTTACATCACACAGTTTAGGCTTTTGTATTGTAGAACTTAGTGTTAGGAAATACAATGATTAAGCAGTTGACTGAAATTACCTAGTGGTTTCTGGAAGTGTGTAAAGCTTAGAAAAGTATGTTGCAGGAATGGGTTGAGGGTAAGTGGTGTCTACCTTGGGAAACAAAATGGCCTAGGCGACTTCTTGATTTCTTTTAGGCATTTTGGCTATGATTCTGTTTAAACTAATGTGAAGAATTACTGCAATTATCTTTGCACTTAGGTATCTCATCAAAGGACATCTGAAGTGACATTTTCACAAGGATTATTATCCTCAATTTTTTAAAATTCAGAAATCTCAGTTCATTTCAGCATGCCATAATGCTGATGAACAATCTTAACAGAGGGAGAATGACATCCGTACTTTGGGCATAGAGGTGTAGTATCAGGCCACGCTACTGAGTTTTCTTCACTAAGTTTGTGAGTACTTTCAACATATTACAGCTTTTTCTACCTACCCTAGTCCCTCTAGAATGATTACAGACTTCCACAGAAATATTAATTAATTATCACTAACTCAGTCATACAGTAAAATAAGATATCTGTATATCTTGGGTATACTCCAATCACAAGAAAATGGGTAACAAGTATCTAATGGTAATGAAATAATTGTATCAAAGTGCGTTATATACATCGGTTCATTAAATGTAATGTAGTGTAAGCTGAATAATATAAGTCAATTCACTAAGTACTGACTATACATTAATCCATTGATTTCAAGCCTCCATGTATTTTCAATTATTAGATAAACAGCATGCAAATAGTTCTATTTTAATCAAAGATAGTACTATAATTTTCAAGTAGTATTTAAAATAGTATTCAAAATTATATTACAGCTTACATGAGAGAGAAGTTCAGTGCTTCTCTGAGGAATTCTGAGTGTGATAGAAATGCCATAGGAGAAAGACACAGATTTGATCTTAAGACAAAACATACTCAGGAAGTGTATAGAAATATAATATAAATATCACTTTGGTTCTGTAAGTGTGTAGCCTCAACCCTATTCAGTCATGTGGCGTATACCTTACTTAACACAAGTGATATTTTAATAAAAAGTAGTCATATACCCAGCATGGAAATTTCATAATAAATGCATAAAACAGGAATACCACCTCTGCAATGAATGGTCTCATTCTGTCTACTCCAGTTTTATTTCTGGAACTTTGTGTTATTTTGCTGCAAACTGTGCAGTTCCCCCTTTGCAAGCATTTAAACCCTAGAAACCCTACTTTAAGTATAGCAGGATTCTGTTTTAACTATGCCTTTGGTAACGAAAGGAATAAGAGTCAGTTTCTCTTACATAGGGTAACTTTTTGTAGGATTGTTTCCAGTACAGAACTCTAAGGTAATGCGTGTGATCTATGGAGGTGATGTGGAGGTGTGTGTAGTATGGAGGTGGTATGGAGACATCTTTAAGCAGCTGATCCATATCAGCTTTAATTCTTTTCGTTGGTGCTTCCACTCTTTCTTGCTATCCTTCTCAAGTAAGAATATGGCAGTAGACCTGTAAGCATGAATCCATATGGAGGAATGTATCAAGGTCAAAATGCTTCAATCACTTTTCCAAAATGCTCATTTTGTGTTAACAATCGTGCTACTTGAATGATTTGCAAGTTCAAGTCGAGGCAAAAGCATGCTATTTATTTTGTCAAAGGTGAGCTAATGTGATGCTCTGGGAAGACAGGGTAACCTAGAGAAGAGATCTAATTATAACTGCAGCTTATTTCAGTAATATTTTGGTACCAGTGGGGGGAACAGTCACTTCTAGCAGAATGACGAGTTGTATTTTTGCTTCTTGCCGACAGTATCTATGAATGCATTTGCTTGCTGTAGCAAATTAAATCGTGTCCCTCTTCATAATCTGGGACGGCCAAGGAGACTACTACTAGTCTGCATGTCCCATCTAGGGACTCCATGCAGTCTTATTCCTGTCAGGGTATCTAATCAGCTGTAAGTCCTTTCTGTTTCCTCTTTTGTAGGCATGACTAAGTCTCAGGTGATTACTTAAAATTTTCAGGCAGCTACAGCTAAAATCTCAAACTTTTTGGAGTAAAACAAATCCTTTTGTTGATGTCAGTGCTTTGTATGTCAAGGTGAAAATAAATATCATACTGCTTAAGCTGAAATGAATGATAAAATGGGTGGGGAAAACAGGAAATAAATTCTAGTGTAAACTTTCCTGTAATTCTAGGGAGGGTCTTTCATTTCATCTGCTTTCTCCATTAACTGAATGCTGTTTCCTACTAGAGAAAACTTTAAAAAAAAAAAACCCAAACAAAACTGTATCATTTGTAACAATAAATACTCTTTTGCTAAATACTGAGAACAAGTCAGAAGGGAGGAGTTTAGGTAGTAAATTTTTGTAAAACGTATGGGATTTCTTGTGCCTCCCTAGTTAAAATGTGTGCTGTTTCAGACTAAAATAAAATGTAGGCTCTGCATTGGGAAAAGCTATTTAAAGAAAGATCGATTTTTTTTTTCTCTGATATTGAGGATGTAGAAGTAGGTAGAAGACTGATCATGAGTAATTGGTTATGAATATTTTATCCGTGAAGGAGTTCTCAGTACAAAAATAAGATGACAGAGGCAGAAATGGAAGAAAATAGCATTGGGGCATTAGGAAAGGGGTGGGGGGAATTGTTCCTTCCAATTTACATTGTGGAAAGCAAAAGTGGACATGATGCTATAGGTTAGGAAAATATGCCCTTTAACGTCTGCACGTATTTCAGGTTCTGTGTTTTCTCATTCTCTAAACAACAATTGTTCTATCTGTTGGTCATTGTCCAGGATAAAGATAAACATAGAAAAACATCTAGCAGAGGAGAATAATATTTAAATCTCTGGATACAACTTCATCTCCCTTTTTGAGATGACTTTTTCTTCCTTTTCCTGCTGGTCCACTGGATGGCTCTCTGATCATTTACCTGCTGTACTCAGACATTCCTCTGTAGGGTGATCATTTGCTTAATATCTTGCCAATACTTTTGCTTCTCAGTGTTGAACGCAAATACTACTAATTACAGCAGCAGAAACAATTAATCAGACATCTTTTCTATACCAAGAGCAGTGGCACGGAGAAGGACATCATTAGAGTTGCTTTGAAGGGCCAAGCCTCAGCCCCTCCTGGGCAGTTGTTGTCTTACATCATCTGGAGATTTTTTCGAGGAGCAGCACGAAGAAGTGAAAAGGGAGTTTAGGGTGTTTATAAGGTGCATTATTATTCAGAATGGGGCTAGCTTATGCATACATCTGGGTTTAAGGGTGAGAATGGTTCTGCTTGTCTCTGAGTAGGGTTTTCTACTAGAATCTGAGCGTCCCGTGTCCCAGTGACCTAGAACGGTGTGTAAATTTGCTATTCAAGATAAAAGCATCTTATGCTGGCTGAAAGGATGCTTTACTGGTGTCAGTGTCAGTATTAAACAGCTGGCTTGGTGAGAGGTGTTTGCAGGCTTGGACTCATGCCTTCTAGTGTTCAAATATATATATACACACACACTCGGTATCAGATGTACCACAGTGTCCACAGTGTGAAAATCCACAGTTTTGATAGGAAATGTTATAGCAGGGAAGCGCATTCCTAGGCAGTTTCAGGCCTAGGTTTCTCGTTACCTGTGTTCTTGAGGTTTTCTCTTCTAAGAGAAATCACAATACAAACAGATGCGGTCTAATCTGTACTCTGCAAAACGTATGTTGTGTCTTAAAAAGTTATCTAGAGGGGAAGTAAATCCAGAAGGCAAATGATGCTCTAGTCGATTAAAAGTGAAGACAGCAAGAGCTTTTTATAGCTGTCTTTTCTTATAAATCATCGACATCCTCTCCTTGGGAGATTGCCAGCATAAAATCCAAGAATTTCTTGGCATTACTGAAATCAGAGGAGACCTAGTTTATATTCCCAGAACTGTGTGGAACAGAGCTGGGAAGTGTTTCATTTCTGCACCGAAGCAGAATAAGCTTCTTCAAAAAAAAAAAAATTACGTACATTCACAAATCTATAGCACTATGTAGTGGCAGTACTATAAACTGTATCACAGGGAACTACTGCTTTAGTGCAGTCTCTCTAGAAAAAGGTCTAATGCATAAAAAATCTTTCATTTCTATCTGGTTTTGCTTCTCTGAGATACTCAAGCTGTGTTGATACTTGAGCTGTCTCTGCGCTGTGTTAGCGAGGTCAGAGAGCACGTGAACGGTTCCCCAGTCATCTGCATTGCTTAACTGTAAGATCAGGTTTTTGCCTTTGTTTTGGATCATTCCCTTTTGTCCTTGCTAGAACAAAGATTTAGAACAGCCCAGGGGTTACGGTGTTCCAGGGACTGCTCCCTAAAAGCCGTGTGGCTAGGATGCTATCAAGTTTGCTTTCCTCTAGCACTGACTTGGCAGGCTTTGTGCCTCTAGCACAGCCACGCCGGTGGGCTGATGTGAGTGGCTTTTTAACTGTGCTGCCTTCTACTTTTAGTTCTGCTCTGAGTGTTTCCCTGTATAAAACCTTTTACCGGTGGGATTGAGGAAGGGCCAATTTGTAGAGTAGTTCTTCTGTGAAAGTCAAGGAAGCTGGACTAGCAGACCCATGCAGCTGCTGTGCAGTAGATGGATTATTTAATAATTTAATCAGTCAAGTAGTCTATAACTCTATAAGAAGTGTTCAGTAGTTTTCCCTAACTGCTAAACAGCCTGAAAATAGTTCCAAGGTCTTAAATAATAGAACCTCTTCTAATTAGCGAGATGACATTCTTTCCTTGTCTCAGCAAAACTCACTTCAGGATTCTGTTAGGTTCTTAGAACCATAGTGTGCTGCAAAAAAAAAAATATTTCCCAGAAATCAGCAATGTTTTGGAAGCTATTTGTAAAAACAAAAAGCTCAAACAGGAATTTGTTAGAGCTGTATGTGAGTAATGCTTCTGACTACATGAATGGAGCTATTCTAATACTTTGGACCAAATCTTCTGCTATTTGTGTTAAAGGGGTTTAGCTCAGGTGCTTAAACAGTGTGATGTATTGTTTGGTAGCTGTTGGAGCAAAGCTATTGATATGCAAGTAAATAATTTGTCATAGAAGTCTGTCTATTACTTCTTTTTCCTCTTCTTGAGAGACAGAAGTATTGTCTGGTGGAGTTGGAGACTGTATAGACTACTAAGCTTGCTGGAAAAGCAAGGTCCATTGCTCCATCTTTCCAGTGTATCCCCTCTCACAGGTGTGTGCTTACAGCACCAATCTGCTGCTCAGGAAGATATCCCACTCTTCTACTGTACAGCACCTCTGTCTTCTAGGTAGCCTCCAGACAACTCCTGAGAACACCAGGCAATATATTGTACTCGTTATCACGTGAAGATAGGCTAACATTAGCCACAAGAATATTTTTGTCTCAGGAAAATACCTCTGGCTTGGTCACTTTCTCCAGGACAAAATCCAACTCCATTTCTCAGGTTTGACCCACACTCTGGATGAACTATTTTTTTCACGATATGTTTCCAGTGCTTCTGGCTGTTATAAAAGCTGTAAACTGCTGACCAAAAGATGACTGGTCTGTAGCACTAAACCAAGTCCCAGAAGCAGAAGTGATGACTGAAAGGTACATATCAATTTACTATCCAGATACTTCAATTTTTCATGTACTTAGTCTCCAAAGAAATAAAAGACTTTTTCCTAGTTCAATATGGAATGATAATCACAAAAGTGATTTTTGTCATCTGTCTTCAAGTATTTTGTCTAAGCTAAGGTTCATGAAGGAGATGAGCAGTAAGAAGGGTAAGCCATAATGAGAGTAGTAGTAAAACATTTTCTTACCTGGTACTAAAGACATGATCATAATGAAATTAGAAATGCAAAATTACAGTTCTCTTTCTCAGTTTCATTTACTCTTGATTAATTTACATTTTAATAATTTAATATTTAAGTATTATTTTTGAACTGTTACCTTATCTCATAGTACCCTGTCAGTGGTAATCTAAACTGGAATAAGTTTTCAATTAACTAATATATTGCTAATGACTTTTTAGACTGCTAAGCAAAATAAGTCTAAGATTTATAGACAGATTATAATTCTGAAAGCATAAAACTATGGAAAACTGCAAAATAAGGACAATGTTGTGCCTATGTACCATAACTGAGAAATAAAGCAAATAACGATTCTTCTTGCTAGCTAAGGAAGTATGTGTAGGTACATAGAAATAATGAGCTACTTCCATTGGTTAAACACAGATCCATTCAGCTATACCCAATTTCTTTTTCATATGTATAGGCCTATATTTATGCAGATACACATCTGTTACAGATATAAGAAATCTATATGACCGTTATTGAGATGTGTATATGTTCCTCTGTTTTCCTCCTTACTCTTTCTACTTGTATGTACTATTGCAGTGCTTAGGAAAGGAGCAGTCCAATTTTGCCCTGGAGACATAATTTAGTTTCGTATATTGCTGTTTTAAATGCTTTTCTCCCACAAAACCTAGGTCTTCGTTTCTGTTCTGTAATATGAGATATTAAAGTATATTTTTTCCACACATATGCTTCTGCTCATACTTGCGCTCCTTTCACTCTGTACGAACTCAAGTGTTCAAGGTAACAAGGAAGTGCAAAATGGAAGGAATAAAGAATTTTGGAATTTTTAACCTAAGCAAAGATTAAAAACTAGGAAAAGTTAATTTGGTAAGATGCTTATACAGGATATTTTTCTTATGATGGATAGTTTATAAATTATACAAAGGAAGAATTTGTGTTAAAATTTGAACTTAAAAAGGTTTTCTAGTGTAAGCCAGTCTTTGTAGTGGAGGGAAAAGGGGCAGGCAAGGGGTAAGGTCAATAGTCCCAGCTAACCTCAGAAGCAGTAGGGTTTCTGTGGCGAAGCCGTAATGCCAAAGGTATTCGTCATGACATATAGAAGATATTTCTAACTTAGTAACCAAGAAATTAGGGCTTGACTCTCATGAGTTCTTGGTTTTAATTTGAGGTGTACATAATACTTATAAGACAACTTCTGATGTCTTCATTTTCGTGAAGTAAGGAAGAATAGAAGGTTGTGAGGTCTCAGGTTTATTCCTGTAACTTTAATACCTATAGTGGGTCTCAGGGCAGCTTTGTAAATAAGGTTTGCAGAATGCATTGGTACTGATTGCTATGCTGCTCTAAGAAAAGATCAAAAGACCAGTACTTGGGGATTGTTTTTTCTTTTCAATGGTGAATTTTCTTGAGAACATCTGTCTGTTGGTTCACGCTGACATTTGAATAATACTATTGAGGGCTGAGAAATTCTGCTAGCTCCTAGAACTAGCTACTGTGGAGAAACTAATTGTTGTATGATTTAATTATAAAATTTGGAGTTCTACTAACTTCAAAAATTTGCCAGCTCTCCTGGTTGTTTTCTAAGTAACTAAGTAAACGAGCTGTAGAAACATTAGCTTTCTTACCTTGTCTGACCTGCATGTTCTCTCACTTTTAAGAAAGGTACTTCTTTTTAACTGTAGGGTCTAAAAAGTTTTATGTCAGGTCTGGAAATCAAGATGAGCTCTGTTCCCTTTTTAAGGCTATTCTTATGCCTGATCTCTACTGTTGCTTCTTATTTCTTGGCTTTTTCCCTCCCCGTGGACAACGGGTTAATGTAGAGTGTCTGAGACACTTTTCAGTGAAGTTTCTTTGTGTATCGAGAGGTTGGATGCAGAACCGTGGTGCTTGTCCAGTGCAGTTCAGTTGAGTGGTGGGGAATACATAAGAGCAAAGTTTAAGCCAGAAATTAAATTGAGGATCCAGGAGAGCTTTAGTCTGTCTTCTAAGTGAATACCAAAACTACATGGAAATAAGCGTGATGGTGTTCATAGGGCAAGGAAAAATCAGGTCTTTGTCCACCTCATGAAAACCATGTCCGTGCCTTGCAGCCTTTGCAATATCCTTTGCAGGAGATTTATTTAAAATAAATACAAACTTGTAAAACTTCTGGTTTCATTCAGAACAAGTGTGAACTGTCAGCATGACCAAATAGTTGGAATGCAAGGGTTTGTACACGGATGGTGAAGCAGCAGCAAATGAAAATGTGGTCCGTTGGCAGGACAGCAGTGACTATTAATTAATTTGGGAAACAAGAGAGGAAAAAAAATCTGAGGCAGCTTGGACTTGAGCTAAAATAGTACAGCAAGATTAAAATCAGTAATTTCCAGGGGTGTTAATTAGAACTGGGACCACACATAAAAGTGTGTCTGGCAGAATACGCTAAAGTAGTAATGTCTGTGTCAGGTTACAGAGAATAATGATTTTGATTTAGCCTATCTTCTTGTATTAAATAATTTTTTCCTCCACACAGTGCACGTAGTCACTGGGGAACAGAGCTTATTAGAACTGAAATGATAGCCAATACATCTGCCTTCATCCTCTCAAATTTTGAGCTCTCGTACATCAAGTCCAAAGCTGCGAACTCAGCCACAGCATTATGGATCTTGGAGCCTGAAGGTAGGATCCAGTGTTAATGGAAATTCCTTCCTTTTCTTCAGGTTATCTTAAAATTTCTGATAAATCAAGTGACATTATAAAGCCTTTTAGCAGGTTTAGCTCAGTTTTGTTAATCCTCTGGCGGATCATAAATATTTGAAGTTGATTATTTAAAAGGAGAAGGGAGGTAAAGGAGGATATTTACCTGTGAGCTAATTTAAATAAAAACATGGATGTATCCCTGTACAGAGCTTCCTTCATTTAAAAGCTCTGAGAACTTCCAAAAATAAGTTTGTTCTCCTGAAAACTTGGAGAACGCTGATATAAAACTGAAAATTCTTACATTTTGTTGGTTGTGCATAAGTGCTTTTAGATTCTCTAGACACGTGGATTTCACTGCTAATAAATGTTTGTATGGACAGTTCGTTTATTATAATCTTCCCCCAGAGTGGTATTGGGTTACAAAACTGTTGCTAGTTGTCATCCAACTTCTTTTCGCTCAAAGGCTTTTTGAGTTTCTGACTTTTTTGCAATTCTTACAAGAAATCTTGCCTTACTAGCATCGTTGTATCATTGATGTACCCTGCTTCAGCATGGAAAGGTCCAAGAGCTGTGATGGCTATGGGCATGACGATGCAGACCAAGTCTTTTCTGGAATTGATGGGGCTTGGAAGGACTCTTGGACTGAGGAAGAATTCATTGCAGGATCAGCTTTGCTGCTCGGATTGCAGAAGCATTACGGAAATAAACTTCCACTGAAGGTTAATTGTTTTTAAAAAGTATACTCATTTTTTCCTCTCTGCTATTCTTGGGCGAGCCTACACTTTATCAAAAAGTTGAATTTCTTTATCTTTTTGTAATGTACAGGAAAGTAACATTGATATGTCAGGGCAACTTGTGTACGGTAAGAGTTGGGTTGAGGGATGACAGACTGTAAAACACCCTGGGTTGTGTGGGGCAGGAGGAAAGTGGCCTGCTCCTCCACCTTCAGCAGCAACACCAGCCTCTTCATGTGCAAACAGTTTCTGTCCCGTGTAATTCCTCTGGCTACTTGATGGCTGCTGCTGGATATGCGTATCCTTACCAGAAGAGACTGGGACGATGAGCTTGGCGCTCAAGACTGTGTTTGATTCTGAAGGGCTTAATTGAATGGCTCTCTGCATTGTGAAGGTGAAAGCCTGTACTTAATTTTTCACACAAATAGGTGAAATGGTGCCTTCGTTACTCAAAGTTAAACCCATCCAGTAGACAGCTGATTACTCATCTCAATGGGGTGTGTAAACCTTTGAATACATTTAATCCGGCTTCCTGTTTGTGTTGAAAGCTTAGTCACCCTACTCAAAGTTTGTCCCTCTTGTGCCAGAGATGTGAAGCAACAAGGCTCTTGTACTAACAAAAAAAACCCTCCTAGTAAGAGCCAGCATTAAATCAAGTTCTTACTCTTCCTGTTGGCAGCCTGCAGTCAGGCATAAGGCAGAACCATATGTGCTTCTCTTAAGTGCTGGTTTGCCGAAGTGTTGTTAGCCAGTTTTAAGTGTTCTCCTTTAACTGTTAGTAACTGTGTTCTGGGACACTGAGTTATGGTCCAGAAAATCACCACACTTTTTTCTAATATTTGAAAATGTGATTTGGTACTAGAATGGAAAAAAAGAATTATTTTGATTGTTTAAGTATATTTTGTGTATATATGTTAACACACACACAAATCTGTATGTATATAATACACAAATTTAATTACAGTACATGGAAACAGGAAACTGGGCACGTATTTTGTGTACAAGAAAAACTGAATTTCATGCAGAATAGAAGTACCAAACCAAATGCTTCTAATTTCTGGTAGCTTTGCTAGGATCCCAAGCAGCCCTTGCACTGCACTGTGCTCTTCCTAGGTCCTCAGTCTGCTGAGCACAAGCAATACTCCAAATGTATGTGACCTCTGGTGAAGTTCAAAGTCTGGATTCAGGTCTCAAACCTTCAGGACTCTCTGTGGAACCTAGCTCTGTGTGTACTTAATGGTACGCTAGAAGTATTTTTAGTCTTAAGTCTTTAGTGTTTTATCCAATATCTGCTGCGAATTATCGGAAAGTGTGATACATGAAAAGTGCTTTTGGCCTTCACCATGCTGTTACAGGAACTAAGTGGTCTTTCCTTTAGCTCTGCGCAGCTCAGTGTCAGCCTGGGAGAGGTAGCCATGTCCTGGTAAAAGCCAGTGAGGCATACCTTTATGAATGATTAAATTATTATCAATAAAACTAACTCAGAAAATAATTTTTTTTTTTACAAGCTCTTCTGTGGGAAGAAATATTTCTGAACCTAAAGAAAAATAAAGCACAGGACAGGGGCTGGAAGAAGGGAATCAAATCAACACAGGTATGGGAGCGGTAAGAGCCACATACGAGGATGGTAGATGGGGAGCGGCATTGCAACACAAAATGAGGGTCTACTTCACCAGTCTTGTTTTCCTTTGAAAAAAGCAGGTAAGAAATTTGGAGTAGTGAATCATGAATTCCTTCTCAAAATTGAAGTACAGTATGTTCCGCACATCTGTGAATGCAGATGGTCACTGTTCTTAATAATTAAGTGTAAGAAATAACACACTTTCTTTGGCTGAGGTAAAAAATGATGTATGTAGCTTGTGTGACTTTCAGCTGTCCTGGGTACATATTTAGCAAAATACCAGCACAATGAGTATTTTCACCACAAGAAGAATCTACACACATTTAGTATAGTTAAAATAAATCTTGTCTTACAAAATGTAGCAAAATGGGTGCTAAATCTGAATTTGTTTTGTTATTAATCAGAAATGGCACCTTTCCCTCACATTCTATTGCAAAGATTTTAGGTCACTTCTTTGTGATTTGGCTTCATATAACTTTTACTAGTACATAATTACTAAATGAAGTTGAAAATCTTGTGTGACCTTTCATTATGTCTTGGTTTACTTTCTTACCCTACTTTTCGTCCTTAAAATAACAAAGAACTACCTGTCAGCCGGGGAAAACCACAGGACACCGTGCTACTGGTACCTGTAGCTGTCTGGGAGAAACAAGTGTGGGAAGATAGTGCTTGATAACTTGTAATAAAATGGACAGAAATATAATTAAAAGTACTCTGTAACTAACTATAAATATCAAGTGTTACCCATTCTAGAAGCAGGCATTGTCTGAAAAAATGTCATTAACTTAAAGTGTTGTCACTTAAAAGGGACTTAACTGAAAGGTAAAATTACTGAAGGGCGAATTTGTTCTGTTGTAGTTCAAACCAGGGCATTGGAGGAAAAAGCGTAGGGCTAAATGATAAATGAAAGACTGTATTAATACCTACACAGAATTTGTAACTTAAGCTATATACCTTACTTATTGATCTGATCTTACTTGCCAAAATATGAAAGAACTGCAGTATAATTTTGTGGATGTGTGTTTGGAAGGAAGGGGTGAGCCCAGCCTCTTTAGTAGCACCAGCAAATTGCGGTATCGTGCTCTTTCTGTGTTTACAGACTTCTGTATTACGTGATTTGCCTCTTCATTCAGTGTTAAGAAATGCAATAGTCAATAGTAGAATAAATTTGTGTCTTCTGTTCCTTACCAAGTGGGGGAAAAAAAATCTGAAAAATGAGTAATTATGATGATCACAGTATTAAGTCATTAAAAGTCAATTTTTCAGACAGCTTTCTTTTTGCTGCCGATATATATCACTTAGGAGTACATTTACAGAAAAGTCAAGGAAAACATGAGCTTGCATTGAATTAAATGTTCTCTAGCAGTGTCATCCTGATACAGAAACTTGCTCCCTTTTTTACAGTGGTTGTAGTTAGCTTTCTTTGTACTCTGTCTCTTTTTTGTTGCCATGAATTGGAAATAGCACTGGTGAAGTCAAGAAGGCTGTGCTGGTGTAAAGCTGAGCAACTAAAATGGAAATTGGGATCTGTCAGTGCTACAAGACTCTCTTTTCTCTTCAAATATTCCATTTCCTTACACCCTGAGATTTTCACTACTTATCGACAATGTTTTTCTGTCTTTTTCTAAGTCTAAGGATGTTTTTTGTTATAATTCAGGTGCATGTTCACATGTGCTATCTCTAGAAGAAGCTGTGCTTTTGACTTGTCAGGCAATGCATGATTAAACCTATGGATAAATATTTATTTTGGCCTGAATGGTTTCAGCAAATCTATCACTTAACCTGCTTTCTTTAAAACTCTTGTACAATTTTAGAGCCTTGTGAAGATATTGTTCTGTCAATAATGAGAACATAGCCCTTTATGTAGATAAGGAGTGAAAGATACCTTTACTGCCTGAATAACAACAGAGATGCATTTATTTACCTTTGAAAAGAAATCAACTGCTCTGTAAAATGCTGGCCTAATTATATTTCTGTGAATAGAGTCCAAAATTCCTCTAAAACAACACTGTGCCAGTGCAAGTTTTTAGTATTTTAATTTGAATTGCTAAAATTGATATTTAAAATAGGACTTTGTTGTGATTCTGTGGGAGTGCTGGGGGTGGGGGAAGCAACCAAAAAAAATTGCCGTTAGAAATTAAAAATTAAATAGCAAATACAGAGTGAACTTGAAGGCCCCCTTTTTTTGGAAAAAAAAAATTGTAAATGCTGGGGATAGCAGGCAGATAATTGGGTGTGTGTGTGTTGGTGCAGGGAGCAGGTGTGAGTGTCTGAAATGAGTAGGATAACAACTCTAATCTCATTGTTTCTTAAGAAAGCCCAGCATCTAGATGCATTACAGGTTGTTACTCGGTCTCACCCATGGCAGTTCACTCCCCTCCATGTCTACAATCATTAGCTTTGGCAGCCTTAAATTGATTAAAATTCTGTTTTTATATGAAACAACTGTTTTTTCCATTTTGGCAAAATGGAAGTTACCGATCTGTTTGTATTAAGATATTTTGCTTTTTAGTATAGTCGCTAGATGAAAGACAAAGATCTATATAAGCACAATATGCTTTAGATAGTTTGTGTGGTTTGCCAACAGATTGTATTATAATTAATTTAATGTCTCCCAGAAAGTTCTTCATACCCTTCAAGAGTATGAAGCTGGTACGTAAAGGCTTTCCAAGAGCATGTGTGTACGTTCTCTGTCTACAGGCTCTTGATTGCGCTTGTAGCTGAGGTCTTACTTGAAGTTGATGATTCAGTTAGTCCAGTCTCATGTTCCTATTGTAATCTCAATCCGTTATGCGCAGGTGTGCTTCTGAGCTGTGTTTGCCCCATTCCGTGTTTGCTTCTGAGCGATCATTGCAAAGTATAAGGGAAATACATGCTGAAGACTGGAAAAGCAGTCTGGAGGATTGTAGTAAATTTTCTGCTGCGGAGTGGAATTACGGTGTTAACCACAATTTTAGGATCAAAGTTGGGCTAATGGGGATAAAAGACAGCAAAGTTTCATTTCCTCTTAATTAATCAGAGATCTGTGATGCTACATTTTCCTTTGTGGGAATGTTAACTATAGTCCAAAGATCAGTTGGGGAAGCCAAACTCTTTCTACAAGCGGGGCTAGCTCTGGAAATGAGTATTTATGCACTGTGAAATCCAAAACCCTTTGGCTGTGTAGATTTTTATGTACACCTTTCCAATGATTTGCTAGATATTACGCAAATAGAAGACTAAATAGTGATTTAAGGAAATAAATACACAAGCTGTGGTCAACTTTATTTGACCTGCTACAAGGTATGAATGAAAAGGATCAGCCTTGTTTCTTCTATTTGGCAAAGCATGAGGGTAAAACACATAAACTATTTTTTATTATGAAGCATGGAACTTTTTCACACAGTTATTCAACTGCTTTTCCCACCTCTCATATTGACTAATGAGCTTTTGCAGTTATTCAGAACTTCAGAAAGCTTTAGCACAGGTTAAACTGTTCTACTGTGCACTTTGCGCTTCTGAATTTTGCGTTCAACTTAGCTGAAATCTTTGTGTTAAGGGGGTATTTTTTTTCAGGCCTTAAAACTTTGAAAACAAAGAAATAAAATCTGTAGAAAATGCCAGGCTATAGAGCAGCTGCTAGAGAGCAGTATGGTATGAGATTATTTGGCACTACGCATGCTTGACCCGTCTTGCCCGAAGCGTATGTAAAGACAGTACTATCCCCATCAGCAAGTGGTATGGCCCCGTAGATGGTCTGGTAGAGGGGAAAAGCTGTTTTAAGTATGTTACAGCTATGTTAAATGAGCTGGAGGGGAGATTATTCTGTAGCATCTGTGGTTGGATCCTGTCATTGGAGGGAAGTGCTTTAGTTTGACTTCTGGAATGCTGCCTTTTTTTTTCGTCCCCAAAGAATTCCCTTCATGTGCTTCAAGATTACTCCATTAGGCAAACTAAAACACAGTAATGATCAGAAGTGTCTCCTTAAAAACAGCAGAAATGACAACCCATCATCCATTGTTGTTGCAGACACCTGGATTCTGTCCCATATCTCTTTGTGCTATTTTAATTTTTCCAGTAGTCATTGGGTGGTACGGTGGGAGTTTCAGCTGCAGCAGTACACTTACGTTTGGAGGGACGGTGCGTATTTCATGGCATGGTTCGATATGTTGTCTCGCTAACGAAGCAGAAGTATCTTTACCAGACTGTTTGTCACTGTTCATCACTGTTCTGCTCTGGTAAAACAGTCACTGGGAGAACAGAGGAGTATTCTGAGATAAAATGAAGCCCTGGAAACCTTTAGGCAACCTGCTGTGATTTGTGTCAACGTGCCTGGTACTCGTGTAGGCTGGGAGCGGGCTTTTCTCTTTCCCTTGATTCTGCTTGGCACAAATACGAGATTGTTTTGGAGAGGATAGATTGCTCAGGTGTTGTTTCTAGGACACTTCTAATACGGATGGCATTCGGATGGCTGCAGGAGAATGTTGTGATTTTAGTGTCATTAACACGTGTTTGGAGGAGCCTTGATATTTAGCTAAAATTAAAATCTAGGAACACAGCAAAGTAGCAGTTAGTATTTTTGTATGTAAGGAGTCTTTGATTGTTGTGTAGGTTTTTTGATTTTCCCGGTTTATAAATCATACTCTGTGGGATTTTATGTTTGGTTGCTTACTTTTTTGCTTCCGCCTTCGCTACCTCTAGACTATCCTTGCTCTAGGTAATTGTCTGCACTCAAAATCCTTTCTAGATTACACAGAAAATCTTGAACATGTTTCAAGAAGGACATCTTAAAAGTCTTTTCATCTTCACATCTGTACTTGATAGAATTCAGAGCATCGGTGCCACGTTGGATTTTAACAGCTGTATTTCTGTTGGCAAAAATGTCACAATGGGTAGTGCTGGGTTAGCTATTCTCATGTCGTCAGATATTAATATAAGCAGTGAATAATGCTTGTATGTGCCTCATCTGATAAAGTCTTTTTAAAGACATTAATATAAGATTGGGTAAAGTAAATAGCAATATGTACCAGAGAGATTCTGTCACCTATGATGATGATTTTTCTGGATGCCACATTGTAATTATACAAATGAATGGAAGATGTCTATCTTTGGTTTTTAATTGATTGGATAGTACAGGTTGTTAATCAAGCCAGAGAGCGCATTAAAAGCCCTGTGTGGGAGTATTTCTCATACTGTTCCTGTGTTTTTTTTGTTTTATTGATGTTTCTTTTTTAATTCTCTAAAGACTAAAGGATGAAAAGCCAGGCTAAGAGAAGCAGAATCTTCTCAGTTTCACTGTTTCCCAACAAATCAATTAAAGACAAAAGGAGGATAACTGAGACTGAAAGTCTATGTTAAAAATAAGCATATATATGAATTGTGGTTTACTTAATTTTCCAAAGAACAGAATGCGGAGAAGACTGATTTTTGTTTTTTCTTTCTGAAGGAGTATATTTGTGCAACAAAAAAAATGCAGATTCAGGCTGGCTAAAAGTATTTGAAAATCTGGACAAAAAAAATCAATTCTTTTGTAAGCCTATCCTAGTGCAGAGTATTTACGTAAATAATAAAGTTAAGACCATCAAGTCCACAGCAATTAAGGCACAGTCCTTAAGTTAATGCCTTGGTAAGTTGGAAAGTCAAGCATCTATCTTGACTTTGGTGATAGGATAAATATTTCTCTGAAGGCATGAGAAAGGGTTCCTGTACCCCCGCGGCCTGGGCGTTTTGCTGGAAATAGAAGACGAGTATCGAGTTGTCTGTTGGGATGTACATTTGGTTATTTATGCATATTAAACAGATCCAAGGGAAGAGACTACTCAGAAGTAACCAATAGTGAGCTACTTGATACTGAAAGGGGGGGGGCGGGGGTGGGGGTGCGGAAATCTGTTACTAAGGCTGTCTTCCCTGCTCCTTTTCCTCAGTTATACAAGGAAATGTTCTACAATCTGGAATTACTTGCAGTTCCTCTTACCTTAGAGAGCATTTCCCTGTCTATGTTCCTAAGATCGGTCCTTCAGAAAGCCCATTAGTGCCTTCTCTTTAGTATGAAAATTCTCCTTTTATAACAGCCATCACCCTAATTTTGTTGCTTTCCCAACATACTCATTTTTAAACCTGTTTGCCAAGGTATGTGTATGTTTGTTCCCTGCATATTTTGACCATTATTAATTTTTCACCAGTATGCTGTCTGTGCTACCACCTGTTTTAGAGATGGAGATGCCATTCATACCTTTCACTTGTCCTTTTCCTTCACTGTCTCTTCCCTCAGAAGAGCCTATGACCTGTTCTGTGGGTAGATGTGATCCAAACGAGAACTGTTTAAGTAAGTTATGGCCTTCTGTGAAGGACAGTAAACATGAAAACCCACTGATGGGGGAGCGGAAGTCAGACTAAACACCGTATTCCTGCTAGCAGAGCAACTATAGCTGAAGTGTGAAAGTCTAAGTGGATTTTTATCAGAAATAGGTCTCCTAGATTCTAATTCAGATGTCAGAGGTTGATGGCAATATCAATAAAACGCCAACAGCATGGCCTTTATTCCCTGCTCCGGTGCTGACATGTGACAAAAATAAGCATGATAATTTTATAGCTGCTTTTTTTCTGCCCAAAACATAGCTGCATTAATCTGAAAGACAGCTGATTTTTCAAGGTCAAAAGTGCCTAGCTACAAATTGATGAGCTATTATGTGTGTCTGTGGCTTCTTTGATGGTTCTGTAATAATAATATGCATGCAGAACAGGCCATAAAAATTCCATTTAAGGGTATTAAAACATACTGGGATATTTAATCAGGCTAGAATTCCTGTCAGTTGGCTGTAGGCACGGTGTTGTTCAGGCTGTCGTTAACAAAGTGTGCGGAATATAAAGACAAATGCCTATTACATCAGTTCAGATTTCCCTGGAATGACCCTTTTTGGTTGGGGTGTTTGGCTAACGGTTCAGCGGAAAAATATTGCACAAATGTGGGTACGCGACTGGCTCGCAGAGTAGTCTGCTGTTCCTTCTGCAAGCAAACTTACATAGAAAGAGGAAGAGAAAATATTTCTGGTGCCACTAACAAAGCTTTTGTAATAGGAATTTGTGTTTTGCAGTAAAAAATATGTATTAAAACGTGGATTGTTTCATCAGCTTCTGCCATCTAGTCTTTAAGGAATAACTTTGCTAGGACTGTAATGCACATGGCTGCTCTTAAGCAACCTTACCATTAAAATCATTCTACGTTAGAAAATATTGCAGTTTAAAATAGATGTTTTGAGATACTGGGAATTTTACTGGGTAACAAAGAAGGCATTGTTTCTACCAGGATTAGACCCGATGTAAAGTCTGTAAGATAATGTTGTGCCTAAAGTCCCATTACACAAACTCCAAGTTAAATTGTCCCTTTTGAAATTGAATCTGAAATAGCTGCAAAAGTAAAGGAGTCTGTGAGTGAAAAGAAAGGTAGATGTTGGAAATGTACTTTTTAGGTACATTGTGTTTTTACACGTAGTAAATGCGTTAAGAGCAAAGATTTTTCTTAATGCAATGAATTCAGATTTTGAACAGTTTAGCAGATTTTTTTTTGGTAGGTTCTTTAGAATAGGAAAAAAGTTTGCTTTTGTACTGGACGTCTGGATATAGTCCTTTTCTTCCATTTTTTAAAATAATACCTTGATAAAATCTGCTACTTCTGTCACTAATAGTCTTATTACTTACATGGATTCACTTTAAGTGCAAAATATTCAGCTTAATGAACGAGTTATATTTTAATTAATATTTAATCTATTTCAATCTTGCTGAGAGTTTATGATACTTTAAGATACGTTGTATTTTGTGCTTTCGTGTTATATATGTTTTAAACTTTCTCAGAAGTACAATTTCTTATGCTTTTGTAATGAAAAGTCGTGTCCTTTTGTTCTTTCTTGCTGCCATTCTGATAACGCCCAGTAGAAACATCTTCGAAGTTGAGCGTCGGTTCACAATTTATCCTTCGTTTTTTTCCTGTATTTTCTCTCTGCAGAAAGGAATAGAAGTAGCATGGATAGTTCCCTTGCTTAGGGTAAGCTCAATGTCACTTTGCCTTGGAAACTTTGCCCGTGTGCACAGTTCTTACTTGGGGTTTGTTCTCCCTTTTGGCAGAGACGGGCTGGCTCCTGCCTGCCAAGAGGTGGGCTGCTTCTACCCAAGCCCGCTGCAATTCTCTTCGGAAACTGCAGCCAGCTTGGCTCCTGGTGAGGAATTTGATTGAGGCAATGCTCAAATGCTGGCTTTTTTGATGATGAAAACTTATTACGTTAGCTGTTACCCTGGCTGAGCTGGAGTGAGGGAGAAGGTCCTCTGAGCTGGCTTATGTAAGTGGAAAGTATTCAGTGCTTTCAAGGTGAAACACATCTATTTGCTGCTTTCCTGAATAATTAAATAATTGCAGTAGTGCTAAGGAAGCAGAAAGAAGAGCAAAGATCTGACTTTAAAGACTCCTCCGCTTCCAGTCACAGTCCTGTTCATCACAACTTTTTCTCGCATTAAATGGTAGGAAGAATTGTTCATCAAAATGCTGGGGAGAAATAATAAGGTGTTAAATGGGATATAGGAAGTGAAGTTCAGTGAATAAATGGTAGAGTACATCATGAGGCCTTGTAAGGATTGCTGTAGCCATTTTTCAGCTATTTCCTATGAGATGTGCATAGCACTTCCCAGTAAAGGGCATCTTAGGGAAACATAAGAAAAATGTATACCTTTGACGACACATCCCTATATTCTTCTTAGCGTATGGCATAAGAGAGAAATAGGAAACCCAGGAGATTATAAAGCACTCTTTATTGAAGTGACTCAAGTGACCCAACTCCAAATAATTGTCTTTTTCACGAGTATAATAAAAGCTAAAGCTATTTGGCAAGTAAAATCCTGGCTAAGCGAGCGCTTTAGAAAAACTGTTTTACTTCTGAGTACTGGATGTGCTAATTACATCATCTGATGTCTTACAGAGGGAAAAGTGTCTTGAGAGATTCTTTACTAAATATCAGGAGGTGTTTTCGCATAGTTTTCTGGAAAATCTTTCCAATAAATAGCTGCTATAAATTGCCTGTGTGTCTCCAAAATGACAGTGGTCTTAGAGGAGGCCGGCAGCACTGCGCTGGTGGACGAGTAATGTTCACTCACTACACTTCATATTTTTTTAGCACACTTTCTGTTACAAGCCAACCACTGATTGCTAGTAATGTATCAGACTTATTGTCGCCGTATTTTAAAATAATAACCGTTAATCCTTTAGTAGTTATGATATGAAATCTAACCACAGAATGAAATGTTTATCATCAATTTTCTCTCACCATAAATTGACTTTTTTGCAGTAGTGGCAAGCGTTGTCAGAACAAAGTACTCAGATTTTCATATAGACCGTAAAATACTGCCATGCCATCAGTATTAATTAGTAGTAGTAGTACTGATAAGAGTAGCAATCTCTGCATCGCTCATCTTAAGTCCTGAGATTTTCTGTACAACCTTGGTCTAATCTCTTTGCTATTTCTGTTCGATTAGTATGTTGAGTAATATAGTATTAAAATGATGTTTTTAAATAAACAGGATAAAGACTTGCATTGCTTCTGTGCTCTCTTGTCTATAAATTATATCCTCAAACCCAACATTTAAATGCAGTTTCAAATTTGCCTCAGGATTTCAAACTTTTTGATGTTTGAAAAACACTTTTAGAGCTGACTGGCTCCCACTGTTACTTGTAGGAACAGCAAATTTGTTGCTAGCTTTAGGTTGTGAGGATAATACTTGTCATGTCACTTGCAGCTGGCAAAAATATGCGGGTAACGCTTACCTTCAAGTGGCATCACAGCGTCTTAAAGCAGCATGCTTAAGGTAGTGCGCGATGAGTTGGACGGTGAGTAGGAGGGAAATGTCTCCTTTCATTTACGCACTTATGCGTTACAAATAAAGCTGCCAACAGCAGAGAGTTATATCTTTCTTTAAGTTTAGTGCAAAGCAGTAAGGGGTCTCCTTGGGATCCTGCTCGCATATTTTCACACCCCATGAGATTTGCAGATGAGGGTACCTCAGCTGCTCTGTGCTGGCTGAGAAGCTCTTTTGTCTTCTGAAGGACTATTTCTCTGCATATTTTAGTTTTTTTCTGTAGGTCCTAAGCAGGAATGTTACTACTGATTGTAAGATGGCAAAGGAGGCTCTTTCTCCTGTGCTGCTCCCTTTCCAGGAAAAAGTTGCAAAGTTTTCCTGATTTAAGTGTGCCTGTCTTCACAAGCTGAAATATAGACATTCATAGGCTTCCCCCCCCGCCCCGCAGTTATGGTGTATCTGGATGCACATTCTACCTATTTACAAGTATGCTTATCACAGGCAGAAAGAATATTGCTAAAAGAATGTCTATCTAATACAAATTAAATTATTGCAGCAGGCCTGGGTAACATCTTGCATAATTGGCAGCACGCCAATTTGTGGTGCTAATGAATACGTTTCTTGATGATTTTTAAATTTACAACCGCAATTAGAAGAAAATAGCTACATGTGAAAAAAGATTAAAAAAAATATGATTGTGGATAACTCAAAATGAACAAAAAAGCACGTTATCTGCTGATTGCCAAATAAAGGTGGTGAAGCTAGTTAAAAGTCTGCTTCTCAGAAAACGAGACAGCTGTCCCTTAATGCGACATTGTCAGTGTTTTGTAGAAACAATTATAGCGTGCAAATTTTTATTCACTTACGCAGCCTGCACCCTCACTTCTACTGATGCAAACATATGCATTCTAGCAGTATTCTATAGTTTCTGTANATATGGCTAAAAGAATGTCTATCTAATACAAATTAAATTATTGCAGCAGGCCTGGGTAACATCTTGCATAATTGGCAGCACGCCAATTTGTGGTGCTAATGAATACGTTTCTTGATGATTTTTAAATTTACAACCGCAATTAGAAGAAAATAGCTACATGTGAAAAAAGATTAAAAAAAATATGATTGTGGATAACTCAAAATGAACAAAAAAGCACGTTATCTGCTGATTGCCAAATAAAGGTGGTGAAGCTAGTTAAAAGTCTGCTTCTCAGAAAACGAGACAGCTGTCCCTTAATGCGACATTGTCAGTGTTTTGTAGAAACAATTATAGCGTGCAAATTTTTATTCACTTACGCAGCCTGCACCCTCACTTCTACTGATGCAAACATATGCATTCTAGTAGTATTCTATAGTTTCTGTAATTCCACTGGCTTGTCACTGCTGCCGCCGTTGTTTAACTCTGGAGTCCAAAATGCATCTGCTTTTTAAAATATATCTTTATTATTATTATCTACCAAAATATTTTAAGTTGTTTTGTACTTAATGGGGTTTTTTTGTGCTTAATGTTTTGTTTTCAAGTAAAATACCTGTAGAGCTAAATTCAGATTACTTCCTGACAGTTTTAATTCCCTATGCATGCTTGCATGGCACAATGCAGGGTCGTTCCCACCTTGTGCGTAATTTTTAATATATTACTATTTGTGGTGTTTTAACTATATCATAAAACATACGCTGCGCAGTGCAAGCTGAGCAAACGTTGCAGCACTCGGTTATACTCTGAACCTTTGGAATTTAAATGCTAATTAAACTGGGATATGGTTTGCACATGATGCAAATCTGGAGGCTACACATCGCTTTATGTTGTAGCACGGCCGTCGTCTGAACTGTGTGGGGCGCAGGGGCGAGTCTCTCCTCGGGCTGGGAATTGAAATGTGGAGAGTTTTGTAGCCCCTGTAGTCTTTGCTGTTCAACTGTAAGGGTCCAGACGCAGGAAAGGTGTGCAGGAGAACGACTGGCGTGAGCAAAGCATCTCTAAAGGCAGAAATTTCACCTCCAAAATGCGGGTGCTCTCAGTTCTGCTTTGTGGGATTACTTGGAAGAAAGGAAGGACCAGTCCTGGATAGCCTGGGATTTGTGCAACTCATTCAGGATTTGCACCCTGAATCATAGGATGATGCAAACATCGCATTGCACCTTGTGATGTAACGGTTTCAGATACGGGCATCTGAGCCTTTCTTTGTGAGGAGAGAGGTGAGGGATCTGCCAGCAGTGGGCTCTGGCCATGTACATCTTCTGAAAGGGTAATGTGAACTCACCAGCTTCATATGCAGCGCAGATCTCTATTTTTAGAAATAAATAAATGGATGTTTCTGAGATACAAAAACCCTAATAAAACCTACAGCTTTCTATACAGCATCTTACCACCAAAAAATTAGACGTACATTGATTTCTATGGTATTTCATATTTTCAGCTTCACAAATTGCCAAGTATTAGAAAAACATACTGTGCTCTGGATTCTTATAAGTCATTGCAATCTGGTACTTGAAGCCATTGTATAAGCCAAATAACATCTGTTACTCAGAAAGATATTACAACATTTTATGATCCTAAGTATTTATGAGATGGAAGCTGACTGCAGAAAAGGAGCTCGTATGGTAAAGCTAGTCAGCTGCACGCACTTTTTGGAGTCTCTTTCCTTGTTTTTTGGGTTGTTTTTTTTTTACTTTATCTTTCACGTAGCTATAGTCTGATTCTGTCAAAACGCTTCTTCAGAATAAGCCCCCCAAACATAGCATCCTCGTGGCTGCCTTCGGGAGGTTGTTCAAGCCCTGAGGACTTGCCCGGTGTGCTGAGCGGATGCCCCTGACCGTGCAGAGGTTGGAAACCTGCTGGAGCTGGGATTTCCTAGCAAGTTCAGCATGAACAAAATTTAGCTTTTTCAGCTGANAAAATGCTTCTTCAGAATAAGCCCCCCAAACATAGCATCCTCGTGGCTGCCTTCGGGAGGTTGTTCAAGCCCTGAGGACTTGCCCGGTGTGCTGAGCGGATGCCCCTGACCGTGCAGAGGTTGGAAACCTGCTGGAGCTGGGATTTCCTAGCAAGTTCAGCATGAACAAAATTTAGCTTTTTCAGCTGAGGTGCTAATTCATAAGATGCCACTTCTTCCCACCTGTTCAGATTTATGGGTCTAGCATTGAAAACTGATGCAAATGTCCTGGAATATGTATACAATTTTTTAAAGTGAATGAAACATGTCATTGTTTAAAGCTGGGCTGGCTATTACATGGATGACAGATGCTCTTTGTTAACCCTGTCCCTCCCCAAAGGGGGGAGGGAAAGAGAAAAGGGAAGGAGACTTATTTGAAAAGTAAAGTTACTGAAAGAAAATTGGTTCTGTCCTAGCCCAAACCAGGACAAAACAAAAGGAGATTATTTCTTTGATTTTTTTTGAGTTTTTATAGAATGTTGAATTGAAAGATTAATATTCTGNTTTTTTTAAAGTGAATGAAACATGTCATTGTTTAAAGCTGGGCTGGCTATTACATGGATGACAG
>VZSC01009395.1:0-31007 GCA_013398225.1 Steatornis caripensis
TAGAGAAAGTCCAAGAAGATATACATTTGCTTATATACCCTCGTGTGTTGTTTTGTAATGCAGGGGCTAAAATCAGATGCACTAGTAATTCTGTACGTGCACCGTGAGCATACATTTTTCCTACCGTACTAGCAGTATGATTAATGTGTCTGCAAAATACTGTTCACTACCAGCAAAGCCAGTGCTTAGTATGAAAACTGATGGAAACTTTATTTTTTCTCTTTTTGTCAAGGTTCTCATTTAAACCATCTCAATTCAACATAGTTAAAAATTGAGCCAGTACTATAAATGAAATATGATAAATATTAAAGAAAATTTCTGCTTAATAATGTGTCAAAAGGACAAGCATGCAACACAGATTTTGTTTTCTCTGGATTATCCTAGTAATAAACATTTAAAGTCTTCTCATCAAGTATAATGTAACCCTGGGATATCACAATAAAGAGTTTCATATTATAGAAACTGCACTACATCACTAACAAACTACCTCGCTCAGAACTGCTGGGTTGTATCTCATTTTAGTTGGCATGATAAAGCAAAGAAACTTAGTAGAATTTTTAGCAGAATGGGATCTTAGTAACAGTTCAATTTTGCACAAATCTTGTCCCAGATTTTTGGTTTCTTTAATTGTTATTAGAGAGTGGTGTATTTCATTTGCCAATTATCATAAACTCACCTCCAGATTACCTGAACACATCTTTTCTCTGCTGTCTCACTTGAGCGTGGAGGACTTCTTCAAGACATGGGGCTATTTCTGCTGAGCCAGCAGGCTGATACTCTTAGCTGCACTGAGAGTATAAAACTGTCTTTTATGAGTGAGAGGCAACGAGTGGGCAGAAGTAAAGCAGTTTCCTGCAGGAGCAGTCAGCCTCAGGAGGAACGAGATGGCTGGCTGGTGTTAACAGCAAAGATAAACCCAAGGCAGGGTGCCAAGTGTTATACAACTCGCATGACATGCATTTGGTAGCCCTGTCCCAAAGGCCACCTGAGATCCCATATATATTGCTGGGCTGTAGGCAGATGGCTGCAGTTTTCCTCCTGCCACACAGCCCCAGCGGGCAGAGTTTTTTGACCGGGTAACATTTTGTCTTTGCTTGCGTTGTCCTGCAAAAAACCCCCAAGGAGTCAATTGTAATTTCAGAGTAGGGGGCACCCAACTTGAAATAGAGAGAGAATGGGGAGAAACTGGTAAAACAAATAGAAACATCCCAAGTTTAGTTATGTCACAGGCTAATATGTAAGAGGGTAGGCAAAAGTGCTGTATTCTTTCAATATCAGGTGTAGGCGTGAAACAGCCTCATCTAGCAGGTGGCTGTTCAAGACCGTAAGATAGGGCAGGAGTTGCCGTTTGTTTTGAAAAGGAGCGATATACCACTCAGGGAGAATTAAGAGTCCTATTTATTTATTAATTTATATTTTATTTATTTATTATTTAGTATCAATTGTTTGTTTTCTGTGGTTGTAAAGTCCAACCTGTCCCTGAGAAGCCTGGTGCTATGCAATTTCTTTTTACCTGCCCCCTGATCATGATAAAACACCAAACGGTTCTTTGCCAGCCATGACAAAACCACTCATAATTTACACACTGAGTGTTGAATGACTATGACAAGCTTTCTGTTCAAAATCAATCTGCAGGATAAACAAGCACATGGAGCACACTGTAAGATAAAAATTAAAAATTAAAAAAAAAAATCCAACTCTTTCACTGCTTGGAGTCCTTCCCAAAGGAGAAAAAACCTGAAATGCGCAATAAAGTTACAGCAAAATGCATCACACGAACACACATCTACTGAACTATGTGTTTGTATAACATGTAACAGTACTCCAGTAAGCCCTAATTACGAACCATGACAAGCCACTCCAATCATTATAATGTAAATGAAAAAAAATTTATGGTATTCCTGTCAATCACTCTGAGAAACTTCTCCGAAATTGAATGCAACAAGTGCTTACAACTGTCTTCCCCACAACCTAAAGGAGTATAATTTTGCTGTGCTTTTAAAATGATGTTAACCTAGTTTTTAGGAGTCAAATTTATAAATGGTGAAGATTTGAAATATAATATGTACAATAAATCATGGTCAAATAAGCCAGCCCTCAATAATTCTGCTTATTTTGTATCTCAAATCCTAAACCTCTTCTGTTCTTGCAAGTAAAGTATTTTTAGTATTGATGTGCCTTTGTTTCATGGCACAGAAGACAGCAGTAGTCCCACAGTATTTCATGGATATACAGCAGCTGTTTCCAGACTGTCAGTGGCTTTTTTTACAGCTGACTTTCTGTATTTTATCACTTCAGGAGTAAATATTCATTAGCATTACTTTGGTGCTAACACACAGTTTGTACCTGACATTTTTTTTAGTGCCTATTCACAGTTTTTTGTTGGTTTTTTTTTTAAATTCTAAATGAAACTAAAATGAAAATAAAAACATTTGTGCTAAAATTCCTTATTAAAGGCCATCTAAAACCATGCAATACTACGTATTTACTAGTCGACTCTAGGGAAATATTAAAATCTGCTCTGTCTCAGATTGGAGAGCAGAAATGTGTGCTGTCAGTTCAAGCTTGAGCTAAGGCGTTTTTAAGACAATGATAGTTAAAGCTGGTTTAGCAATTAGGAATCTTAACCATTTGAGCGAATGTTATCTGTGTCTGCTCTTACATAAATTGAGATAGAGAGGCAAGCTTTTATATTTTCATGTTTGTGTTGCTGGTTCTCCATTTCATGAGAAATCTGGTATTTGGCATTTTCTTAAACTCTGGAAAGTGGAATTGTAACACAGTAAAAGCATTAGCTTATCTTTTTGAAAAAAGTCTGTGGTTGCAGAGGAATTTGGAGATAGGAAGCTCCAGGGCTGGACTGCAGATGACAACTGCAAAGATGGTATCCATCTATCTACGTAGGCAACAACATATTTTGGAGATCACTGGCATAGCTTGAGAGTTAGCATGCTTGCAAATCACATATGAGAAAGAGGAAGAACATGGATGGATTCTTTCCAACAGACACTGTGTGCTGCATTTATAGCCTCTTGCTTACTTAAGAAGTTCTTCTGTTGCATATGTATTACTAAGTTCAAAATACTGCAGCCGATGTGTCAAAACTTCAGCAACACCTGTTTTAGTGCTTTTCACTGAGAATATGCCCCAACTCTCTGTGTGTGTCTTCTTTACACAAGAAAGACTTGAGTTTGATTGGAACTTTTGGCTCTTACTTGATTAAAAGTAATGCATTCCTTTATTACCATCTTAAGTGTTTCTGAAGGTCGATTTCTCCGTAAGTGTCTTTCGGAGTCTATAGTTTCTATTTTTCTAATCTATGAGCCAGCAATTCATTGCATTGTGATTAATACATTTTCCCCTGCTCACCGTGTGAACTGTAGAGTACTTCAGAGCTATTCGGAAGACAACAGACGACTTGTAAAGCAGCATTTGTGAAATTACCATGGTGAAATCCTAGCAAGTTCTTCCTTGACTGCTGCTTCTCCTCTTTCTCAGTTCTCTGAATTCAGTCAAGTTCCCATCATGATGATTTGAGACTACTTCAAGGATGAGTGAAGAACAATTTCAAAACCCAATAATGTCTATTGACCTTGTTTCTGAGGGAGAAAGAAAAATGTGTTCAGAGTAATTCCAAATCCTCCTCCTGTACTTCTGCTGCCAGGAGCTGAATACATCTTCACTATCTTTGGAAAAATGACTGAAAGGCCCAATTTCCCTCCCCAAATCTTCTTGAATGTCTACAACAGTACTGAACTACAATGAGGAGGATACAAGGCATTAGAGACTTGTGCAAGATCATGAGGAGCCCTTTGGGAGCCCGATTTCAAAGCCTAATAGCTTCAGGTCCCTAAACTATTACCAACGGGTAGGGATGGTCTGGTGGAAGATGAGTATGTGCCCTGTTTCCAAGGACAAGATGTATCTGACCAATTTGATTACCTTCTGTGAAGAAGTGATTGGTTCTGTTGACTACAGGACAGGAGCAGCTGTTGTCTCTCCTTGACTATACCAAGGTTTTTCACAGTTTCACACAATAACCTTACAACCAAATTGCTGAAATATGGTTTTGATAGGTGGATAGAAAATAGGCTATCCTGCCAGGCTCTAAGTGTTGCAGTCAGTGTCACGAAGTGCAACCGGCAGCCAATCCCTAGTGGCACCCCTCAGGGGTTAATACTGGCACCAGTACATTAAACATCTTTCTTAAGAATCTGGACAATGGCATGTAGCACAACCTCAGCATATTCACAGATGCCAAACTGCAGGCAGCAGCTGATAGACGGGAGAGCGAGGCTGATGTCTAAAGAGACAAATCCCACAAGAATTCTCCAAAGCTAGTGCTAGGTACTTCATCTCGGATAGACTAATCCATGCAACAGAACAGGCTGGGAGTAGCCGGCCGGAAAGCAATTTCACAGAAGAGGTCCTGGCTGACAGCAAGTTGAACATGAGCCAAGTGTGCCCTTGCAGCAATGAAAGCCAGATGCAACCTCGGCTGTGTCAGCAAAATCATAGCCCTTGTTGCTTGCTAGCTTGCTGCTAGCCGTTGCTGTCACTTCCCAAGAGGGGAAGTGGTTCTTCCCCTCTGTAAGGCAGCTCTGTAAGGCCT
Source organism: Steatornis caripensis (assembly GCA_013398225.1). Taxonomy (NCBI): domain Eukaryota; kingdom Metazoa; phylum Chordata; class Aves; order Caprimulgiformes; family Steatornithidae; genus Steatornis; species Steatornis caripensis. Next base: position 4,613 of record VZSC01009395.1, read on the forward strand.
CTGCGAGGCCAGCTCTAAAGTACTGTCTCCAGTTTAGGCTCCCCAGACCAAGAAAGACATTGATATCCTGGAGCAAGTGCGGTAGGTAAGTGCATTTGATGTGACTCCTATGCAATTTCATTTTTATCTAAAATAAATGGATTTTGCGGAAGTGTAGCAGAGGTCATTTTGAAAATCTGTGGGAATTAACAGCTAACATTTACTTTGAATCCAGTTATAGAACAAGGGAAGAATTTTTGACTGTTTTTAACCATTCTGTAACATGCAGAAACTCCAGCATTCTCTGTTAAACACTTAGGTCTTATTCTTTTTATTGACAATTCAAGTGTGGCCAAGAATACACCAGTGCAGTCAGTATGGAAATATACGGACTTTTAGTTGCTCCTCCAGAGCAGGAGCTTAGGGTTTGAAGATGAAGACCCACACAGTAATATGAGGACAGCACAAGGATATAGGGAAAGAGAGGCACATCATGAAAGCAAAAGACCTTGAACAACAGCAACCTGGAGGGCACACCATGACTGTGAGGTAGAGTCAAACACTGGGTCACTGTTTGAAGAGTAACGCAATGGCACAGTCATAGCTAAAAGGCAAGTGTTCGTGATAGATACTTGGGAAGAAGGTCTAGATATTTACAGTGATGACTATTATTAAATGCTTTAGTACACCTCAAATCAAATTCCTCAAGTTTATGTGTAAGAATCCAGCATTATGTTTTGTAAATGTGGCAGTTTGATTAAATGGTTCCACTTGTACTGCCTTGGCTCATGAAGCTAGGGGAGGACTGATAGAGACTTTATGAAACTCCCATGGGCAAACTAATCTTCTTACTTGCACATGTTGATAGTGCACCGCAAGCTCGCTAGCCGGATCTTCAGGAGAGAAGATTTTGGCCTCTTCAGGGACCTGCTTGGTAGAGTCCCATGCAATAAAGTCCTGGAGGGAAGAGGGACCCAAGAAAGCTGGTTAATATCCAAGGATCAACTCCTGCAAGCTCAGGAGCAATGCATCCCAACAAAGAGGCAGTCAGGCAAAAACACCAGGAGGCCTCCATGGACGAACAAGGAGCTCCTGGACAAACTCAAACACAAAAAGGAAGCCTACAGAGGATGGAAGCAAGGGCAGATAGCCTGGGTGGAATACAGAGAAATTGTCTGAGCAGCCAGGGATCAGGTTAGGAAAGTGAAAGCCCTGGTAGAATTAAATCTGGCCAGGGACATCAAGGGCAAGAAAAGCTTCTATAGGTATGTAAGTGATAAAAGGAAGACTAGGGAGAAGGTGGACCCTCTCCAGAAGGAAACAGGAGACCTGATTACCCGAGATATGGAGAAGGCTGAGGTACTCAACAACTTTTTGCCTTAGTCTTCACTGGCAAGTTCTCAAGGCACACTGCCCAAGTTGCAGAGGCAAAGGCAGAGACTGAGAGAATGAAGAACCACCCACTGCAGGAGAAGATCAGGTTCAAGACCATCTAAGGAATCTGGAAGATGAAGTTGCTAAGCCACTATCCACAATTTTTGAGAAGTTGTGGCAGTCTGGTGAAGTTCCCACTGACTGGAAAAGGGGAAACATAACCCTCATTTTTAAGAAAGGAAAAAAGGAAGACCCAGGGAACTACAGGCCAGTCAGCCTCACTTCTGTGTTCAGCAAGACCATGAGCAGATCCTCCTGGAAACTGTGCCAAAGCACATGGAAAATAAAGAGGTGATTGGTGACAGATGACATGGCTTCACTAAGGGCAAATCATGCTGACAAATTTTGTGGCCTTCTGCGATGAGTTTACAGCATTTGTGGACAAGGGAAGAGAAACTGACATCATCTGCCTGGACTTGTGCAAAGCATTTGTTACTGTCCCACACAACATCCTTGTCTCTAGACTGGAGACACACAGACTTGATGGATGGGCTATTCGCTGGATCAGGAATTGTCTGGATGGTTGCACTAAAACAGTTGTGGTCAACGGAGACCAGTGACCGGTGGCGTTCCTCAGTGGTTGGTATTGGGACTGGTTCTGTTTAATGTCTTTGTTGGCAATATGGACAGTAGGATTAAGTGCACCCTCAGCGAGTTTGCTGATGACACCAAACTGTGTGGTGCGCTTGTCACACTGGAGGGAAGGGAAGCCAAGCCACCCAGAGGGACCTTGATAGTCTTGAGAGCTGGGCCCGTGTGGACCACATAAGTTCATCAAGGCCAAGTACAAGGTCCTGCACGTTTGTTGGGACAATCCCAAGCACAGATACAGGTTGGATGGAGAATGGATTGAGAGCAGGCCTGAGGAGAAGGACTTGGGGGTGTTGGTTGATGAGAAGCTCAACATGAGCTGGCAATATGCACTTGCAGCCCAGAAGGCCAATCATATCCTGGGTTGTATCAACAGAAGCCTGGCCAGCAGCTCAAGGAGGGGTGAATCTGCCCTCTACTCTGCTGCTGTGAGACCCGACCTGGAGTACTGTGTCCAGCCCTGGGGCCCCCAGCATAACAAGGACATGGACCTGTTGGAGTGAGTCCAGAGGAGGGCGATGAAGATGATCAGGGGGCTGGAGCACCTTTCTTATGAAGACAGGCTGAGAGAGTAGAGGCTGTTCAGTCCGAAGAAGAGAAAGCTCCAGGGAGACCTTATAGCAGCCTTCCAGTGCCTGAAGGAGGCCTACAAGAGAGCTGGAGAGGGACTTTTTATAAGGGCATGGAGTGATAGCATGAGGGGTAATGGTTTAAAGTTGAAAGAAGGCAGATTTAAATTAGGTGCTAGGAACAAATTTTTCATGATAAGGGTAGTGAGACAGTGGACCAGGTTGCCCAGAGAAGTTGTGTATGCTCCCTCCCTGGAAGTGTTCAAAGCCAGGTTGGGTGGGACTTTGAGCAACCTGGTCTAGTAGAAAGTGCCCCTGCCCATGGCAGGGGTGTTGGAACTCGATGATCCTTTAGGTCCCTTCCTACCCAAACCATTCTATGATTCTGTGATCTTAAGCAATTTACATTATTTTTCCCCACATATTTCATCTAGGTTTAACAGCATCCCAAGGGAACTATGAAGAAAGATAAATAAAGCAAACATTTTCCTAATAAAGAAACCATTTTCTCAGATTTCCAGTGAAAGAGCATGTACTTTGTTTAGACAAAGCTCTTTTTTTTTTTACTTTAAGGAGGAATAGTTTAGATGAACACTTAACATATATTTAAACAATTACCCTTTTCGTATGATGACAGTGGGAATAAAATGCTTGTACCACGTATAACTTGCAAATAATTACGATGGTTTTAGCACTGCTTATATTTTGTTAGTGCTACATGGGACACGCTGAATACTATAGAAATACAGTCTCATGACAGCCTGATATCCTGAGATGCCTAGTTGAGAAGCCAGACTGATGACAGAAACTGATGGAGCCCAGGGTTGTATACAGGTTTAGTGTTAGAGTCTGGAATGACAACTCCTAATTTCATATTCCTATACCAATTTCAGCACCATGTCTAGGACCTCTTCTAAAAATCTCTTCCTTGGTTTCATAAGGAGCCTTGAACTCACCCTGGAAGGCTCTGGACACGAACTCAAGAGTGAGGAAGTGTCTTGGCATGCTCTGAAGATTATCTGTAAGAACTGAATGAAACTAAATAATGAAGAGAAAGATGGAAACAGATGGTTTATGTATCTGTAACTCAGTCCTTAACTCACAACCACTTAGAAAGAAGTCAGATAGCAATGGTTGCTTGTTTTAGTGCATAAAAATGGATTCTCATAAAGTTTTCTTTGTACAGACTAAATACTTTAGGGCAACACACTTTTTTTAAGGAAGGTTCTGGAGTAGAAAAATGAAGAGAAGGATTTGGAAAAGGTGTCCCAAAGAAAGGTTTAAGGAAAGCTAAAAGGCAACCTCTCCTATGTTCTGGTATCTCAGTATTTTTAGGTGACTTGTGATATTGTGGTTCTGACTAGCAATTTTGAAATTTTGAACTTGGCAGCACTAATCGAAGCAATCTGAATTAGTGTTTGACTGAAACCAGAACTTTGGTTTTTAATCTTGTTGTGCATATCTCATTTTTCTTCAACTCACCTTCATTTAGAGAACTTGGAGTGAATGTGACACAACTGATCAAAATCTGACAGGTTTTAACATATGCTTTCAGCTTCTCCCTTAGTTTCATAACTTCCCATAATACCCTCTAGGGCTTTTTTGAGACCCCTGATTCCTGAAATCTGTACTAGATGTGAGGAACATGAAATATCAGTGTTGAACATGAAATATCAGTTGTATCAGTTGTATCAGACTTATCTTCTAGTTGTAAGAACATGTAGCTTTTTCACATTTCATACACACTGGAGTTAACAATTACAATATTTTGCTTGCAAGCTTCCTAAGGGAATGCTTCTTTCTGATCACAGAATCACAGAATGGTAGGGGTTGGAAGGACCCTCTGGAGATCATCTAGTCCAACCCCGCTGCTAAAGCAGCTGTGCCTAGAGCAGGGTGCACAGGAACACGATCCTTCCCCTCACACTCTCAGATGCAATACATATTTATAGCAACGAAATAAAAATGATGTGGGAAATCATGTCAGGTGTAGAAATCAGAATGAGTTAGGTTGGCCACAAATCTGAAGGAACTGAAGGTTTCTGTTTAACAGGCACTCCGAATCAGCCGTTTGCACACTGGTGCATGGGTGTTTGTACTGGCAGAAGATTTTTGTTAGGGAAAGCACACGCAAGTGGGTCTTAAACTCATTGACATACGCCCTTCAAAACATTTTCTTTTTCTGATAGCAATTTTCACAGTTCATGCTAAATTGCTGCAGATAAATAATTCTCTCAAGCCACCTCAGTTTTTGTCGTTGCTTTCACTCTGCTCAAGAAAACGAAGTAAGGCTGACATATAATCTGTACTCTCCCAAGCAAAGAATTTGTTGTCCCCATTTGCCTAGCTAATTAAAGCAGCAAAACAGGTTTAGAAGTGAGGAAAAGTGGGGGATTATCTGGGACTTCAATGCAAGTTATCACATAGCAGCTAGGACATGGAAAGGGATGTTTAGTAACTTTGAGGCAGCCTTTCCTTTTTACTGGCTTAACGCCGCTGGAGGCTTTCAATTTTCATGGTGTTGCATCTATGGTTCAAGGAAAGCACAGTGAGAACTGGATCTGGTACCATAAACCTTGCAATATTTTTTTTCTGAGAAGTGACATCAAAATGGACTGTTGTTTTCAGAAACTCATGAGGTTACATTGCTCAAAGCAAATATATATGCTCAAAGCAAAAACATAAGTATTAATAGTCAATTGATACTTGGAATTTGAAACAAAATGTCCCCTAAAGAATACATCATAAAGTGCCATGCAAGCCTGCTGCAGCACAGTGCTGTTGTGAAAGCAATGCAAACATCAGGGCACGGGACCTCAAACCTGAACTGTCATCTCCTAATTCTGACCTGACTGTATGGCTCTCCATAGATCATTTCACCTCTATTTCTCCTGCTTTGTCTACATTACCTACAGAGGTTGTAAATGTTCTTTTAAGCAAAGGAGCTTATTAGAAGGAAGATGTACGTTTTCTGTAAATTTTTATAGAAAGACAAGTATCTGATGAATCTATCACCATTGATGGGAATTAACTATTTTATGGTGACAAACAGCAGAGAGGGTGAAGTGAGAATAGGGCCGAGAGAAGACCTGAAAGGAATGAGAAGCATTTTATATTTGACATCATGCCTTTGATTTGATAGGACTTCTTACAAGCTTCTATTTCAAGGTGCACTTGAGTGAATCATGGGAGTGATGCCTCAGTTTCAGATTGGATCTGTTACTGAGCAGTATTGCTCAAAACACAGGAAAATGACTGGAGCTGGGTGCTCTAGGAGCCTGGTATCCATCAAGGCTAACAGCAGTCCTTTTTGCTTAGCATCAGCTCTGCTCCTTCTGGCTATCTTCTAGCTTGCAAGTTATACAAATGGGAATCCTGGACTTGTAACCAGAATCCTCAGACACACCAATTTTTGTTATCTTTTATTTTCATTCTTTTATCCCAATTGTTTTCTATTAAGCAACAAAGTCTCTCATTTTACCTGCATATACAACTGTGGAAACAAATCTTTCAGTAATTTCTCTGGATTTGGGTGTTTCAACAATGCAATGCTAAATACTCTCCCCTAAGTTGATCCTAGTGAAGTCTTCAGAGAGACAACTTTTAAACTCTGTAAAATACAGCAAGCTCTCTGTACAATGGATTTCAAATAAGCCAAGCGAATTAACAGTTTTGTTGTTTAAATGAATGTACCAATACAAACATAGGTTCCTTGACAAAGCTGGGACAAGGAAGCATCTTATTTCATAGATTCAGGCATTAGTAAATCAAGGCAACCCCAGCATGCAGAGAGCTGGTCATCAGGCTGTCAAAATTCATATGACATATATACCTTTTCCATGTCACTAATGCCGCAGGTGTATGCTAAAGTAACCCCAACTTGCTTCTTCCTAGTAAGGCTGACTTATAAATAAATGGGCTTTATTCCACATGAGTTAAAAAGAGAAAGCCACCAGGTGGGTACAATTGTTGTGACAACCAAGCAGCTGTTGATATGCTAGGTACAACTCCAGGATTTTCTCAAGCTTCAAGGAAAACCTGTTAAATCCTACTTTTAGTGCACGTGGCCTTAGAAGCCTGAGAATTTCTAGAGCGGTACCTAACATTTCAAATCTTGTTCACTAGTCACTAACTAACCTTAGGCACAATCATCACAACTCATTTACTGCAGATAAAAACATAACATTGAAAAAGTTGCTAAGTGTTGCTTCGACAAAAGTACGTGTTTAAAAAAAATTTGTAGTAAAAATAAATTCAGAGTTTATAATAAATACTTGATGGCTACATCACACATCACATACAACTCTATAATATTTTATGATCAATGAGATCCAGCAGCAGTTCTCAGCTCCAAAGTCAGAGTGAAAACCCAAGCCACACCTTGACTGCCTTTGTACCTTCCTTAAAGACAAGGCCCACATCTGGAAGTAAGTCAGAGAGTCAGAGTATATCAGACCCTTATGCTAGGCAGTTTGTAATAGCTGTATTATCTCTGCCTGGCTCTGCATTGTGACAAGTAGACTCTTTTATCAATAATCACATCCAAACCTCTTAATGGGTTTGTTTCCTGTGTCCTCGTTGTGTGCCATAGCATCAGGAGTCATATTATCCCTCTCTAACAGGACTGCCAATTTCAGAACACCACCACCTTCTGCTGGTTATAACCTTCCTGCATCCTCTGCCCCTGGTCACATCCACTTTTCATTTCAGAGAAATTGAAGACTATTGCAGTAACCACATGCCAGATCAGATTACTGCCATCGGTATTTGTGATGAGTTCTGTTACTTCAAAAAAGAGTTTTTTCTATTCAGTTATTACAATTCCCTCACCGAATGGAAATTCACAACCAATTACTGTTCCCAAGTACATACGCAGCACTCACTGAAACACAAGAGAGCAGACATACCAGAGAATGCAACCACACAGAAATACTTCATGAAATAATAATTTTGCAGAACAAATTGAAGTTAAATAATCATCAGGCATAATTTAAATGATCCTCTGCCTTCTACCTGAAAGGAGGAGTACAGGTGTGGGATGTGTTTCTGAAGGAAGAGTGCCTGTACCCCACAGATGAAGGGCTCTGCTTTAAAATTCTTGCCTCCTTTGGTCTTGTGATTGCTCCCCCATCATGCAGCTTCCCACGTGGCTGGGTACTGTGACAGCACGGTGGATTTGCAGAAAGGCAACTAAGTCTTGTTTCATCACTGAGGTGTAATTTGAAGCGCCTAAAAACTGTGCAGTTCTTTTCTAGACCTTTGGTATGACATTTTATACCAGCATCAATTACTTACTTCCTTAAAATTGCATTATTTTTTACAGAAAACAGAGAAACAAGTATCTCTTGAGCTACATATACAGGTAGACCAAACTTAAGGATGACGTTTGCACAGTGTTCGGTGCACATTTACCGGCTCATTTCCGAAATAATTTCAGATCTAAGGCACTTAAATACTTTTGACATCACTGTGAGTGCCATAGAATGACACAATGACAATAGATTGTAAGTAGCAAAGATTGCTGGCTAGAAAGTGGCCCAGATGCCCGTGTTGCCTGGCTTGAGCTTAAGTAAAAGAAAAATGATACCTGAAGATTATTATCAAATGGTAAGAAAAAGAAATATTTGATTTAAGCTAGTATTATAGTCATCATCATAATAGGTCTTAAATGTTAAAAGAACAAAACACGAAAAGTGTAATTCTATTCATTATAATCCAACAGATGCTTTCATTTTTAGTTCTGAAGAGTAACCATAGCAAAATGTCAGCTGTATGAAAAGGTGATGAAAGCTTATGACATGGTTGCAAAATTAGAGTCATTTTGTGTGCACCCAGGAATTTATGTTTAATACACTAAACGGTAGAGTTTGGCAAGGGGAAGAGGGTACAGGTACGAAACTGAAGGCTGCTCAGTCAAAGATTTTTCTAACTTCCCCCANATTATAATCCAACAGATGCTTTCATTTTTAGTTCTGAAGAGTAACCATAGCAAAATGTCAGCTGTATGAAAAGGTGATGAAAGCTTATGACATGGTTGCAAAATTAGAGTCATTTTGTGTGCACCCAGGAATTTATGTTTAATACACTAAACGGTAGAGTTTGGCAAGGGGAAGAGGGTTCAGGTACGAAACTGGAGGCTGCTCAGTCAAAGATTTTTCTAACTTCCCCCAATCTGGAAGGATCCCTAGGATGTCTCAGCTGTGCCCTGACACCAGGGACTGCTGCATCTGCACATCAGCTCCTGACTTATCTAAGGCTGAGCTAGGTGTGTGCTGCAGATCCAGTCCTTCCTCCGTGTCGTTCACATCAAGTTCATCCCAAACCCAGCAAACCCCAGTTAAAGCAGGGGACCAGCCCTTCTGGCCCTCCCTAAATCTTGCTGTGGCCAATGCCGGCAAGGCTGATGCCGCACTCATCCAGCAGTTCTCCAGTTTCAAGCTTAGTGACTTGTACCTGCAAGAGCCAGGTGATGACTGGGACCCTTAGCAGAGCCCAGTCTCAATCCAAGGCTTCTTCAGTCCTGAAGGGCTTGACAAACCATCCAGCCCCAGCCCTGGCTCAGAGGCTAGGGCTGCCCTTAAAAGAGGGAGGCCAGGCTTAAGCTCTACCTTTAGTGAAGGATTATTGATTATTGCTTACAAAAAGCTCCTGCATCTTCAGGCTTACTGAAAGTTTGACATCATTGCAGCTCTGTAGATTTTAGTGTGTTTAAAAGATCATAGATATTAGGGGGTGGTTTGTGCAAGAAAAGAGAAACTAGATTTGATTCAGGATATAAACTGAAGTCGAAAGCCTCATTTAAGAGTAACAAAGTAGCATATGGATCAGTAGATTTGCAGGGACATGACACTAGTCAATGTTCACTGCACAGGTATTTCTGCTTGCGGGAAGAACTTTCATGGCAAAGAAAGAAGTTTTCTTGACAATTAAGAGGCCGAGCAAGAGACATCTTAGCGATGTTTCATGCTTTGCTTAATCTTGGAAGTTATTTTTTCGATTACTTTTTCTCAAATGTGGGGTTTCTGCCTAGCCTAGACTTGTTCACGTACTATTACTTGAATTCAGAACTCTATTGGCTTTCATTACATTGGAAAAGCACATATGTAATTTTTCTTCTTTAAGCATTTCTATGCATGCACTGCTGTCAGGCCTGTTTTTTGTTTGATTTTCTAAGTGGTAGTCACTCAAAAAAATTGGATAATAGCCATGTCACCATATCTATAGTCTTAAATTATGTCTGATAATTATGTTTCAATTGTTCTTCCTTTTATTAAGAAGCATGTTTCTTCCCAAGAACTTGGGAGTCACTGAACATTCAGATAAGGAGAGCAGGTTTTTATTTATACGCTTTAATTAACTTCTTACAATTTACGCTGTTAACAGAATAAATATGTATCTGTTTCCAAAAAATAGCTGTGACATGATATATTATACACCAGGAAATTTAAATCTGCTTCACGATAGGTAGCCCTCTCCATATGACGTACTTCTGCAAAACAGGTGAATACATTATTTGGATACCAAATATTCACTATGAACACCAATTATCTGGTATATCATTATAGATGTGTATGTGGCTATGTTGGAAAACGTTTACAAGCTATTAAAGTAAGTTCTAGCTAATTCACTAAGATACTAGAACCAAACACATTAGAAAGAGGAGTATGAAAGACGGCAAATTTGGATATAATATCTCCTGATACATGATCTCAAAAAATGACAAATCCTTTTATCCACTGTTTTGCACTACTCTACTTTCTAGGAAAAGCATTTAATGTCAAGGGGCCTTACACAGAACAGACATGTTCTTAAATGTTCCTGCATGGGCGTCCAGTCAGGGTTGTGTAAAGCAAATGGTGGCCCTAGTCTTTTCTTCAGGAAGGGTTGTGTTACAGGTATGGCAGGACTTCCTTCTGACTGCTTAGAAAGAACATAGAGTATTAAAAAAAATGATCACAGCAAAGTTATCTAGAGCTGTCCTGAGCCATAAACTGAACAGAAATCAGAGAATCACTTTTTGGAAGAGGTAACCTATGATTTAGTGTTCTGTGCATGTTAATAAGGTAATGCAGAAGAGAAACATTCATTTTTAGTCTTAGGAGAGTGAATATATTTGATTTAGATTAAGTTTAGAGAGTACTTTTTGGTATTGTACGACGCAAATAATTGAAAAGTTATTAGATCATATGGTTATCTTTTTAAATTTCTCTAATATTGATTTTAGAAACTTTAATGCTTCTATTTAACTCAGTTAGGAATATTGGCCTTGATGTAACAAACTTTGGGCGTTACGTTAGGATGAATATGGTATCAGATAGAAAGAGCTCTAGCTAGCTGTATCAGTAAAGCCACGTCTTAAGAACAAAGGATGTAAATCCCCTAATGGAAAGATTTGTATCATTGCTGCAGTGCATTAAAATGATGTAATATAGTCTAGATTGCTCTTGTCTTAAATATTCTGTGGCTCATTATGGGCTTCATGAAGTCTTTTCATTAGGTATTTCATCATAAGTTGTTTGCATTTGTTTTAAAGAAATGTAAAGAATAAAATTAATATTAAAATGAATCACTGTATTCATTACAGAATAAATCAAGTTAATTCGATATCAGAAATGGAGTCTACCTATTATGATGGAAATGAAGCCAAAATTGGGTAAAATCCTGCCCTTATTTGAGACAATGGCAAAGTTCTCATTGTCTTTTAAACCCAACAGACTAAATTTTACTTTCATTAACCAGAGCAAGAGGGTGTAGAAAGTGTCATTTCAGTAGAATTGTTAGGGATTTATCAGTGTTTATCAGAGTATAATTGGGCTTAACAGCTTCATGTTATGTTGGAGAATGCCTACATTTAGAATTCATAATATTTTCTTGTTACATCCGTCTACAGAGCTCTGCCAGTGTCTTCAGAGTAGAATGAAAATTTTAGCAGGTTTCTAATGCATCATGAATAACAAAACATAAACCTGAAAGCTGGAAGCAGAAACTTAATGAAAAGTACATTTGGATTCATTGTGCCCAGTCATGTTAATGAGTTAGGAAAAACAGAAAGGAAAGAAAATGATCATGGTAAGTAGCAAAGAGAAGATGCAGTTTGGCTCTGTTTACAAAGTGCAGGAAAACTAGCATGGAAAATGAAGGACACTCAGAAAGGGGTCACATAAAACAAAGGCAATGTGGTCCAGCTAAAAACATGATTTCTGCTTCAAATATTGCATAATATTTAATTGCATCAATACGTGTATTGTTATAAATCTAATTTTGTCAAAGGCCTGGGCGCTGAGTGGCAGGGTGAGTGTCACAGCAGGAGCGATAGATTCTTTTGCGGGCACATTAACATCAACATGCCTGCCTTTGTGTTTTACTTCCTCCGCTTTGTAAAATGTACATCTTCCTTGTAAAATGAGATCTTAAAGCTTTATTTTTTCCCCCTCATTTTTACAAGTTTTCTCGGAGGAGAGAGTTCAGCCTTCCATTTCGGAGTCACTCTTTATCCTTGCAATGCCTCCAATGGCTCCAAGTTGTCACATCCATTTTACAAAGTAATAACCAAATCTTTAAAGTCAGCAGGGAACGTGAGCTTGCAATGGTGTAGGCCGGATCTTAGAGAGCTATGGATATGTAGGAAAGCAAGGGATGAGGACTCCTCGTCACAAAATGTTTAAAGTATACAACGCAGCCTGGGTAGTAAGGGTGTTTTCTGCTAGAGATGAGCAGGGTTTCAGCTGCTGTCCTACAACTGGCTTTCTCATGCTGTAGGTGAAATGTAAGGCCCTGGAGTCAGGGGAGGCTGACACGAAAGAGAAAACAGAAGTTNGTTAAAGTATACAACGTAGCCTGGGTAGTAAGGGTGTTTTCTGCTAGAGACGAGCAGGGTTTCAGCTGCTGTCCTACAACTGGCTTTCTCATGCTGTAGGTGAAATGTAAGGCCCTGGAGTCAGGGGAGGCTGACACGAAAGAGAAAACAGAAGTTAGAAAAACCTAGAAGATGCAGCCTGAGATCTATAGTGATTCTGACAGAAAAATCGTAATTCCTCCTGTGCCCAACTATAAATAAGACGTACGTTTGTGCCGTGAGGGTAAATGACCATGACAATATACTACATTTTCCATCCCTTTTTCACATTAAGAATAGAGATTTGAGCTGAGCTGTTCAGATGGTCTCAGAGGCTCTCTCACAAAGCCACGCAGCAGAGCCTGACATCCTTGCACGTTTACCCAATGCACGATCTGTGCTTGCTTTCAGTTACTCAGGTAGGAAATGCTTGTAAGGAGTGGTGAAATCTTTAAATTTAGTCATTAAGGTTGGAGGAAAAAGAGTTTTCAGTATAGCGGGCCTTTATCCCAGACTGAAAAAGATGTTGCCTGCTTCTGTTTTAGACCAGAGGAGCAACTTGTGCCCCCTTGCCAGATCTCATCTGTAGGGTTTTTTTTCAAGCTACAATAATTTAATCAAAAACACGCTTTTCCTGTATCCTTAGACCATCACAGCAATCACAGCATTGCTACCAATGCTGTAAGAGCAGTAGAAGGAGATATTGAATCCAGAGCAACTGCAGAGGGCAGCATTAAATCGCCGTTTAATCCTCATCGTGCCAGGCTGTATCAATGTCCCTTGACAATGCAAAAGTGTGTTTTATATGTAAATAACACAGGGCTTGATAAACAAGTTCAGCGTGTATTGCCAAGAGCAAATATGGAAAAACTTTGTGATACATGATTTGTTGAAGAAGTATGTATCTATATGGCATTAAATTTTTCAGATTCTAAATAGATGGAATAGAATGTGTGCATTCTCTCTCTCTCTCTCTCTCTCTCATGTGCAAGTACCTAGTTTGTTTATACTTTATTACGATATGTTACAATACAGTGGTATTCATCAACAGCTGATAGATTTTTGCAATATGAACAAAAACACAACAGAAAGATCGTCAGGAAAACAAAATTTGACACTGTTCTTGTTCCTCCCTAGCGCATTTCAAGTTAGTAAGAGTTGCTACCATTAATTCCCTTTAACGTGATGCTTATTTACATGGGTATCCAATTTTTAGTAGTAGTGAAGTTACTGTTCTGTTTATAATTCCTGAGTCTATAAGACAATTTTTTAGGGAGTAGGGTAAACGTGGGTCTTTAGTCATACGTAGGTGGTTTTGCAGTGCACTCTCCAAGAGTACAAACTATGTTTCCCTCTTGTATACGAACTAAGATCCAGATTTTTTCTCATTTTTTCGTTAGAACTGCTTTTCAGTGCTATACCTTTGTGAATTTGATCTTCCATTTCAGTAAAATTTAGTGTTTCTGCTTGTGCATGTGCAGGCGTATGTGTGTATGCACACCATGGTCCAGCTGAAAAAGCTCCGAAGCTCACTGCTCTGGCTGCTCATCAATGTGGATTCAGAAGATTACAAGAGCTTGACGGGAAGCCACCATTTCTTCTGAGGACATTTTACAACAGCTAGTTACAGCTGCCATATCTGCTCCACTTTTAAGTTTTTCAGTGAGTAACTTAAATGTTCGCTTATGCTACCCAGTTAAAAAAGCAGAAAGCAGACACGGGATCTTGCCACTAAACTACTGTTCAAAAAGCATAAACTGCACGAACAAAGGTGGGTCTTCCCGTCATTGGGAAGGTCTCCATCGTGAACTGGGATGCCTTTAGCCTGGGACAATGTTTACCTAAAGTTTACAGCCCTCCCCCATCTGCTTTTTCTATTTCGTGGTGTGTATGTATATACGTACACACACACACACACACACACATATATATATTCTCCCTAGCGTTTATTCTAATAGAAAAGTTCACTGTTTAAAACAGATGAGGGTTAATGTAGAGGTGTACTTAGAATTTATTTTCTGAAGAGACTCCAGCGATGCAAGTGCATGCTAACTGCCTGCTGCTATAACGTTTCATCTACCACCCTGAATAATATGTGTAATCATGCCATACCAACAACAGCCAGCAGCATGTTGACTAACACTGCTTCAGCCTGCACGCTGTCTAGAGTCTGATTACATTTGTGCGTGATAATAGGCTTGGGAATGAATTTAAACAGCAGCCAAAAACTTGGTTAACATATGCCTGAGAAAGAAGTTCTGGCTTTTCTACTTTTTAAAGTTGTCACATATCAGTTATTAAAGTGTGGACAGCATGGAAGTTAAAATAATACAGATGGCAGTACTATGATACTCGTCATTTCAAAGCCTTCTGTTACAATGGGTATGGAAATAGTGTTTAAGATTTGAGAGGACTAGCTTGGCTGGTAATAACAGATCTAAGAGCATTTGAATTCTTGGATGTAAGAATGAGGTAAGTATCGATGTATTATGTATATAGATAATATATATAAAAGGAAAGGTTACATGATTCATGTTAATAGCGTCATAGCATTACACTACTGCGTATTCATGTTAGGTTTGCAAACCAAGTAATGAGTCTGTTTCAATGCTAAGGGTCCTTATAGATATTTAAGACGTCTTCAAAGCTAATATTTGATGACACTGTGATCCTGATGACATTACAAGAAAGATTTAAGTGCATTTTTTTCAGTAGAAGAAGGTATATTCCATGTTTCTTTAGATAAAAAACAATAGTTTGTACATAGATAAGTGAATTGGATGGTTTATGGATTAAAACCTGTAACTCTGAGTGTTTTATTCTGATGAAGGAATGGCTCTTCGCTAAGAGCAGGTATCTGTTGTCCATTCGGTCCATTTTCCCACAAAGCCAAATAGACTCTAAGCATGGTAATGAACCGTTAGGGTAACGTTATCACAATAATGTTCTATCAAATCAATAGCTGCAATGTTGTAGGAAGGAATGTTAAAATGTATCTTGCTATTTTTACTGTACAGTAATTCCTAAAACGATTTTGCCCAGTTTCACGTGACTGCTTTGAAAGATGAACCCAATTAAGGGCTGGCCGATTAAACAGCTGGCGTAACTTGCGGCCAGAAGGAGCATCCCTCCGCAACTTCCACGGCAATCAGCTCACGCTTCAGGAACTTCCAAGCACCTTCTCTGTGAACTCCCTCTCTGGTTCTCACCTTCCCTGACCGGGCTGAGACCACTGGGGCTGTGGGAGCACTGCTCTGATACCTCCTTGGGCAAAAGCTTCCTGGGAGGTATAGCACAGGGAGCTGACGTATGGTCACTGCCACTACAGTGATTCAGCTACAAGTGAAGGCTCTGATGCATGGGTTAGAGTTTGCATCAAAAAGAAGGCAGTATTTTGAAGCAAGTTTGTCAATAAATTAACTTGTGGCCATGGCACTAATGGAGTGTGTCTCACGCTGCTGAGAAGCAGGAGTGAAGCAGGAGCAGCGTGAGGGGCTCTTCTCTGTGCGAGGATGGTCAGGGGGTTGTGGTCGGAGCAGAGCCACGGCATTGTGGCTCGGTGGGAGTCTGACTTCTCCATCACTACAAGAGGAAAACAGAAACTGTCTTCATATCAAACAACAACTATGCACATCGCTCTGCTCCAAAACCTACTCTGTGAGATAGCAGAGCAAAGCCTGTAAATAATTTCCCTTGTGGCATGGCTAGATGCCTCGCTATTACAAGACATACCTTTTGTTGATGTGAGTGCAGTCAGACGCTGAACATTTTGCTGCGATTTTATTCACCGCCCGCAAACTTCTATAGGCAAGATAAACTCAGAGGCTTTCAGGAATGCTGGAAGGTCTACGAACTCCTTGGAGGTAAAATAAGGTAGTGTGCTTTTTGTAGATATGATAACAGATTATTAAATAAAGCATGTGAATAAGAAGTAGGCAAAGCATAAGAAAAAATTATTAGCTGTATCTGAGTTTATCCAACAGCTCACACCTGTGAACAGCCTGTAAGTAGCTCATATTTTTACAGCATGATTTCTGAACCCAGAGCACATTTCAGCATCACCTGTGTAAGACAGGCATTTCAGAGTGCTCTTACTGCACTTCACGGGCCATCATCATCCATTAGGCAGATGAAAAAGCCTAAGCACTGCTGAATTTTACTCAGTCCTGCCTCTGCTTCTTGCTTTATAACAAGCCAGCAAATAGTTGCAACCTTCTTATTGCAGGCTTAAAGCAGAAATGCCGTGTAGGGAAAAAGGGCAGTTTGCTTTAGTTTAGTGGTTAGGCGATGGATTTTCCATGAAAAATAAATTATTTAAAACATATGCAGTATGTTTACTTCTGTTAACCTCCTTTCTCTCTTCTGGAAACCTCCCCTCCCCCCTTCCTCCGGTTGCTTTCTTTAAACAGGAGGGAGCATTGCAAAACTGCAAA
The DNA here is from genome assembly GCA_013398225.1 of Steatornis caripensis. Lineage (NCBI taxonomy): Eukaryota > Metazoa > Chordata > Aves > Caprimulgiformes > Steatornithidae > Steatornis > Steatornis caripensis. The sequence continues at coordinate 21,454 of VZSC01009395.1, forward strand.
TATTAATCATTCCTAAGGATTTTGCAAGCCTCACTTACCTGCTATAAAGTAATGATTTTCAATGTGTTTCGGTCAAATTTTTCTGAGGTACAAATGATTGAATTTGACAGTAGAGGTAATCAGGGTAGGAGGAAGAACTCTAAGAGCAGAAGCAAGTCCAGCTGGCTATCCAAGAGAGACAGGCATGTGTGACACATGGCAATGGCCAAGACCTTTGAAAACTCCCCAATAGATGTTACCCTCAGCAGGAATGTACAGACCTTAGGCAGCCTAAAGTCAAAATAATTCCATAAGGAAAAAGACCATCATTTTACCCCTCAACATGCAGCGTGTTGAGCATTTCTTGGGAAATCAGTAACATGCGGATCACTAAGCTGTTGCCACACATCAGTGTGGCAGTGGCCAGTGCAGGAACGTAATTTTCAAACGTAGTCTTGTGCTTTACTAGCTGTGAATGAACGTGTTGGTGCGAGAGGAAAGAAAAAGGAACTATAGCTCTAAAGCACACATGCAAAAGCATGCGGTCTCTTGTCATGGTGACAGCAGCAGGCTCCACAACGGCAGGAGCCGGTTACCATTCAACCCGTCGAGCTCTTCAGATTGCCGGTGTCCCTGTTAGTGTTGAGTATTCCCCAGGAAAGATGCCACACAGGGCTAGCAGGGTAACGGTGCTGCTGCTGCCACCTTCGTGTCTCTGCATTGGCGGCTGCAGCAGCATCACAGGGAAGTATCCTTGGCGGGCCAGCCTAGCCTTTGGATGCTCGCCACTCTTCAGCAAACAAAGGTTTCTCTCACGTAATAATTTCACGTGTAGCTGGTTGCCAGGTGCCTCATGATGACTGTCTCTGGTAAGAGCACTTCTGCTAGTTGGATACAGCTGACATGGAACTGAAATCTGAAATGCTTTCATGGTTCACTGCTGTTTTCGTCACAGTGTGGCACTCCAGCTAAACTTGACCTAGTTCTCATGGCGGCAGCTGCTGCTGCTCGTTCTCCCAAATCCTCGTCGCTGAGTGCGGTAAGAAACACAGAGGCTACATACGGTGGTTGTTTGCCTTTCCTGGGCCTCTTTTTGTAGATGATGCCAACAAAATTAAGCAACATCAGCCTCAGTTGCTTGGGTTTATGATTTTTGAAGCAAATGAAGGAAAGGGGTGTCTGTGAATGGCCAGAGACATCAAACTTGGATCTTTCTCAGCCTGATGAAGGTGAGCCATAAAATACCGGTTCCAGTACCTCTCCTAAAATGACAGGTAATCCAGGGCTCGATCAGAACACGGATGAATACGTTTTACAAAGCTACTGCTGATAGGTATCTAAGCCAAGAAACTCACATCTCATATAAATGCCACAGGTGTTCAGTATGGTATTTATAAGCAGTTACGCAGTCTTCAGCCATTTCCAGCTCACTCCCTTGAACTCTGTTCACAATTTCAAACCTTTGAGTCCTCCAGCAGAAACAAGCTGACAATGATGGAGGCAGAAGCCAGGCTTTCCTTCCAAGTTTCATGGATGACAGCAATGCAAATGCAGCTCCTCCTCCTCTCTGGTTGCCCCTTATTTTCCGATAGGGATTTCTACTATTTATGAAGAGAGTCCAGTATAGGGAACCATGCAAACTCCTTGGTGCCTAAATGAAAGATTTTAAACAAATTCTCTTGTCCTTTCATCTCCTATGCTCCTGATTTGTGCAAGGTTGCAACCTCTTGCCTTAAATTGGCGTGACTGTTTGCCTCAAAGATTCACCTCTGTCTACCTGGACTTCCCCACACTACCCTAATTCTGTGCTTCCTTCCCTCTATAGCACACTCACTACATTTCAACGGAAATACCATCCCATATGAAAAAGCACAGTGCAGCACTCCGTTTGTCCCTCTCTTCTTTCTCCTCTATATATCAGCAGAATCCTCCTCCTTGCCTGGGCTTCCTAGACAGTTTCTTTCTCCTCATAGGATTTAGATACCAAATCTACAAATAGTTATCGCAAAAAGGAGCTCAATACTCTTAATAAGAGTAACATGAGGTGTTACTAGCCCTAGGAAAACATTTTTGTACAAGCAAAAAATACGTAAAAGGATAAAGAGCTCAAAAAGGTAATTAAAAATTGAATCACAAACCCACAAAAGGAACAGGGAGGAAAACTATTTGTAGAGACTTCGTTCTCTGCTTAAACAAAATGGAAATAAACAGAAAAACAGAATCAGGGCATATCCAAGCTCAAAATACACCCAAAACTAATAAGATTGATGAACAAAAATGAAATAAAAAGCCACTCATAAAATTGATCGATGAAATGCATAAGTCAGAGTTAGTTAATTTTCACAAAACATTGGTTTTAATAAAATTGAAGCCATTGGATTTGGGCTTTCCTCATTGTCATTTATTTTTGATAAATTCAGAGACACATGTCTGGCAGCAGGGATTGATACTCTGTCACATTGCTGAAGTTGCTTTCACTATTCCAGTTCTACGGTGAATATAAAAAGGTCAAGAAAATTCCGTATACGTAATTGTTGAATTTAATTCATACTACCAGTTTTTAAAATACACAGCGGAGATAAGAAATTTGCCCTCATTCATCTTTTTCCCAGGGACTCAGATTTGTTCACTTTGAAGACAGTCACAGAGACAAATAAGGAACAACTATTTGCACAAAGTTTTGAATAAATAAATAGATTCATTGAATATATATACTGGAGATTTGTGTCTTACACTGCTGTCTATTCCTATGATCCCATGGAAATGTTTGCTGGTCGCTTGCTCTAGCAAAAAAGACAGTCCCTTTCCCCAGTTTTCACTCCCAACCATTTTCACTTCATCTAGTGTACGAGGGGCTGGGCAGTGACAAAAGCAGCTCTACCAGGCTGCAGGTCGGTGACCCAGCGGAGACAACGCTCTGCTGCAGCTATGTGTGTGCTTTGGAAAACAATGTTGGAATACTTCTTTTCAGAAGAAAATCACGCTCACTGTGAAAATTAAGTTTCTTTCTATGTCGTCTGTGTATCACATTCTGGGCATGGACATGAAAGACATGTTTTTCAGCCTATCTAAGCTAGTCTAAAACCGTGTTGCTGCCAAAGATCTCACACTCCCCCTAGCCATGACTATATTCTCATATGATAGCATAGCCTCATGAGTTTGACCAGTTTATTAATCTCACTGAACACAAACCCTTTTTTTTGTATATAAAGTTTGTTTCCAGTCATTGCACAGCTACATCGAGCTCTTTAATGGATAGAAGAGTGGGGAAACACAGGACTGAAGTGTGGGTGGGGACACCAGCATCTCCTCCTCCCCTCTCGGTGGTGGCATGCCCTTAGATTAGCTGGAAGGGAATCAGACTGCTACCTTCAGTTCTGGCTTGTTTAGGAAAAGGGTTACTCTCTGATCTGGTTTTCAACTGTAGCTAGCATCTGAACTATGTAAAGTAAGACTCGAAGTTTGGTGTTTAGTTTAAACACTTCAGTTTACAGATTTGTTCTTCCTCCCAGCAGTTTATTGTGTCCAATTTAATTCCTTTCCTTCTTGCCATGCAAAACTGCCTTTTCATCTCTTCCACCCTGGATTTCATCAGTGAAATCACCTTAGGTTTACCCTAAAATAATTTAGGACTATTTAGCAGACTGCGAATTGAAATTCAGGTCTCATGTGGTTCTTGTCTTGCAGTGCAAATTATCCTGGAAAACACAGCAGAAGACTGCAGACACTGAGAACCGAAGTCAGTTGTTTGTTAGAAAAATCTGTGCTCAGGAATATCACAGTAATATATGGGGAAGACGTACAACCAAACTGAAAATAAAGAACAAATTGGTCCCATGAGTCAATCATTCAGCTGCAGCGCCTGCGCCACACATCAGGACAAATGCCTTTCATAAGAACATNTCCCTTTCCCCAGTTTTCACTCCCAACCATTTTCACTTCATCTAGTGTACGAGGGGCTGGGCAGTGACAAAAGCAGCTCTACCAGGCTGCAGGTCGGTGACCCAGCGGAGACAACGCTCTGCTGCAGCTATGTGTGTGCTTTGGAAAACAATGTTGGAATACTTCTTTTCAGAAGAAAATCACGCTCACTGTGAAAATTAAGTTTCTTTCTATGTCGTCTGTGTATCACATTCTGGGCATGGACATGAAAGACATGTTTTTCAGCCTATCTAAGCTAGTCTAAAACCGTGTTGCTGCCAAAGATCTCACACTCCCCCTAGCCATGACTATATTCTCATATGATAGCATAGCCTCATGAGTTTGACCAGTTTATTAATCTCACTGAACACAAACCCTTTTTTTTGTATATAAAGTTTGTTTCCAGTCATTGCACAGCTACATCGAGCTCTTTAATGGATAGAAGAGTGGGGAAACACAGGACTGAAGTGTGGGTGGGGACACCAGCATCTCCTCCTCCCCTCTCGGTGGTGGCATGCCCTTAGATTAGCTGGAAGGGAATCAGACTGCTACCTTCAGTTCTGGCTTGTTTAGGAAAAGGGTTACTCTCTGATCTGGTTTTCAACTGTAGCTAGCATCTGAACTATGTAAAGTAAGACTCGAAGTTTGGTGTTTAGTTTAAACACTTCAGTTTACAGATTTGTTCTTCCTCCCAGCAGTTTATTGTGTCCAATTTAATTCCTTTCCTTCTTGCCATGCAAAACTGCCTTTTCATCTCTTCCACCCTGGATTTCATCAGTGAAATCACCTTAGGTTTACCCTAAAATAATTTAGGACTATTTAGCAGACTGCGAATTGAAATTCAGGTCTCATGTGGTTCTTGTCTTGCAGTGCAAATTATCCTGGAAAACACAGCAGAAGACTGCAGACACTGAGAACCGAAGTCAGTTGTTTGTTAGAAAAATCTGTGCTCAGGAATATCACAGTAATATATGGGGAAGACGTACAACCAAACTGAAAATAAAGAACAAATTGGTCCCATGAGTCAATCATTCAGCTGCAGCGCCTGCGCCACACATCAGGACAAATGCCTTTCATAAGAACATAATGTGACAGATCTTTGGAGGGCAAACTCTGTTACTGCTGCTGTAACGCCAGTAAATTCTCCCCTGGCCTGTTGCTGACAAGTGTGTTACTCATTCCCACCCACTCCAGCTGAGAAAGAGAGAGAGCCTTCCGGAGAGGGTCACCACGTACTTTCTGTGAACCGGAGCACCAACAGCTAAAAGCTCTGTGCATACCTGTCCTCAGATCATTGAACGCCTCTGGATGCCATCTACAAAGAAAGAGATCAAAAAGCGTTGGGAGAGGGACTCCACTGGATGCTGTCTTAAAGGAGATAAAAAAATATTGGGAAAAGTCTGTCCCTGATAAAATCTGTTGTGGACATGGCAAGTGGTTGCTTCTGGATGAACATTTACAAGATGTGAACAGTGTTATTGGGGAAAGGATTCGAGGGCAAGCTGAGAAGGTTTAAGTGCAGACAGCTGTTTGAGGCGAGTCGTGTGAGCTGTGAGCATTGCAGCAGGACTCCTGGCTGACTTCACCAGAATTTCTTCTGATTATTGAGGCAGCAATTGATGTTAAGGACGGAGCTGGCCCCATCCACGTCATTTTGCTATCTCTGCCAATAGATGTGAACAGAATTGGCAGCTGCTATTATTCTCTTGTATTGCTTCAGCTCTCTTTAATGAGGCAGCCTGAGGGCAGCCCTTTCTTTTGGCTTCCCCACCAGCTAATCCCTGGGCTAGGGTAACAGCCCTCGCCTTTCTCTTGGCCACACGCTGTAGTTCTCTATAATTTTGTTTTAAGATGTATAGAGGCTAGGACTGTTTAGTTTGCTTTCTAACTTTTCAATTTTGATTCCTGCTATGGGTTTTTTCTTCATGTGTCAAACTCCTAAGAGAACAGCATTCAAAATGTGAAAGCGTTAGGAGGGCTGCAATGGCACAACGTGTTGTTCTCCTGCATGTAATCTGAATAAGTTGCTAACAACAAAGTCCAGAAGCGAGTTTCAAATTTGTCATTCTCCCTTTTTGCAGAAGCCACTTTTTTCAAGCCAAGGCCAGTTATTGGTTCAATGTCATTAAAGGATACTTTTGTAGCCAACAACTGGAGAGAAACTCTGGTTGTCTTTGGCTGTAAATCAAATGACCAGATACCCCATCATCACCCAGTTAGATACAGGCAGCTTTGGGGCCCAGTCTGAAAGTCCGCTTGGTTCATACAAACACATCGTAAGTGTGCAGTTATCACAGAGCTATATTTCTGTTATGTATTATACATATTGACTTCTCCAGCGTGGTCTGTTATTGTCAGAAAGGAGAACTAGTGGGACAGTAGACATGTGACTACTGATGGATGGGAACAACAGCAGTACATTTATTTTACATTTATATTCAGTTTTGGTAAGGGTATCCCACCTGATATTTTTTATTTGCAGAGTTTAAGAACTTCAGAAATTATGTTGGGAAGAAAAAGGAGACATCTCTGACATAGAAACATCCATAAGCATTGGTATGGTTAGCTTACAGGAAGAGTGAGTAATTGTACATTTACCTGTGAAGAGTTACAGTATCATTTGGATAGTTGTTTGTGGAACATTTGGAAATTGGCCGTTCTTGCAATTACATGCCAGACTAACAAACAAAGATGGTAAATAGCATCAAGGAAGATTATGCCTGAATTTATGTCTATCTGAAGGCACCGGATACAGAGTCACGAGAGTACTGCCTTCTGTGAAGCTATTTTAGTAGTTCTGACGACATATAGCTATAGCCTGTGCAAGCGTGCGCACAGATAAAAGTAGCAAGCAATGCAAGATCAGATTCAGTATTTCCTCTTCCAGGGCTAATGCATAGCTCGTTCCTGAACTGAAACAGCTTTCTATTAGTTATGACTTTGTTTGCTTAGGCATAGTTGTAGGAGAAGAAACCATGGATGTAACAAGTTACATAAGGAGTTAAGCTGGTATGGAATAAACAAATACTAGATTGCTATTGGCAACTTTTGCTGTTTCAGTGAAAAAAAAATCATAGATGCATACTTTGAGTAATTTGCCTATAATAATGCTGATTAATGATTTCTATAAAAATTAACAAGATTTATCACTTTTTTTAGATTAATAATAAAGTAATTTGTACATGCTTGGTCTTCAAAATACTGTTTAAGTACTTCTGTTATAGTGACATATTAGTTATCTCAAAATGTTGTTATTTGAAATCAAGTTCTAAAGCTTTATTTCCCTTTTTGTCACTGCAAAAGAGCAAGCTGGCTTTACTAGGCATTTGTAATCCCAGAGGGGATTACTTGTATAACCATCGTGTTCTTGCTTTCAGTTCTTGGCTTTCATTTTTAATACACAAATTATACACTTTATCTGGTTCAAGTTTACAGTCACAGACTTCTGCAAACATTCATCTGAGAATAAGTATTTCTCCTTTGTCTTATTACTTTATTTCAAATCAGCTCATTAAGCATCAGAGGATTATTCACACCAGATAAAAAAGCATTGTAAAGCATGGCTGAACACTTACAATTTTACATCTCAAATGTAAAATGTAAGCAAGAAGTTCTGTGCGTAGTTCAAGTTCAAGTTCAAGTTGAGGCGAGGGGAGGGGAGAGGAGAGGAGAGGAGAGGAGAGGAAGACAAAAGGGCAGAACCACGTCTTTCTAAAGGAGCAATCTGGAAGCTTGGACCAGCCATCTGATGGTTGAGATGTGGTTCTACAGTGCAGGTCTTTAGCCTATAAGTCTTCTGGTTAATATTTCCTACCTTTAAAAGTACTGTCCTACACCCTCTAGGATCAGTTCTGAATAAAGAAAGATTTTCATTTGGCAATGTATTTGGCACAACCAAAATAGAAAATGAAACCAAAATAAACAAAAATAAACAATATATTAAATTGTCCAATACTGTGAGAACCTTTCCCTAGAAATACCTAATGATTCCTAAGCTCAGGCTTCCCACTGCAGGCCTGTAATTCAGTAAAAATGTGATGATGCAAATATGAATGTGATTTCAGTTTATACTTCAGTTACAAAAATGTGTTTGTAGTTGTTACCTATCCAGGTTGTTTCAAGAGTCTGCAAGCCTGATCTTTCTAATACTGTTTTAAAATCTATAAAACAGATTATCTATATTGTTGTTTCTTTGTGAATAAAAAAATATATAAAAGGAAGTAGGGAATACTTCTGTGATACTGAAAGTTGCTCTGAGGTGAGTCATTGCTCTGCTATGAAACTTTTTGCTTTTTCAACATGCTAAATATTGTTTTTTAACAATTGTCCCTTATCTCCCCAGTCACTAAGGAGTTATTAAGGCAAGCCCAAAGACCAATGGCAAGAAGAAAAAAAGGAAATTATCATCTTCTACTAGTAGCTGAGATAGATTCAACTTTATTAGTAGAAGTTATTTATCTTTGAAGAAGATACATGCCATTTATCTTCATTTTTTCTCGTTCAGAAAGTGTTAATATTCTGCCAATTTAAAAGCAGTCAGAAAAAATTTCCATACCTCTTTTTGAAACCACGTACATTTTCAACATTGAGAAATATTTGCCTGTTAGATCATAACAATCTTACGTATTTATCACTTAGAAATGTTGACATCCTGATACATTCAAGTTTTACTTCAGTAATCGGTATAATTAAAATATCACGGTGAGGGGGCTGAAATTGCAATGCCTCTATGAGCTAAATTAATTGTTTATTCTCAGACTGAAAGTCACATAGAAGGATTTATTCTGCACTAATCTAGTCTGAAATTAATTCTATATTGAAAGTACTTTGCAAATGATTTATCTAGGAGAGAGTAGGGTAATGTATGAGTATGTAGGGATGCAATGAGGAAGGCTAAGACCCACTTGGAATTAAATCTGGCAAGGGATGTCAAGGACAACAGGAAGGGCTTCTTTAAGCTCATCAGTAACAAAAGGAAAGCTAGGGAAAATTTGGGCCCGCTGCTGAATGAGGCAGTTGTTGTGGTGATGGAGGACATAGAGAAAGCGGAGTTAGTAAATGCTGCCTTTGCTTCAGTCTTTACCACTAAAGCCGTCCCTCAGGAATCCCAGACCCTGGAGGTAAGAGAGAAAGAAGACTTACCTTTGGTTGAGGAGGATTGGTTTAGAGACCACTTAGACAAACTTGACTCCCACAAACCCATGAACTCTGATGGGATGCACCCACAAGTGCTGAGGGAGCTGGCAGATATTATTGCTAAGCCACTGTCCATCATCTTTGAAAGGTTGTGGAGAACCAGAGAGGTGCCTGAGGACTGGAGGGAAGCCACTGTCACTCCACTCTTCAAAAAGGGCAAGAAGGAGGACCCAGTCAACTACAGGCCAGTCAGTCTCACCTCCATCCCTGGAAAGGTGATGCAACAGCTCATACTGGAAGTCATCTTGAAGCAAGTCGAGGAAAAGGCGGCTATCAGAAGTAGTGAACATGGTTTCACCAAGGGGAAATCCTGCTTGACCAATCTGATAGCCTTCTATAATGGCATGACTGGCTGGGTAGATGAGGGGAGAGCGGTGGATGTTGTCTACCTTGACTTCAGCAAGGTTTTTGACACTGTCTCCCACAACATCCTCATGGGTAAGCTTAGGAAGTGTGGG
>VZSC01009395.1:31601-47747 GCA_013398225.1 Steatornis caripensis
CCCTTCCAACTCCTACCATTCTGTGATTCTGTGATTCTGTGATTCTGCTTTGAAGTGAGTGACATTTCTACTTTAAAGTAGAACCATATGATAAGGATGCAGATCATTTATAACAGCTAAAATATTAATTTATACTACTACTAAGCAGAGAATATCAGGAAAGTAATGGACAAAATGTCTTTAAAACTGTGAAAGCACATACAGACTGTCCTTTTATCACATTTCCTTTGCCAGCAAATTCAGCTTGTGAAGTTTCTGCTCCTCAGTCCTCTCAGCCCCATCTTTCCTGACTCCTGCAGAAGTCGTTTCCTTGTCAGATGTGCTGCTACAACCTTTTGTGGAACACTTTGTAATTATGATGACCTCCATTAAAAAATTAAATCCTCAAAAGGAAAACTGTTATTTTCACCCGGCCTTTCTGCCAATCTTTAGTACAATAACCAGTTGAATTGGTGCAAATGAGGGACAGGAAAAGACGGTTTATGTGCAGGTATGACAGAAAATTAGGAATCCCTAAAAATTACTTTTGTGCAAAAGAAACCATGCCACGTAACTCTAACTAATAGGCCATATTACCTTATCAATGAGGGACAGAATGACCTAGAACCACCTTTCGCCCAGTCTCTTTCCTCAGGGAATAGCTCCAATGAAGTCAACAGTGTTGAACCGGTGTGAAAACGGAACAACTTCAAAAATCAAGTGGAATTAGCTTCTAAAAGGGATTATAATCAAGCTTCTTTAGCTTAATTATCTCAGGCCATATGCTCAGATGTAGCCGTGTACAGGGGAAAAAACAAGCCTTTTGAGGAATGTCATGTAAGCAGGTCGTGATCCTGAGTGCCTGTGTTTCAATGTGGCAGGTCTCTGCCCTCCACCAACGCCAGCTGGCAGAGCCACACAGCTGCAATTGGGGAACAAATGCAGTGATGTTGCAGAAATTTCTAGGCACTGAAGACACCTCTTGAAACCCTGCTAGCATCCTCTAATAGACTGTGTTGGAGGACACAGTGCCATACTTGCACTTGAGCTCTGGACTGAGCCCATGCTCTTGACTTTGTTTTCAAGAGAAAGCTAGGTTAGTTCTGCATGCATTTTTTGCATGCATTTATTCCCATAAGTAAATAAAATAGAATTATGAGCTTATATGGTTTATATTGTGGATATGGTTTTGAGGAACCTTCTGGGAAGAAACAGTTTCACAGGAACTGCTGTGGGTTTTGGTGACCATGGTCCTGCCTTCCCCAGAACCCCTTTCCTCTGCCATGCTTTGACCCTGTCCTCTTCATGCTGGGTCCAGCACTCATCAGCCTGCCGTGAACCATTTCAGATCATTAACCAAGCAGAAAACAATTAGTTATTCTTTGTAGCTAGATTTACAGTGCTTAGAGATGAAAAAATAATTGAAATGAGCTTCAGAGCTTCAAGCACAATAAGCACAGTTTCATCTCAACCATATAAGAAATCTAATTTTAAACCATCCTTTATAGATCTGCAGAGAGTAACCCACCGCTCTCTGATTTTAGCTGTTGATAGACTGCATTTCGCAGCACTTGCAGAAACGGAGAGCTGTTGTGAGTACATGTTCCCTTCATAACCAAACCTCCTCTAATTTAACACTTAATTTCCCATCTTAACTGCAAACTTCATTACTGATACTTAACTTTCTTTCAGAACATGGATAAAATCATTAAGCATCAGAGGCTGAAGAACTGATCTCTGCAGGGTATCACGAGAAAATCAATCACTTAGTAATGATTCCTTATTTATAATTACTACTGGGACTTGTCATTTAATCTGTCCTAAATTCATTAGTGCCTTGTTGATACTGTACCACCCTGGATAATTGATCAAGTTATCATGCAACACTAAGTCAAATGCCTTACAGGAACAAGTCTGCTACGTCAAAAACATTGTCTTTATCAATGTAATTTGCAATCTCATCAAGAAGTGACTCCACTAGCAGCAGAGAACAAAACATCTTTAAAACTGTGAAAGCACATAAACACCGTTCTTTTATGATGTTTCCCTTGCCAGCAAAGTCAGCTTGTGAGGTTTCTGCTCCTCAGTCCTCTCAGCCCCATCTTTCCCAATTCCTGCAGAAGCCCTTTCCCTATCAGACGTGCCGGATACAACCTTTTGTGGAACACTTTGTCATTGAGATGATCTCCGTTAGAATAGTAAGTCCTCAAAAGGACTCCTACAGCAGCCATTCTATCACTTTGTCCAGGATCAATACGATGACTGATGGACTAATTGCTTTTATGTTATCTTATTTAATCTTGTTGACTAGTGGTGCAATGTTAGTCTTCTGCCAGCTTGGGGAGCTTCTTGGCCAGCTGCCAGATGAAGCCCTCTGGAGCTGCTGGTTTAGAAATCTCTGTCTTTATTCATCACCCTATTCTGAGTGACAGTTTAGTTAGCACATATTTATTCATCATTCCTCTTCAACAGTGATACATCATCTGTTTGTTTGCTTTTTGCCAAATGCAGAACATTAACTTCACTGAAAAATCTGAGTCTCTCTGAATTATTATTGAGAAGTCCACAATACCTACCTAATGACAAGCCAATACTAGTGGTTCATTATTTTTTTTCTTAGTCATTGAAAGTTTCTTTCTACTGTCCTTAATACTTCTGATATATATTTTTTGCTTCATTTATCAATTTTGTATCATTCTTTGCATATAATTCACAGTTTTTGATATCAGTGTACAAATTTTTACATTTGAATAGCATTGGTGGTCTTGTGGATATGATTATGAAAGCTGCTATTTAACATCAGCCTTACTTGAAGTTGAAAGTAGGCTGGCAAAAACATTTTATTTAACATGGTGGGCAGACAAGATTAAACACTAGATTGTGCTTTTAGAGCATGTCATTTTTCTTGAAGAAGTATTGTTTGCTTTTTAGCATAGGCTTTTATAAAAAAGAGGTTTATGTGATCATGACAAGCATTTATTTTTGTGTGTGTGGATGTATCTTTCCTTCCTTCATATCCCCACTAATATTTGAACATATAGTTCACTTTCTCCTCAGTTTGCCAGAGGTAAGATACCCTCAAATTACCAATAAATTAATGAAAAATCAACAGCCAAGATAAAGCAGAAAAGATAACTGCAGGGGTGACTACCATCATAACGTCCTGCCCCAGAAGACCCATATGGCATTACACTTACCATAGCTGTGAGCAGCACTGCAGCCAACATTCAGGCATCATCAGAGATTTGCGGGAAACTAGGCTTCCTTATTTCCTGCAGTCATGCATGAAAACTACCTATCAAGAATCCTAGAATGGTTTGGATTGGAAGGGTCCTTAAAGACCATCTATTTCCAAACCCCCTGCCATGGGCAGGGACACCTTCCGCCAGATTGGTTTGCTCAAAGTCCCATCCAGCCTGGCCTTGAGCACTTCCAGGGAGGCGGCATCCGCAACGTCTCTGGGCAACCTGGTCCAGAGTCTCGCCACCCTCATCGTGAAGAATTTCTTCATAATATCTCACCTAAATCCACCCTCTTTCAGTTTAAAGCCATTACCCCTCATCCTATCACTACATGCCCTTGTAAAAGTCCACCTCCAACTCTCTCCTAGGCCCCCTTCAGGTACTGGAAGGCTGCTGTAAGGTCTTCTCGGAGCCTTCTCTTCTCCACACTGAAAAACATAGTTTGTTCAAAATTTACTTCTCCTACTTGATTTGATCATAATTGCTTTCAACAGTGTGAATTGGCCATAAAAAGCACTGAGAATTTGTATGACCCCCTGCCATGTTTACTAGGAAGTTGCTTATTTAAACCCTAGCAGCTCAGTTATTAAGCTAAACCAACATATGCATGTAATAAACACTTCTGTAAAATAAGCCAGATGAATCACTCTCTCTCTGCTGAATACTAAGGAAGCTTGGACAGCTAGCTTAGATCAGACATCTTATTTTTAGACAGCTAAAATTAGTGAGATGAATCTGGGCAAAAGGCCTGGACTGGGTGACCTCAACATCCATTGTATGCTTCTGCTTATTTTAGCTTAATGACAAAACTGTTAGAGTCCTAAAATGGAATGATGTGTTATCTGCCGTCTTTTCCTCCTTCTACTAACATTAGGCTTACTATGTTAATAATTGTTAAACTTAGGCTTGAGTCTAGTAACAGGATTTATGAAGTCCATAAATCCTGGAATCTCCTCCAGGATTTATGAAGTCTTTCAGATCAGTCCCATACCTCAACACCTGTCATTGTGCAGAGAAGTTCCATACAAAAATAGAGAAAAAGACCCCAGTGTGCGCAGTAATTCTCTACCACAAACTGTAATACACATTACACCTTTCTTTGACTATGGGATCCAGGCAGGAGTTAAGACTGGAAACAAACACTATAGAAACCAGAGAACAAAAAACAATGAAAACTGGTATGGTTCCTGCCTCCCCACAGCACATTCGATAATGAAAAAAAAAAAATCCATTATATATATCCAGGGCATACCTTGTTTCAATCTGTTTTCGACCATTAAAAAAAAAAACGGGTCAGAGCATATAGGCTGTGAGGTTATACCTATCCTTCACCATAGGCAAGCACTTTATATGCAGTACATAGTATAGTAGCANTGCATGGTTCCTGCCTCCCCACAGTACATTTGATAATGAAAAAAAAAAAAATCCATTATATATGTCCAGGGCATACCTTGTTTCAATCTGTTTTTGACCATTAAAAAAAAAAACGGGTCAGAGCATATAGGCTGTGAGGTTATACCTATCCTTCACCATAGGCAAGCACTTTATATGCAGTACATAGTATAGTAGCAGTACCCTTGTGTGTGTATATATATGTGTATGTAGGGGATCAGTCATTCAATTGGGCACATAGTAATAATGAGTTATCTGTATTATGTCCGAAAAAAGGTATTTCTTTCTGCAAACCCAAAAGGCCAAATTTTGTAGTTCCCAATTATAAAAAAAATGGGCAAGCTATGGGATTTCTGCATTTGAGGGCAACTTCGAGATTTCCTGTTGAAAAATATAATGGCTTAGAGCACCAAAGAGATTTAAGGATACATTTTAGTTGATTAGCTTGTATGGTACCAAGGATTAATTGGATGCCTAACTATGTATTATTTTTACTGTTGTACATCTAGTTGTCATTTGTTTATCTATACTACCCAGATATTGTTATTGTTTGAAATAGCATATTGATCAGCAGACAGTGTTGTTTTCTAATTACTTGCTTTGGCAAGCAATTAACTCTGGAAAGTTATAACTCTTATAAATTTAACTCATAAGTAAAATGTCTGATTAATGTATTTCCTAAGTGGGTTAATACTTTTTACAAAAAAAAAGAAAGCAAAGTTTCATAAGAAGTAGTTTGAAGGAACTTAATTCCTACTCAATATATGGCTTGATAAGAATCTCTCAACATAAGAAAGACAGGATTCAGTGAAAGGCTTCCTAAAGTGGAAAAATGAGTTAATGACCTTCTCCAAAATTTGAAAAATATTACTTGACTGATTTTTCACCAAATTCTACCACACAGAACTTGCAAAATTGCCCTACTGTATGATTACACCTTGTCCAGTATCCCAAAAACAACAAATAAGAGTTTATCTAAAAATGTACAAAAATAGAAATTTGAAGAAATGTATGGCCTTCAAATCACAGCAAACAGTCAATTGTTTAAGGCAATTTTTTCAAGCCTCCTTAATTAGTGATTGGCTTATTCCATGAGGTCTGAATGTTTATATTCCTTGTCCATTTAATGTGGTACTGACGAGGGTAATTTGATACACTTATTAGCTATAGCAGAAACCAATACTTCAGTTACATTGAAGGCACTTGACATTACCCCAACAATACCCTAATGTGTATGCCAATATAATTTATATCTGCTTTTCAATCCCCTTTGCCCTGCAGTAGAGGTGTAAACTGATCTAATATACATGAAAATTTGATCCTACCTTGCCTCAGCTAACTTGTAGGAAAGAGTACTGTAGATAAGTAGTGTTATTTTAAATTTTAATAATTTTTTATTAGTTTTAAATGACCACACATGTCCACATAGGCTACCCATTAATTGTATTGAAAGGGTAAGCCTCCTGCCCTTCCCTCCTACCTGGCTTAATGACATTTATTTAGTATTACTGGGTTTGTTCTCTGCTAGGTTGGCAAGTTGAGCGGGCTCCCTCAGCAGTCAGACAAGCACCAGCACTGCTGTAGGCAGGTTATTTCAGGTTGCTTTTCTTTCAACTCTTCTCAATTTTACTACAGTGACTGGGGGGACCAGAACTGCACCCTCAAGATATGGGCAAAATGAGGATCCAAACAGTGGCATCATGTCCCTTGTTTTGTTATCTATCCTCTACCTGAGAATTATTAAAATTTTAGTTGCCTCTTTGACTCCTGTCAAACACTGAGGCGACCTTTTTTTGCAAATCCTTACTCCAAAACATTAATAGTCAACTCAGAGTTAATTGTTTAGCACACAGAGTTGGGATGGTTGTTTTTTCTTTCTCACATACTTCACATTTATCCACAACGAATTTTGAGCCATTTTATTCCCCATGATTTAGTCTTCTAAAGTCCACCTCGAATTCTTTATTGCCCTTATGCTCCTAGATAACTGTGCATCATAATAAAACTTTTTCACTTCACTGCTCATCCCATTGCCCAGGTCTTTCACAGGGCTGTTAACCAGCAGATATCTCGGGACAGATGTCTGTGACGTTTCACTGATAAACACCTGGGAGTGCTGTCCCTTCTATCTCACTCTTTCTTTCTTAACTTTTAGATAACTACTTATCTGTGCAAGAGCTCTTCCTTTTCTGCTATGGATACTCAGTTTCCTTAAAACTGTTGTGGCCAGTCTTTGCCCAGAACTCTTCTACAAACCTGCTTCAACAAAACTCACTCTTACCCACATGCTTCTGTACTCTGAATTTCAAATATATCTGATAGACTTACAGGACTTCTTACAAAAAACGCCCCCAAAACTACCATGGAAACACGCAAAAATCAACAAAACCCCCATGTTGACTCTTCCAGTGGATTGTGATTATCAGGTTTCTGTCAATCTTACTTTTCACTATACTTTCTTCTAATTTTCCCAGTGCAGATATCAGGCTTGTGGGATAGTAATTCCTCAGATGAGGGCTAGAAACTGTTTTAGCAATGTACAAGGGTACGCAGAGCACCTGTGAGGCTGCATGTACTAAGTCAGCTCTAGGGAAGAGATAAGACACTTGCATTAGCAATTCAGGTTGTTCATCCTGGAGTTGTCTTCAGACTCCCAGATAAGATCACTTTGGCCCAGGCAATTTGTTACCACTGATTTTGTTAAATTGCTCCATAAACTCTTCTTAAGTCAGTTCAACTTGAGACAAATCTTCTAAAGAGTGTCTTGCAAAGAAGGACTGTGATATGGGAATGTGTTTCTCTTCCCTGCAGTGAGAATGCCATTTCCATCTCAGATCTTTGTTCTCTCAAAACTAAGCCATGATGATACTTAGAAATTTGCCTTTCCTATGTTTCCAAAAATTTTATGATATCTTTCTGGAAACAGATAATGAAAATTAAGGACTTGATCTATATGCCACTCTAACATTTTGTTGCTTCTTTTATTCTTTTCTTAAAGAAATAGTTCTGTTTCCTTCATTCTTTGTTTTTTTATTGAGCTGTCAAAAGTAAATACCATATTTGTTTTTGCCAATGGATGTAGCCAGTTGAAAACTCATAAAAGTCTGAGTAGTTTATCTTATTTCTTTCCAATGGGATTTTAATCTTTCTTGTGGCAAAATAAATTTAATTCTCTATTGTGGTTTCAAACATTTCTTACTTGCTTGCTTGCTTCCTAGTTTTCTGTCTGTCTGTCTGTGTCTCTTTTTTCCAGGTTCTATGATGAGGTCCCTTGGTGGACAAGGGAAGAGGAACTGACATCATCTGCCTGGACTTGTGCAAATCATTTGACACTGTCCCACACAACATCCTTGTCTCTAAGTTGGAGAGCCATGGACTTGACGGATGGACCACTCACTGGATAAGGAATTGGCAGGATGGTTGCACTCGAAGAGTTGTGGTCAACACCTCGATATCCAAACGGAGACCAGTGATGACTGGCATTCCTCAGGGGTCAGTATTGGGGCCAGCGATGTTTAACATCTTCGTCAGCACCAAGGACAGTGGGATTAAGTGCACTCTCAGCAAGTTTGCCGACAACACCAAGCTGTGTNAGGATGGTTGCACTCAAAGAGTTGTGGTCAACACCTCGATATCCAAATGGAGACCAGTGATGACTGGCATTCCTCAGGGGTCAGTATTGGGGCCAGCGATGTTTAACATCTTTGTCAGCACCAAGGACAGTGGGATTAAGTGCACTCTCAGCAAGTTTGCCGACAACACCAAGCTGTGTAGTGCAGTCACATTTTTTCTGAAAAGTCAGCAAAATCCACCTCCCTGAAATGAATGGCAATTTAATTTGATTGTTGCTGTGATTTTTCAATGTTTACCACATATTTTTCACATTTATAGTACCTTTTTAGCATGGAGTCTCTTCTTAGGGAACATCTATTATTTCTTTTTCTTGACATATACAGCAACATATCTAGAAATTCACAAGGCCTCGGTGAACTATTATGTGTAACTAACCTGGACAACAACTGCAACAGATACGAACTTGTTAGGATTTTTTTCCAAATTGCTATACAGTGATGACTGAGATTTTCTTCCCTGTGTGTATGTTTTGTATTTCTCAAAAGATGTCACCTGCCTTTTAATTTGGTTACTTTTTTTGGAATATTTTTCCTTAGAAGATTTAGCAGAATCTTGAGAAACTTGATTATGTAAATGAAAAGTTTTAAAATCTTTATATTGTAACAGAAACAGTGTTTTGATGATTTTTGATTTAATAAGTGTAATAAAATATAACTAAGAAATAATTCTATTTTTTTCCTATTATCATTAATGGTTATTATCTTGATTAATGGACGGCAAGAAAGAAGAGTAAGAACTGAAATGTGAATTTCAACTGAAATAGCCTCAGGCTCTCACAGAAGAAAGGGAGAACTTAATCAGCTAACTATGATAAAGCAGGAAAGCAGATTTGATTTGAAACAAAAGGAATCAATTTAATAATAGATTTTTGTCCTCTTGGGCAGTTAGAAAGTTATAAACAAACAAAAAAAACCCCTAAATAATTTGAAATTCTCAAATTATGCAAGCTTGAATTTCCCAAAGTTCCTCTTTCATTCTTAATGCCTTTATATACACCCTGTTGGTCTGAAGCAAAGGAATATAGGAAAATATACAGATTAGTATTTTTTCTTCTGAATATCACCAAATGAACAGAAACAAAAGTACTTAAGAATATTATTTTTATTTCAAGTTCAACCATGAAATGTAACATTAGTGGAATTTTGTACAAGGCAACAAGTTAAGTAAGCTGACTCAATAAGTTACTTGACAAACACCACTTTAAAGTATTGACTACGGGAAGATGAAGAGAAATCAGGAGACTGACAAAATGACTCAAAAAATGAAAATTAAATTACACATTTGATGTCAAAAGCAGTTTAATTTCCAGACGTTGACTAGAGCTATGCCCCTTGTTGCCATAGCACAAATATCTCTCTGGTAGTCTAAAAAACTGAAATACTTTTTCTTTGTTTTTCTTTTATTCCTTCCCCGATGTTTCACAGTAAGGCCACATCCAGAGAAAAAGGTGCTCAGGACATACCTGGCAAAGCTTTACAAAATCTTTGTCCCAGATGGTTCATTACAGCCACATGTCTCATGCAATATTGTGACAGAAGAAAATACATGGGAGGAAGTTCTCATACCACAACCTATATTTTGGGATAAAACAAATGTGTTTCTCATAACTTTTCTAAAGCAGATGGCAAACCTGCAGAGCTCTGAATGTTCTGATTCCGGTCATGCACAGGAAACAAGATGTTTGTATGTGTAGTCCTATGGTCATCTCTGCACTGCACTGCTTGCATTCATGTATACCCCCTGGTCTGCAGATGTATACCAGCCTGGGGTTCATTTTCGGTTATTTCCTTTACCTATTATACAAAAATTGGAGACATGATAATTCGCCTTTGTCAATGAGGTGTTTGAGCAGTAGCATAATGAAAAAAAAGAGGCACAAGTGCTGACTGGCACACATGGAAGTATTCAAGGCCTGGCAGCAATCCAGAAGCATCAGGAGGTATTTCTGTAACATTGCCACAAAAAAGCCTGAAAGTACAGATTCATTTCTTGTATCCGTTACGAGACAAACACAACTACTTAAATGAAAGAATTGAGATGTTATACCTTAAATTCACCCTGTGGGCTTGATTGCTAATTTTTCTAATGTTCTGCCATGTGTAGAAAAGAGCAGAGGTAGAATAAATGATTCCGTTTCCAGTTGTCTTATGAGCCTGTTCCAAGAAGTTAATGTTTTCTTCTAGCTTCAGGTCAGATTGCACACACACACACGCATCCATAGACTCATAGACATTATGCTGAATCAAGTTCAAAGGCGATTTTTTAGTCTTAGACTCTTCAGACTATCACTGAACTTGCCGTATCATAAGTCTTACTGGGTATGCTGCGCTTACTAGAGAAGGTCAGGGAACAAACGTGAGGAGTAGATCCTGGTTACACATGCCGCTTGCTCCATGGCTTTGCTTTGTAATGTGGCTACAACCTTTCTCTCCAGAAAAACTTGGAAGCAGTCTGGAAACAAAGTTTACCACAGCAAGTTCTTACCTAGAGTGTGGTATACGTGACTGCACCCTCCGCTACTACGCTAGCAGCCTATGCACTTCCAAGCACCCCCAGGTAGCCTCTAGCTCCCACGTTTGCAGCGCATAACCTGCTATAAAAGTTTCAGCTAGTGAGATACAGGACAATCCTCCGATGCTCTGAAATACTTTGAACCGAAGGATAAAAAAAGAAGAAAGAAAGTAAAAGCATAAGAAAGGTATTGAGAAATAACATACTGAAGGAGATGATAATAGATATTTTCAAGGAACTTCTAGTATATGCTAATATGCACTTTAGGTTTAAGTTGGGTGTATAAAAGTTTTCTTCGTTTCTAAATAGCAAGTTTAACTGAGGCTGCTCCACTCCTATTAATCACAGAGGAAGACAACTACGTTGTTTCTATGATAAGATGTTTCTTGCTGCTACAATGGCATATTATCCAAAACATGGATTTATTTATTTAACACAAATGTGAAAGATTAAGTGGCAGAACTGGTAAACAGCGGTGGATCAGTGGTCAAAATTTCTACATTTCTTTAAAATCAAATGGAAGCAGTCATACCAGCTTTATTTTAAATTTTAACCAGTTAACTACTACAGCTTTTGTCAGGTTTCTTTGCTTGTGTATACTAATGATCAAGCTCTGTTTCAAGGCACCTGGTTCTACTTTCTGTAACGTGCTTTTGGCTGGGCAGGCACTGCGTTGCCAGTGATCTGGTCTTCACTACCGTCCTGGCAGGAGAGAAGCCTCTACTCAAATCAAACCAAACACAAGTTAACACGACAGGGAGATAGCTCTCCTTGTAAGCCACACTGAGTGAAATCAGTGAAATCGGTACTGTGATTAACACAGAAATTTTCATCTACAAGTATATTTTCTAATCTAAATCTAAGTCTAAAATATGCTCTGTATCATCCAACAATGAGTTTCAGACAAGTGAGAGGAAAACCACCACTTCAAAGTACTGGTTTTAGGAACAGAAGAAAACAAAAGGAAATTGAAACCACAAGAGGAAGCCATGCAGTTGGAATGCTTTTAGTAATATCGAATACCAAGGGAAAACAGCCTCAAGTACCAGAAAATAGGCTTCAGTTTGACCTCTCTTTGGAAAGAGAGAGGTTGCAAGGTACAGGGCTCACAGCAACCTGCCAGGGCACGAGAGATGCTGAGCGGTCCCTCTCCTCTGGAAGTCACAGGGTCTCCTGGCAAGTCTGAAGCAGGATTCAGGTCAGGCTCTGATCCCGAGCACAGCTCCACCAAGTCAAAGTTTATTTCTTTATCCTGTCTTCAATCAGCAGTGCAACTAAGGCAGAGTGCTGGTACCAGCTCCATATTATTAGACTTGAATACTTACATGCCCCCCTAGTCTTCTTGGGGTCATTCCAATATGGTTACATGTTCGTGGAAGATGCATTATTGCTTTCCTGTTGACATTCAGAAGTTCATAAAAGATTTGATAGCGGTGAAAAGGAACATAATTTTCTCTGTCAAATTTTGTCATTTTAAATTGTCAGTCTCTCATGCTTAACTTTGGTCCTCATAATTATCCACTACAAAGTAACTGAGCTAAGATCCTAAAAATCTTTTAATGTAAATTCAGTGTCTTACCATTGTATCTATTAAATATAAATTTATCTTCAGAGTGTGTTTAGCACAAAAAATTGGAATTTTCTCAACGTCTCTCAGACCTATCCTTTTTATGAAATATTATATAGATATTAAATAGTTCTTGGTTAAAACACATTTTTCCACATTTGCCACCTTGTACCAGCATGGAAAGATATTTTTGCATAGCCTTTACAGCCTTCTTTGCAGGATACCAAGGTCGTGTATCACTTCAAACAACGTATTGTCTCATGACTTGCGCAGAGTCATAGGCAAGGCGTATAGGAATTCATGTAGGTGAAAATGCATAATGGGATTTAACCCTTCCCTTTATGTTTCCACTGACTTTTTCTGAGTGTTGTTACGGCAATGCATCACTCTCAGCATTCTCTAATATGGTTTCAAAAAGAGCAAGAGCACAATCTCACTGACAAAATGAAAACCATTTTCCCTGGTATTTCCATCATTTTNCAGGTGAAAACGCATAATGGGATTTAACCCTTCCATTTATGTTTCCACTGACTTTTTCTGAGTGTTGTTACGGCAATGCATCACTCTCAGCATTCTCTAATATGGTTTCAAAAAGAGCAAGAGCACAATCTCACTGACAAAATGAAAACCATTTTCCCTGGTATTTCCATCATTTTTAGCAATGAAATCTCTTCGCAACAGATTTTATCAGAATAATAAACTATGTGCCAATGCCACAGATAGCAAAAAAGGATATGATCACAGTAAGACTCACTCACATGTTTCATCTTTTTCCCTCAAAAGATAATGTAAGTTGTCCACTTGTTCCATAAATTACCCAATGGCAGCAAACTCAGATTAGTTTTAACATCAAAGAAAGTTTTCATGCACTTAAGAGAACGGTTGTATGCTCAGCATTATACAAGGACCAAAGAAAGACCATCCCTCAGCGAAGAAATGACTGTCTGCAAATACAGTTGGGATAGAAGACACTTAGGGTTAATGACTTGGAAGAACATTGCTCCAAAACCACCTCTATGTCTGAGGTTCTTAAAACCACATTGCAAGTGTTATTTTTCAGTCTTGTGTGAAAACTCAATCGTAAGATTGTGTGTAATGATCAGAAGCTGTCACAGAAATATGCTTATTTTTGTTTGTCCAGAGTTAATTTCATACAGGAAGGTTTGCTGCAAGTAGACAAAGATGTCACTGCTGGTTCTTTGTGGAAATAAAAAACTTGTTTTCCTTTGAATACATCTTTCTTTGGTGACCTGGCATGTTTCTGCAAAGCTTACCAACTTCAATCCGCGAACAAAGGAGGGCTATTCAACCAAAGCTCTGGGTACTCTGTATGAAATGAATCTTCGTATGAAATCCCAAGCCTATTGGATGTTGCTGGTGCACACACTTCAGGATATCCTGCTTCCTTTTGGGGTACGTTCAGTCTTCAAAAAGTGGTAGAAAAATATGCAGTGCAATACCCAGAAACAAAGCAGGTGTGACAACAGCATTTTCATCATGTTTCTAATCTGAGAGCCTGTTATTTTTTCCTTTTGAGGTCTACTGGCATTTTGATCTGTTTTTGTTTTGGCCCAGATCCTCATCTCTGTAGGTATCCCAATAGGAGATTATATTTCATTAATGGCAGATGTTGAATACATGTCAAGATGGTAGCAATGCAGCTTCAAAACCAATGAGCCTTACTCTGTATCATGCAAACACTGCAGCATAAAATCTTTATCTTTCATTATCCTTTAACTGTATTTATGTCTGTCATGTTTCTAAACATAACAACCAATTTTTTAGCAATAAAGACACCAGGCAAATTCTGCTCCTTTGGGTTCTTAGGCCAGATCTGAAACCTGGTAAAGTGAGTAAGGACCATGGTGAGCTTTGGATTCATCTTTAAAGGGGAATTCTACTTCAATAATTGTGTAAAAGTGCTGTCTTTTTCATGTGACTTGCTTCTCTGTGTAGTCACACGCTGTTGACTGCAATAAATAAATAAAGTTCCTTATTTTTGTGAAGTCTGAGTGACACTGCACATGTATGTGTATATTCATGTGTTTAACTGAGAGAATAATTCAGTTTCCAAAGCTCTAATACTGATAAATCAAAAAGAGAGGATTCAGAATTTATTGATACAAAACAATGATATAAAATTTAAGTGAATTCAGATGAGATCGAATTAATGGAAGACAACAGGAAGAGACAACTCTACTGCCTTTCTCTGTATCATTTTTTAGAAATGAACTTCACATAAAACTGTATTTCACTGATGAAAAAGGGCCATGATTTTAACATTTTGTTTTCTAAGCCAGAAGACTTAGTGGAAACTTTTCTGTTGCACCATTGAAAAAATAAAATATGCTGCCACCTAAATCGATATTTCTCATCCTTCAATGCTTTAAACTCCTACAGAAGAATAAAGCTGAGGAGTCCTCTGTATTAAATAAGCTTTTAAGAAGCTGAGAGACACATAAAGATTCCGTTATTCTATTCCAAAGACATAGACAAGGAAGTTTGGATATGGGAGAGATTTAAAGAAACTCTCTCACTGCAGGTGTGGTGCTTCTCTGAGGCACTCTGGCATCCAGGATTCAGTCCCAAAAGGAACTGAGATTAGTAAGATTTGTGTATCTACACACAAACAGCATGAGTTATCCAAGCCTACGTCTCACTATGTTTTTCAAACAAGTTACTTGCTTCCCTCAATAAAAAAATGGATTTTCATCTTCACTAGAAGAAAAAAGAAAAGGATTTAAATTTTTACATTCTTTTAGCAAGGCAGACTAGGATAAAGGTTGTTGGGTTTTTTTTCTTTCCTCAAATGTACTATATTCTTTTTTCCCTAGTACTTTCTCTGTGACAAAATTGGATGATAAAAGACATGCTTATAAACATACAGATGTCACAAAAAAGTAACAGATTAGTATTTTTGAGGGTAGGATTAGAGTTGGAAACATTCAAATATCATTTCAACTCAACAAGAACTAGCACAATTTCCACAAATAAGTAGAAACAATCATCAGCACCCGTATAAATTGGGGAATGACCTAGCAGACAGTATTTTTACAAAAACAAATCTGAAGAACAAACATACTGTATCACAGTCTGATGTGGTGTGTTTCAATGGTAAAAAAGGTTAAGTGCTGTACTTGGAGGTTAGAGTGCTATGAGAAATGATGGTTGTATTAGATGAGGTGGAGTAAAGTAGGTGATCTCTCAGATCCACTCTTCACTTTATTAGCTGTGCTTTCCACACAAGAATGTACTGACTATATCTCATTTATGAATAATACTATCCATTCCTTACACTGGCCTGTTTAGTGAATCTTTTAATAGAATCATAGAATCACAGAATAGTTTGAGTTGGAAAGGACCTTTAAAATAATCCAGTTCAACTCCCCCTGCCATCTTCCACTAGACCAGGTTGCTCAAAGCCCCATTCCACCCGGCCTTGAACACTTCCAGGGAGGGGACATCTGCAGATTCTCTGGGTAACCTGGTCCAGTGTCTCACCACCCTCACAGTGAGGAATTTCTTCCTAGTATCTGATCTAAATCTACCCTCTTTCATTGTAAAACTATTACTCCTCATCCTATCACTACATGCCCTTGTAAAAAGTCCCGTTCCAGCTCTCTTGTAGGCACCTTCAGGTACTGCAAGGCTGCTGTAAGCTCTCCTTGGACCTTTCTCTTCTCCAGGCTGAACAGCCCCACTCTCTCAGCCTGTCTTCACAGGAGAGGTGCTCCCGCCCCCTGATCATCTTCATGGCCCTCCTCTGGACTTGCTCCAATAAGTCTATGTCCTTGTTATGTTGGGGGCCCCAGAGCTGGATGC
>VZSC01009397.1:0-26724 GCA_013398225.1 Steatornis caripensis
TACTTAACCACTTACATGTAGCTGGGTAAATTAGCACTACCCCAGGGAACACACGCTCAATGAGGTCAACCATTTAAGAATAAACACCCACTTTCCCCCAGATGGTGGACACATACCCCCTTGTGCTCTCTGTCAGTCACGCAAAGACCGTATCCTTTCCCCAACAATTTGGACAGCAAACTCTAGGAAACCTCTGCCTAGTGAAATGAGGCGGGTTCGTGCAAACCCTGAGCCCGAGGATGAAAGGAAGGGACGGAGATGTCCCTGGGTGATTCAGTTTAGGACGCTCAGATCCACCAGGCGAGACGCTCCTCCTGGGAGCAGCAGCACCAGCAGACCGGGAAAGGCCGGGGGTTTGCAGAGGGGCTTTCCTGTAGGCATCTCATCGGTACGACCAACGTTACTTCGGGTGCAGGGCCAAAACAGCGTGTGTTTTCAGCAGCGCAGACAAAAGTAGGGAAGAAAAAGATGCAAATATCTTAGGAATGTGCCCGGCAGCCTTTCGTGTGAGCACATTAGAATACAATACAAATGTGACTAAAAAAGACTCAACAGAATAAATACTGCACTTGTAACAGGCCTCAGAGAGAGAAAGTGATTTAATGGCATCATATTAAATGTAAATCAACACAAAAGGTAACTGGGAAGGGAAGAGATATACCAGCTTAGGGATTATAGCACAAAGCTGTAATATTTACTCACGAGATTAAGGCACTTACAGGAAATGAAATATTGTCCTTTTGTAATAATTCAATCCCTCGCCTTTATCGAGGAGGATTGGACATATCAAGCTATTTTAGAGATGCAGACATAAATTCACACCGATTATTAGTGGAGGGACGTGGAGCTGGCACCTGTATCTGTCGTGGCTGCTCCACAAGAACTCAGGGACTTCCAGGGGAAACTCATCTTAGAGCACCCAAAGACTTCAGAGCTGCAAGCAGCCACTGCCTACACATCCATACCGACACCCAGCAGCACCAGAGCTGCACCGACCAGAGGTTTCGGACTGCTTGGACAAACCAGAAGACGACTGCTGACCATTTTGGGGGGATCTTTCCTCCCCACAACTCACATCCACCCAACACATCCCGGGGTCTATGGACCTGCTGGTCCACCAGCTGCTCGCCTGGGTAGCCAGGTCTGGAGGATGCTAAGGGCTACAAGCAAGACCGCTCCCGCGCGGGGTAGGTGAACACCATCGCCTCAGTCCTCAGTGCCTCAGTT
This sequence comes from Steatornis caripensis, assembly GCA_013398225.1. Taxonomy (NCBI): domain Eukaryota; kingdom Metazoa; phylum Chordata; class Aves; order Caprimulgiformes; family Steatornithidae; genus Steatornis; species Steatornis caripensis. The sequence goes on from VZSC01009397.1 coordinate 1,228, forward strand.
TCCACATCTGCAGCTTCGGCACGTTTCTCTGCTGCGTAAGAAGCTTTGGGGCTATTAGCCGAAACGTGCTTGAGGAATGCAATACATCATCACCACACATATGTTATCTCCCAGTTTACTGGTTTTTTTTTTTTTTCTGGCAAAAATGAATTTTAACAAGTCAATTTGACTTCCAGGTGCCAGGCAGAGCTGGCAGGCAACAGAAGAGACAATCTTTCGATTTCTCAACCGCAAACCTTTTCCTAAACCAGATACCTCAGCTACTTGTACGGCTCCAATCGGTAAAGCATCTTTAACACCTCACAATCTCTAATAGACTTGTCCTCCGCAAACCCCTCACGAGGTAGGAAAGTGCTATTATCTCCTTTATACAGGCAAGGAACAACGGCTAGAAATAGGCTGCCCACGGCGTTGTCTCGCTCCGTTGGAGACCTGCCCACAAAACCCTTAAACTGAGCGGGGCACTGCCAGGCAGCTAGCCCGAGCGGCTGGGGCCAGGCTGGGCTGCTCCTCGCCTGCCTTTTGCAGCCTGCGGACAGTTTAGTGCTGCCAAACCTAACGCCTTCCTGACGGCTGAAACGGTCGGTTTAAAGCAAAAAAATAAAACAAAACTGAACCAAAACAACTCCACTAGAAAAAAAAAAAAAAAAGGAAAGGAAAAAAAAAAAGCCAGAAAAAAGACTGCCTAAAGTCAAACAAGAAGCCTTCACCATCCTTTAAGCCAGCAACCAAGGATGCAGGGAAGACAGACGTCCCCACAGTGCTGTCCTCCTACATGTGCTGGAGAGCCCGCTCAGCACAGCTCACGTCTTGGAGAAACGTCCCTTCTCCCACATTATTTTTTTTAATAACCAGCTCCTGGTGGAGAGCAGCACGTTGGCATTGAAGTGCTGCTGCTGCAAGCTCGGGGGAGCGAGCCCAGCTGGGCTGACGGGAGCATTAGGAAAGCTGCTGGTATAGCAACGCTGTATGCACTAAAATCAGCCACCAGTTAAGAGCTCCCAGGTTAATTCCGGCTGACGATCAACACGCCACCGCAACGGCCTCTTCCCACGCCATGTCTCTGGGGGTCCCCCCCGGTGCAGCTAACCCAGAGCATCACACAGCGCTGAAGTGGTTAATGCCATTTGGAGTGCAGGGGGAAGCTGACACACACGGTCCCGCTCTGCTCTTTATTTAATAATAATTATCCAGATGGTAAACACGACCCTGCTGTTTTGCTCACTTAAATTTTTTTGTTTCCCCAGCTATGGCAGTGTCACTTCTCCCGAGGCAGCCTCCCCCACTTGGCAGAGTTAAATTGCATTCTGATTCTATTAAATGGTACTAAATGTCTTCAAAATCAAAGAGCAAATATAATTTAAGTGCCATTTGGGTCTTCCCACAGGTTCTCAGCTGTTCACTCAGCAACTAACCTGTAGAAAGCCGCCTGGTGACAGGGGTATAGTTTAAAAGGAAGCACACAGTCAGTATATACAATACAATTCCCTTCCACAACACGTCCTTTATGGAAACTCACAATGCACTGTGGTTACAGCTTAAAACAATACGCCTGCTATAATAAGAAGAGAGAAGGAGGAAGAGGAGGAGGAGGAGGAGGAGGAAGGGAGAGTTAAAACAACCAGTGCAGCCAGGGCAGGAGAGCTGGCCACAGCGGCGTGCACCGTGGCGTCGGGACGGGGTGTGTGGCCCAGCCGGCGAAAGGAAGGCTCACGAAGGAACCCTGCAAACCTCGCCTGGATCCAGGTGTCGGCACGACACCAGACGCAGCCCGAAGATGCTGCGCACACCAAAGCCCCAGGAGCCCGCAGACCTAAGCGCACCCCGCTAGCATGAAAACGCCACCTATTTTTACAACCAGTGCAGCAGGACGCAGGGGTGGAAAGGTTTCGGCAGGGATGGGATGCATGCAGCCCTTCTGGGGAGATCCCAAGCAAAGCAGCGGTTGGCAGGCAGGGAAGAAAACGGGGAGAAGCGGCTGCTCTAGCAAGGAAGAAACTGTACGCAGAAAGTTAAGATGATAAAGAAACCTTAAGGTATCAGTAATGTCTTGCAATTTCAAGGCTGGTTTTTAAGGGCAGAGGCTCAACAGGAGCAAAAAGCCCTTAATTAAGGTTTTCAGAAACACCAATTGATTTGTGGTACTTTTGTACTCCCAGCAACTAACAGCCAGGCATGCTCAAAGGCAAAGGGCAGTGCAGAGAGAGGCAGGCTCCTTTAAGGCACCCGACACTGGGTACCAACCGGGAAAAATCTCACCCGAGCAACTTCTTGGCACAGTGCATCACTCCGCTGGCTCCAGCTGAGCCAGAGCTCACCTACAAACGAGAAAGCTGCAGCCAGCGCGCCTCCGCAAAGCGAGGAGGCAGCCTGCCAGCCGACAAAGTTGCTCCTTAGCTCCTGCCGAGGAGAGAAACGGTCCCGGGTGCGGAGCTGGCAACGGCACAGAGGGCAGGGCTGAGCCCAAACCATCGCATCCCCACCAGTCAGAGGGAAGGGAGCAAACATGACTGCGTACAGGCTTTTTCCAGTCTAGTGAACAACAAAGTAACGGCCCCTCCGTGCTGGATTCTGGCAAGGGGTTTCTCTCTCCCCCTTCCCCACTGCTCCCGTATCACTGATGGACTCCGCTGGCTCCATCAAGCCCATCCTCTGCCTCCACCACCTCACCCAACACCCAGGGCACGATTGCAAACATAAGGGTGCTAAAAAGCTGGATGCATAACACGGAGCACGATTCGAGCATCAGCAACAAAAGCCACTGGGAGGCAAAGCTCATCCGGAGTTGTCCGGACCAGGCACAGAGGTGCAGGAGGACTCGCTCTTCAGCTTTCTCAGCTTGAAGCCACAAATAGTTCAGGCCCTTGCTCTCCCTTGAGCTGGTAGAAGTGACTACTTGTACTTTGAGAGAGAAGCAAATCATCACTCAAATCATCTGCACCAGCGCCAACAACAGCTGATCTTCCTGCCACGATCTGCCGCGCAGCACTAAAGCAGCCGCCTAAGGCTCGTCAGGCAGCAAGCGTCGTGCAAAGACGCTCTAAGGTCAGAGTCCAAGGTTGTGCCCTGCCAGGCCACGGCTGCCTCCTCACGCCACACAGGCATCCCCTAAAATCACTCCGAGCTGCCAGCAAACGGTGCCTATTTGCAGCAAGAACAGCATTTACACAGAGGAGGCATTAGACAAACATCTCGGCAGCTCAGATGGCATTCGGCGCGTACAGCAGCAGGCAGATAACAGCTCTCCGAAAAATACTCCTTGCTGCTGAAGAGGTAGCTCCGATGTGCAGCTTTGGAGGCTAGACATGAAGAGTTTTGCGGTGGCTGTAAGGGCACAGCATCAGCTGCCAGACTCTGCCCCCAGGAGCTTTCTTCTCCAGGATTAGGGGAGAGCCAGGGAGCAAGCAGCACAATTTGGGGGGTGCAGCCAAGGGGGCTGCCTCTCCCCGCAAGCCCCAGCAAAACAGCCAGTGCCCAGCCAGCATCACCAGCACCTCGAGGACAGCAGCTCCCGATCCTCGGTGGTTTTTCCCTGCCTTTATCCCCACATTCAGAGACACCTTCAGAACCAGGCGGGGGTTACCTAAGCAAACTAAGGGGTCAGCAGGGATGGATGCAGTGCTGCACCATCGCAGGAGAGCAGTCCCAAGCCCCCGGGATGCTGCTCTGGCCCAAGGCACTGCTCCGAATAACAGCACAGGAACAACCTTCAGATATTAGGCTGGCACCCAAAGCGTTTGGCAGGTGTCATCGTCCTCCCTCCCTTCCCTGNAATAACAGCACAGGAGCAACCTTCAGATATTAGGCTGGCACCCAAAGCGTTTGGCAGGTGTCATCGTCCTCCCTCCCTTCCCTGACGCACCACCCAGCCACAGGAGGAACCGCAGATCCATTTCAAAGCCTCCGTCGCTCCCCCGTAGCAAGAGCAGCCGAGGGTTTTCAAACATTCAACGCTGCGTGGCCAGACCGGGCTGTGCTACAGAGCTGCTGAGATCAAAAGATCTTCAGCTCAGAAGATTAAAAGGCTCCGAGGAAGGGTAATAGGATGCAGAGCTTTTCACCTCTAGGTGGCTGGCCTGATTTCTAGGCCAGGAACAAGCAAAAACCCCATTTCTGCCACAGCGGAGGAAGCAGCTGGCTTCGCTTCAGCTGCCGGCTGTCAGCTGTCCCCTTCTGGGAGAGAAACAGCAAAACCTCAGCTAGGTTGGCACCGCTTCGTCACGTTAACCATCCTCAGGGACTCGAGACGGGCTGAGGCCATGGCTCTCACCCCGCTGCATGGCCATCTCGGAGAGGGTATTTGCAGACCAGGGGACATTTTGGAGGGCAAGGCTGCCCCGAAGGCCACGCCTGGGGCAAGCAGGGATGTCCTCTGCGTGGTGCAGGAGGGTGCGCCCGCCGAGGGATGCTCCAAGCCTCTCCGTGCAGCCAGGAGGTCCCCGCGCACACGCCTCTGGGAAGAAGCGCGGCACGCTGAATTCACACCTCGGCTCCCTCCCCGACGATTCGCAAGCCCGAAATTCTTGGCTGGGCTGGCAATCTGGCACTTTCTGCCGGTGCCGACTGCACGTTCGGGGAACAACGTTAAAAATAGCTCGCATGCCTGCACCCTCACCATCAAGACTCCCACGGGCGCGCTTTCAGCTGTGCCCCCTTTGCTCTGCCTGGTGCGGGGAGGGGTGCCGCAATGCAGGCGGTCGCTGTGCCGCCTTCCCATCTGATTTGCAAGGAGGGGTGGGCAACAGATGGAAAGAGCTCTTCATCTCTTTCTCCATTTTTAACCCTGCTGCACGCGGCTGGGAAGCCGTTGTTGAGGAAGAAGGCGGCACTTTCAGGAAACCCACCTTCAAACCGTCGTTGCGCTGCTCAGAGATACCTTTTAACTCGCAGAACAGAGGGGAAGAGCAGCGGGACTGCGTCTGTAGGCTGGATCCAACAGGCTGGGCTCAACGGTGTGGATGAGAGAGGACTTTCAAGTCTCTCATCATCCTGCGGACAATCCGTCTGTTGTCATAAGTATGATATCAGAGTCACTATATCCTGTACCAAATGTTTCTGTCATACTGAGGCTGAGCCGTCATCTCCGTTCCCTGGACTACACCAAGGATGCGACAATTGCTCAGGAGCTGATTAAAGCCAACTTCAAAGTTTAAGGGTGGGGGCCCAAACAGAGCTGTCAGTTGGTCCCTCCACTCAGTTTTTGCTCAAACAGGAAGAAAGATCCCCTCCTAAAACCCCACCACGTGTCACTTCATCCTAACCCTAAGTCCCCAGAGAAACCATGTTTGCAAAGAGGTCCTCCAAAACGATGCATTTATAGCCGATATGATTACACCTGCCTAATTTGCGAATGACGATTTACAAGGCGGCGGGGGGGAACAGTTTGACTGGACGAAAGCCTGCTGAGCTGCAGCAGATGGCTTGCTGCAAGAGTGGGGAAGGAGGAGAGAGATCTCTACGCAGTTATGAAAGGTTGCCTCCTCTTCTTAGTCTGCTCCTTCCCCACCTCCTTCCCCACACTCCTCCTCTCCGAGACAGAGAATTATGCGGGAAATATGCCGGTGAAATCCCACACACGGCGCTACTTGACTGACTTCTCTAAGTTACTTCGCTCTCATCCAATTTATCCTAACTTTGCAAGCAAACCATGGCCCACCGAGAGCAAACTTGGCCGGCTTGTCAGCGTTCAAATCACGTAAGACTTGCCCTGCTGCACCTCGGCAAGGGCTCACAGAGTTCTTCGAGGAGACCTCACGCAGCTCGGCAGCGCAAGGTGAAACCAAGTGGCTACAAAGCAGCATGGATCAAACCCAACAGAAATATTTGTACCAAGCTCCGTGAAGTGAAACCGCCAAGCTTCTCACGGCTTTAATTATGTCTGGCAACCTTCCATGGTATTAATAAAACTCATGTTTCTATGGCACCTTTCATCCCACAGGTCCCTGAAGTCAAAGCCCTTTGCAGATGTGGTGGGAGCGCACGCCGAGGGCGCTGGGATGCAGCCACCTGCAGAGCACAGCGCTCCAACCTTTACGGCAGCGAGGGAAGCCGGCTGGGCTCCATCCTCCCCCTGCATTGCAGGGGTACACGACAGGGCCGGACCCGCTATCGCTGCGCTGACATATGCAGCATCAAGCCCGTTTTATCTAGCTCGAGGCGGAAGGTAACGGCTGAAGCGGGAAGATGAGCAGCGTACTCCTGATCTGATCGCCTGACTTGGGTCTTTCTACTGACTTGTTTCCCATGCCGTTTATCTCCCCGTTTAAATACATACTGCTTTTCAATTTTTCTTTTTTAACACCCCTGAGCTTTCTCCCTTTTGGGGAGAAACCTGTCCCACTCACCTCGGCTTGCTCTCCGTACTGCCCAGCCTGCTAGTGGGAAGCGGTGTATATGGAGGGCAACAACCTTGGGGGTTGGATAACCCACACATCTGCCTTCTTCCCCTCTGCCCTGAAGCTCTTCCCAGTCACAACAAGCTGCAAGAGGGGACTGTGAAAAAATACCAGGAAGCCACCCCCTCAACACACCCATCCACATCTTTTCTCAAGGTCACCTACAGTCATTCGACATATTTTCTCCAGTTGACTCACTGGCAGCCAAAGCTCATTTAAGCGACAGAGCAGCCTTTCCAGGAAGGAAACAACTTCCTCGATGGCAAAGGAACAGAATTATCCATTTGGAAAAACGGCGCCTCGTCAAGCTTGACACGTACAACAAAGGCAGCCGTCCTCCGAGACTGACAGAGGCACAGCGGGCGAGACGAGAGGAATCCCACAAAACCTCATGTGGAGGTATAAAATATTCACCATAAATTGCAATGCCACTCGGGACCCGGAATTCAAAGAGCGAAGAAGAAAGCAGAGCCTCGGCAATGACATTCGGCTCCCGAGCTCAACTTTCTCCCAAAGCCCTGAGGAGGGATGCGAGGCCGGACGCAACGCTCCAGCAGCGATGATCTACCTCCCAGCCCGGGCTTTTAATCAGCATCTCCCCAAGTATTTCACCAAGAATATTAATATCTTTAACCACATTTTACTAGGGAGAGAGAAAGAGAAATAAAAGATGTCTTGGCAAACAGCTGCCTCTCAGACACCCCAGCGTCGATTCTCCACCCATTAGGCAACCCTTCCAAGCAACAAGAATAAAGCATTAGATAAGGAGGCAGAAGACTTCCACAAAGTCCCAAAGGAAAGAAGCAAGGAAACATCCTCTTGTAGGTGGGGAAATTGCCGCATATTTAACTCAAGATGAAGTTGCTTCAACGGGGAGGTCAGACCGGTGTTTGATACCAGGGATGGAGCCAGCTCCCTGCCTGCCCCGAGCTGAAGGTCACATCGGCGCAGGTCGAGCGACCACCCACCCGGTTACCCACGAGTTACCTTTCCGGTCTGCATTTGCCCTGCGCTAGGGACAGGGAAGGACTTCATCTACCGCTCAGCGTATCAATTCCTCAGCTGCTTTCTGACTTCTTTTTTCACCTTTTTTAGTTCTTTGTCTCCTACCAGATGCCCAAATTTCCCGCAGAAGGTGAACGCTTCCCAGGGAAATTTCACTTTTGATGAAAACCCAAGTTTCTGTCAAAAAAACCCTCTTCCCCTGTAAAATTTTCCACCAACTCTAATAAGTAACAATAACACTTGGATCTGAACCGCCCCTGGCTTGGTTTTGTTGTTTGCAAACCCTGCTGGAGGCTTTGCCCACCTGTAGTTATTATTTCATTGCTTTGTTCCTGGCTGTCAAACTTCACCTCTTTTTTTTTTAACCTTAACACCATATGTTTCCTAATGAAAAACGTCTCCATATTCACACCTGAAATTAGAGTCTTGTGTTGAGTCCTCTTTCACAGGGCACTTACGGAATTTCACTCCAAGGCTTAAGGAAAAAGAAAAGGCCAGAGAGGGGCCTTAAAGAAGAGAGAGAAGATCCTTTTCTTCTCATCTCCCTATGACTGTTCGGCAGAAGCCGCCCTTCACCAGAGGTCCAGGGTTAGCTTTATGGAAAATGCAAATTTCAAAAGAGGGAGAAGAAAAGGGCTTGGGCATCACTCGCCGCAGCTGCGAGAGCCGCCTCGGCTTTTCCCCTCCGAGAGCGGGGAGAGGAAGGTTGGCCAGGCTGCCTTTTCTGAGCCAAGGAACTCTCTAGCTCTAAAAAGGTGTCCAAGAGCCTCCTCATCTCGCCTCTTTTCTGAGGTGATCTTGCTGTTTGAGAAGACTCCCCTGCGATATTAGATTTACCGACTCCCCTGCAGTCTTTTTGAACGGCTTAAAAGCAAGTATCATCGGGCGGCCTTGCCAGAGCCCCACGCCCAGGTAAAGGTCTTGCAATGGGGATGATGCCCACGCAGGCAGCTCTCCCTGGGGACTCTCCGGTGGTGGGTACCACACGCACAGCATCTCCGCAAAAAGCCCCTCTGAGCAACACCGAGGCACAAACAGGGCAAGAGCACGGCTCGCCGGCAACAACCCCCCTCTGCGGCACACGATGTCCTCAACAGCACCGAGGATTCACGCCAAGGACGGGAAGTTTCCAAGGAAATCTGACAAGCTTTTGCAGGAGAACTTGGAAAAGCAGACAGCACGTGGCTTGCAATCAGAGCTTAAAGAGCCCGCACGCGCATGCACGGGCGTAAAACGGACGTTTATTTTATTTCTTGTCTGGACAGCCGAGCGGGACGCGGCACCAAGCACAGGCTGGGGAGAGGGGCTGCGGATGCCTCCGCATCCCTGCTCAGCACACGTGGCAAGGAAGGAGCTGTGGCGGTGTCGGAAGCGCGCTCGCCATCAGGCTGTGCTCGGCCGTGAGTCACCTCCTCAGCCCCTGCTCCTGCCAGCGACGCTTCAGAGGCCCGGCCGATGGGGCTGTCAGCAAGGCTTTCTCTTTACTCTGGGCAACCACTTAATGAGCCAGCGCACTGCGTGTTTAATTAAATCGTGCTTTGCGTATTTGTCATTCTTGAGTCTCGGGAAACTGAGCAGAGCTGGAAGCGGCTGGCGTGACACCTGCGGGCACCCAGGGCTCCAGCGAAGCCCTGCGGCACGGGGCGCACCCGGCCCTAGCACCCGAATTGTTCACAGCAAAAAATACTTTGCAAAGGACGAGGGGATCCTGGGCCTCCCCTGTCCTATGCCGACAGTGGGTCCAGTTACTGCACCTACCCCACAACAGCCCCTGCCAGGAACATGCAGCCCCAGGGCTTGACAGAAAACATCATCGGGGCAATCAGGGTTGCATCCTCCCATTTCCTCAAAACCAGCGGGCAGTAATGAGAAAAAGATACCGAGAAGGAAGAAAAGCAGCTTGACAGCAGCGCTCCTGGATGTTAAACAGAAAAGCGAGTTGCTGCAGAGGAATTTCTGGAGGTATTTAAGTCCTGGATGATCTCCTGCAAGAAACGTTTCTGTTTTGACAAGGAGGATGTGCAAGGTGGGGAAACTATTATGTTTTTATCACACTGATTTCAAAGCCGCAAGCAGAGGTCAGGAGCGGTGCCCGGAGCGATTCCCACAGCCCCCGCGGGGCACGGGGACCCTTCGCTTCCCACCGCCACGTTTCCAACAGCCCACAAGGACTTCTCGCAAAAACTGCCGCTGTGACGTAAAGGATAGAGAAAGAACAGGTTGAAAATGCATTTTGTTTATGTGTGGGTAGTAGGACTAGGGAAAAGATTTATTTAAGACATGAGGAGACATTTTGAGCCCCCTTTCCCCTCCTCCATCCACTTAGCAGCGATCAGGCATTTTCCTTCCCAGCTTATCCTTTAACAAGAAGTGACATCGCTTGTTTTGGCTCCCCCTCAACACCTGAAAAACTTGAAACTTGGGGGGACACCCAAGTAAAAGCCCCGGGCACCCTCAGTTTGGGTGCAGGGCTCTCCAGCCCTGCTGAGGCTGCACCAGCCCGAGCCGCAATCTTGTCGCACTGGAAGAAAGGATGGAGCAAGGGGAAAAAAAAAAAAAAAAGACTGAAAATTGGATCCATTTATTTTACTTCAACCTTCACCAATAGCTGCTGGTTATTTACCATTATCTCTGCTTGCAGTGTTGGTGTTGAGCCGGACTACCCTCCGCAGGCTGCTAACAGCCTATGATTACCAAGTAGCGCAGCTCTTGCTGCAAAACCAGGCAGCAGCCAGCCCGGGAAAGGTCCTCCGTGCCAGAGACAGACAAACAGCCTCCCGCGAGGGGGAAGGGGGAGCAGAGGGGAACAAGGGAGCCATGCAACGTGCTGAGATCACGCTGGGCGCACAGAAGGATGAATTCTCCTCCCGGCAAGCGCTGGCCAGCAAGGATACCCCGAGCACCCGCTGCTCCCACTGCCATAAATTTGGAGATGCCGTGCATAAATACTTTCCCCTCGGAAGGACTCTGGCTGAGGCAGAGCTGCTTCTCTGCTGCACATCACAGGGACGATGACACGTCGTTCGGGTAAAGGGTATTGCTGCATATGTCAACCAGCTCACGTGCTTTGTTTGCCCAAGATAGTATTTGTTCGGTCAGGGCACGAGGGGGCACACACAGCATCTTCTGTTTTATAAGAATATATTGCCCCTCGGGAAGAGCTTTAACTAGCTTGTACCATCAACCGTGGATGAAGGAGCACTGGAAACGACCCGCTGCACTGCATTGCCCAATTAATCTACAATTTCCTAGTTAGCTTTCAGGGCAACGCATTTCACTACTAACCCCAAGCTCCCAGAGACAGGTAGGATGTTCCCAAACCCATTCCGGTGAAAACACCCCTCCTGCCGAGAAGCGGAGAGAAACGAGAGAAAGCTTGGATGGGTCCCCCTACAGAAATGTGCCCATCACTTCCACGCCGAAGGCAGGCGATGCTGTTCAGCACAAATAAATTAGACTGGGAGTAACGCGCGCCCCCAAAGCTGCAAGCTCAGGCGCTGCGAAAGCAAATCCAAGCAGATGAGTTAAGGGCGAGCAAAGACAAGGGGCTGCTATTCAGGTCTGCCTTGGCTTGGTCTTGTTTTCCAAGCAATCCCTGGCCTCTGCCTCCAAATTAGCATAACACTCTGAAAGCCAGGCTTTTCCCCTGGGAAGTAGCCAGCTGAGGATGTCCTATGTCTTAAACCAGATGCAAAACACACATGCTGTGCCCCTTTGCCACTGCAAACCCCGCCTCGAGCCCCGCTTGCTGTACCCTTGGAGGGCACACTGGCTGCTCCAGCACCGACCCGTCATCCTCCCATCCGTCTCGGGCAGGTCAGTGCTCTGTCACCCTTCCTACCCTTCCCCACGAAGCAGAGAGCTCCGGAGGGAGCTGCAGATGTCTTCCTAGATTTATGGCCTCTTTATTTATTTATATTGATTTTTAAAAACTCCTTTTGAAGGGGAAAAAAAAAAAAAAAAGACAATGGCTCTGCTGATCCCTGGAGGCCCGGCACTGACTAGTGCTTAACGCTTCCGCTATTGCTCCGTGCATCTGGGGACGCCCCAAGCACCGTGCAGACACCCAGACTGGGGTGAACCCCCAACCCGAGCAAGCCCCGACTTTCTGAAGGCGAGGAGCCAGCACGGGACCGCACCGCCCCCACGCCCACGGATGCCAGGGTCCTGCAGCCAGTGGGTCCTGCACAAGCTCCTGACTTTCCCCGTAGCTCCTGAAGCGCCTCAGAAATCCTATTCCTGAAGCTCAAAGCTTACCAGCTACGGCAGCCCTGCTGAGGATCAGAGCAAGCCGTTGCAGTGATTCATTACTCTCTCTTCGAAAAGTGGACACCACTTCTACTGTAAATGAGTCCAGCGTCACCTTCCAACTCCGGATCCTGATACACTCTTTGCTGCTAGATTAAAGACCTGTCTATTTTCAGCAGCTTCTCCCCCACAGAGAAATATGCAGACCACAATCGAATCACCTCTTACCCTCCCTTTGACAAACTAACCAGGCACAGACGCTTCCCTCGCGCCCCAAGGCGAGACTTCCATGCCTCAACTTACCCACGCATTTTGTTTTAATCTTTCTGTGGGTGTTTTTTTCCTCCCATCCTCCCTTGAAAAATGCTCTCTGGAGCTGCGCGCAGCCCCTCTGTAAAGGTCCTGCTCCCGTACGTAACACCACCTCCAAACGCCCGCTGCTCCTCACGTGTTCCCCGAGACGCTTCTTGCCCAAAGGAGTTCATATTTATGTTGAAAGAGCGACACAGGCTGAGAGGAAATAAGGATTATTATTCCTGTTGTCTAGATGAAGGAACAGAGGTGAAGTGATTTGCCTAAGGTCACGCGGAGTTTGAGGAGCTGCCTGTGCCTATCCATGCCAATAATTATTTAGCAACAAGAGTATCAACAGATGGCAACGAAGAACTCCGTTCAGCTCCTGGGTCTTGGTGCTCTGATGATACTCCAGGCACCTCTCTTGCCTTCATTGTCCTCACAACAGGATTTCACCACAGAGGTATACAAGCTCCCCGGGATGGGAGGCTGCTCGTGGGGTTTTCCATCCCAGCGAAGAAAGGAAAGGACCTGCCTGAGCACCCAGACCAAGGAAAAAGCCAGATTTGCCACCTGCCCAACAGCCTCGTCATCTGGAAACACTCGGACCGAGGTCCAACAGCCCCCTGAATGCTCGCTCCAAACGGCTTCGCTGCAAACCCTTGCCTGCGCCCTGTTTGACGGCACACCGAAGGCAGGGGTACCCGTGCATACCGAAAGCCTTCGAAAAGCAGGCTGTGATCCTTCCCGCGCTCTTCAAAATGGAGACGGCCCTATTCCTCTCCCCGGGCTTGCAAAGCTCTTTACATGACTTTGGATGGAAAGTCCCCCGCAATCCTCCCTGACCACCCTGTCTCCAACAGAAACGCCCGTGTTTTGGCGTGCCATTTTCCTGGTGGCTCAGGGAGCCTTGAAAAAGGGGTTGATTTTTTTTATTATTATTCCTACCCAACATCTGGCTCCCCCGCAAACCTTCCAGTGGCCAACCACGACGGAGCGGCGTGACAGCCAGCGGAGCCGGCAGCCTCCTCCAGCCGGGTGCCGAATTAGCAGTACTACATTCAACTCCTGGCAGGATACTTCCGATACCCTCGGAGAGTAACGCAGCCATCGTAAGCAATTTTTTTTCATGCTGCCAAGTACCCATGGCCAATACGGTTCTCCTCCACACAGTCCCACTTCATTCTCCTAAGCCACCGATTAGGCAGTCACAGGAGATGAAGAGCGATCCTGAGAAGCAACATCGCTTTGCTTACTCCTCTCTGGCAAGCTGACATGAAAAAATCCCGCTTGCTAAACAGCTAAAAAGAAAATGGTCCAGCACAGCACATCAAAATTGTGCTTTAATTACCTTTTGATTGTTTTTTTGCTCTCCCTCTTGCCTTTTTTTTTTTCCTTCTCTTTTTTCTCTCCTGGCATCAAGAACCAAATTGAGATGCAGGTGAATTCATTTTCATAAACTACCAGTTCCCATCAAATCTATCTAATCCATCTCTCTCTACAAAATCCCTTAAGCAGAAGATCTCTCTCCCACTCTGCCTTCCACAGCTGTGTAAGCCTCGCAGAGCTAGCAGAAATACCAAGTGTGGGTGGCACTACAAGTTCCCAGCTCTCTCTAGATGTGAATATCACTGAGCTTGCACGTCCCCGCCGTTCCGTTTAAAACATATGGCTTTAATGTATCACCAGTCACTTCCCATCAAGATCAAGGTTTGGACTAGGACAGGAACAGCAGGTGCTGCTCGTGGGTCCGGACCAAGGGACCCGGCTCAGCAGCGCGAGGGGAGAGGAGATGTTCCATGGATGGAGCGCAGCTGCAGGGAGAAGCTAGGGACGGACAGAGGGACTGGTGTTTGGGAAAGGGGCTGAGCCAGCTGCTGCCCCGGGAACAAGCACCCCTCAGTCCCCGTCCCTCCACAGATAGGGCGCAAGACCCCAAAGACGCCTATGTCCGACCAGGAGCATCCAAAGCAGCGCACGAAGCTGACGCACGTAACAACCCACAGCTCTGCACCTGAGCTAAAAACTCACAACCCACACTGCTGAGCAGGGCAAAAAGTCACTCAGCTCTGCCTTGAATTTCACACTGGCTTTTCTACAAAGCCCAGTTTTCTCCAGTCCAACCTCTACTACCAAGGGACTCAGCCTGCCAGGTAAGGTGTTGGCAGTGAGCAGGATCAGGGCCAGGGAGGGAGGGAGGAGGGAGAAGGAGACGTGTCGGTTATTAAACTTTCACCCAAACGTATTTATCAGGACCACACACAAAGGTATTGGCTGCAGACTGAATGCAGTTCGTGGCAAGTGTTTCCCAAAGCCACTGGGAGCTGGAGGCCTCATCAGAGGATCTTAATTGGTTTCCTCTTAAAAAAACCTCAAACGCAGAAATTAAAATAACACACTCATGCCTGTTTTTCATTATTGATAATATTAACACAGCGAGGCAACACTGCAAAGCAACTTTCTGCAAATCCTCTCAGCCAGGACGGAGCAGCCAGGAGCGGGGAAAGCCATGGCAGCCGGAGAGTTCCCACACCCTGGGGCTGGGCGAGTGGGGCACGGAGGGACCCGGAGGAAGGCGAGGAGCCTGACTGCAAGGGGGACTCACATGGGGATAAAATTGAGTCTGCTACAACCTCCATTTTGCTGGCATTCACGGCTTGCTCCTCCCAGACAGGCTTCCTTACGCTCATCTTTCATCTCCCCCTTCTCCTTTTATTATCTCCTTTCCAGTACAGGCACACACTTGCTCTCGATCACTCGGTTTCTTTCCACTTTGCAGACAGTTCTGCCCTTTCATCACAGCCTCCGGAGGCTCGAGCAAACGTCAGAGTCTCTCACCCACAGCTACCCTGGACTGGGCAAAGCCAGCAAGGCAAAGACAGAGCAAGCAGACGATGCTCAGGCTGCGGTTCTGATGCCCACCTCAAGCCACAGCCTGAAATCTCCCAGGCTGTCCCAGGGAACCCTCGGTGGGATCAACCGCATTGCACATGGGCAATGGACTTCACGCGCTCAGCGCTCAACCGACAGCCAAAACTGCAACAGCAAGTCCAGCTTTCCTACTTCAGGTGAAGTTTCCCCTGCTCCCCGATGTATTTAAATTTCGGCTCAACAATCTTATCAAAGTCTCCAGCTAATCAAGTCTCCTTTTTAAGAGCTCAGTGATACTACTTTCCAAGTTACGTGGCAAGAATCCGACGGATGAGCAGAGAACAGAAGCCAGTCCCGGACTCTGCCCGTATAGCGAGACTTAATAAAGAAAATACAAAACAAACCAGACCTTGCTCTTTCTACTCTTGCTTTTTTTTCTCTTCCCCAAAACCAGTTTATTTATATTTTAATTAAAGTGAGCACAATGTAACTCCGTGAGCGAGTTTGGCCACGGAGCGTTGTCTCAGCTTGGGTTGGGAGATAAACAAGCTCAAATACTCTCCGTGTGGCCCTTCTCCGAGAAACACAAGGATCACGCTCACAATTCATCTTAAACCATTGCAAGACGATGCCCATTAGAGGGGAGAGAACGGGTGTTAATGAGATGAAGTGCAAGAATGGGGTGAAAATGAATAAAAGCAACAGCATGAATAGCACATGAGAGGCAAATGAAATAATTACTCCGCTCACCATTGTTACAACAACGCAATAAATTCAATGTAATTCCTAAAGGCCAACCGGTTTTCTTTCTTACTTGCTGCTTCTTTCTTTCTCCCTCGTTTTTTTTTTAAGTTCCTTTTTACAGTTTCAGAATTATGCTTTAATTAGCATAACATTTAAATTAGCGAATGGAATCTTAATTAGCTGAGGAAATAGACTTTTGTTGGAGTGGTTGCTAAAACAAATAAATCCTCTTCCTCTTTCAAGAGCCATTTGCTTATGGCACATTTAATAGCCTAGTGTACCATAAACAATTTGAGACAAGGATAAGTAATTAAATTAGAAAACATGCCGACAGAAGTACCCCAGCCTGGCCTTCTCGGAGCTACAAGAGCATAATGCAAACTTCCCTTCAACAGGGGAAAGCGTCCACACGGGGTCTGTTCCATTATAGTTTGCAGAACTCCAGTTGCCCAACGTTTCGCTTTCAATGCTGAGGCCCCAGGGGTGGTAGATCCCCGACCCAACACACTCAGGTTCGAAGGAGAGCTCTCACGGGAACCCAAGGAAAGGGTTGCAGCAAGTTCAGTCAAAAAAAGAAAAACCCAGAAATGGCGTCTTCTCTTGTAGGAGTGCCTTGCTGGAGGGAAAGCGC
Source organism: Steatornis caripensis (assembly GCA_013398225.1). NCBI lineage: Eukaryota > Metazoa > Chordata > Aves > Caprimulgiformes > Steatornithidae > Steatornis > Steatornis caripensis. The sequence continues at coordinate 17,416 of VZSC01009397.1, forward strand.
GTGGCGATGAAGGTCTGGGTGCAGTGGGGAAGAGTGGCACGGGAACCACAGGTTGCAATGCCAAGACAAATTCCTACGAGAAACTTTTTCAGCTGCTGCATTCGAGGGACAGCAGCTAGGATGCAAGAGAGACAGGTCAGAGACCACCTTCTCGGTTTGATCTAGCTCTGCTCCTAGCCCAGTCCCTCTCTCCTGGGTAGGCAACATCCCCTCCAACTTTAGCCACCTACAAGCCAGGCATTTAGCCTCAGCGCTGCTGGAGAGGGACCAGCACCTGAACAAGGCACTCATCTCATGCATCCTGAAAACCTATTTCATGATGAGAAAAATGCCCTCCCCAGGAGGCTCTTCTGTCTCCCTGTGCCAAAAGAGTCTCAAGTCGGGTAGCTTAGGCTACACCATCCGTGCTTTGCCTTCCCCACACTATACAACGCAATACATTCTTCCTGCCCCTAAAAAGATCGGCTCCTTTTTTTTCACTATTTAGATACAAGGCTTTTGGATAAAAAAAACAAGACAGTCGGTGCCACGCAACACCCCCACACAAACCCTCAGCAGCAGCTCGGCATCCTTTGGAGGACGCGCTCCAAGGTCCTCAGCAGCACAGGCAAGGCACGCAGCGTGAGTCAGCCTGCACCGGGTACTTCATAAGCTAGATAGTCCAAGGATGCAACAAAAATAATAGTGTTAAATTTCCAAGCTTTTAAAGATGAGCAGCGATATTCTCCATCAATAGAGGTAGGAAGTAGCAAGACCTAGGAGAGGACATACTCCTGTGCCTTCCTCTGCCTTGCAGAGGACTGGAAAACCATCGCACCCAAAGCATCTTACAGCTAACGAGCAAAGCCCAGGGCAGCCTTGTACATGGGAATGCCCCTCCCCGGCGTTCCTCTCCAACCCCTTCTCCAAAGCAACCCCAGCAGCAGAAGATGGAGCGTTTCCAGCAGCAGGGCCGTTCCATCCCGCTCCGGCCAGGCAACTGCAGAGAGCAATAAAAGTTTAATGGCTCCCAGCGGGTCGATTCAGAAAGAATGAAAACGCTATAAATCCAGCATAGTGCTTATGTGGAGCTTAAAAACAAACTGCTCCAATCACACTTAGCGAAGACGTCCAGTCTTCACAGAAGACAGGGATGAAAAGGAAAGATTTAACCTTAGCCGTGCCTTGGGCAGCGTTCAGGTTGGGCAGAAAAAACAGAGTTTGGGCTCACTGGGAAGATTTTCTTGGCTTTGCTTTTATTTAGTGTGATGTAAACCCGCGTATGCGCATCCCTGCACAAGGGCTCACACTCAAAGGCATCACCAGGACTCACCAAATAGGCAATGATGTGTGAAAGACAGAAAATCACCAGGGATCAGGTAAAACACTCCTCCTTGCCTTCCAGGCAAATCAGCCATGTTGAGAAGCCCCTATTAAAAGCTTTACTTCATGAAAGTTTCCCCATGCAAACCTGTGCCATGCCCACTGCCTCATTTCTCCTCCGGTGCCTTACAATAGCCAAGGATTTTCAGTAACAGCCTCTTTCAAGGAAGATGTTCTATTACAGGTCTAACTCATTCCCGGACACCGCTTGCTCTCCGTCTTATCTCTCTCTCTTCCCCGCTTCACTACACGGCTGCGGACCGTGGTGCCAGCTTCCTGGGAGGATGGGAAAAGCAAAACTCCTTGTATTACCACCATCTCTCACAGCACAAATGCCTTCAGAGCCGTGCCTGTCCAGCGAGACAAAGGTGCACCACACACCTATCCATCTTGCTTCCGCTTGCTTTTTTGTGCTAATAGAGCCAGGGATGTAGATGGCTACAAATAACAATTAGCCCCTGCGCTCCGGTGGGGAAAAAAGAGTCGGAGAGGAGCCCAAAACCGGATTTTTCCACGCATTCTCCTCCAGCAGCAGTGGCAGTGCCGTCCTCTGGGTTCACAAGTTATTTCTCACTCCTTAGCAAGCCGCTCTGTCCTCAGCAGACCCCTCAGGTGCCAAGGGGAGGCCAAGAAGAGCAGCGTTTCACAAGCACGCCGACACGGATCTCCACCGTACCTCAAAGGCAGGGTGCCTGCAGACCCTCCAGGCGGATTGGAAAACACACGCCCCGAGCTACGCAACCTGCTACCCATCCCGAGCCGATCGAATCCTTCACCGCAAACAAACAGTCCAGGGAATTCAGGCTCTTTCCCATTTGGTCATAACCTAATCTCCGCTTTCCCGTTCCTGTGCATCCATCAGCATTCACAGCAGGCTCCAGCCGAACCACCCGACACAGCCAGCTCCCATGAAATACTGTCTCTACCTGCAGTGGAGGGTTGATGAGAGGAGTCAAGTGATTGTTGTTTCTAATCTCTGAGAGGGTACCTTAAATATAAAGAGGGTGCTTTGGTACCGCTGCGATAAGAACATCCAGACTAAGGGTAGGCTGTCCTCCAGCACCTCTCCTCCGCAGCTTCTCCTTGGAGACTCTGGCACCCACAGACCAGTAACACTTCATTTTTAATAGAAAAACCTGCTTAATGTTTTGACCCACCACTTCTAAAGCCCAGAAAGCCCTTGAGATACCACAGGCATCGCTGCAACACTGCACCACAAGAACATCCCTCTGCCCCAGAGATGAACGGTTCACATAGCAGTGACTCTACCAAAACTGTGTCCGCATTGCAATCAGAGCCCGAGCTGGCTTAAAACAAGCTATGCATTCATCCCAAATAACACTGCTCAGAGACGCATATGCACAACAAACCCCAAGAGAACCAGAGGAACAACCAGGAAAAGATACTCTCTTCTGGTAAAACACCAATTCGTAGCCAAATTCCATATTGCAAGCACTAAACGTTTCTCCTTAGGATACTCCCAGCCCTCTCTTGCTTTGCCGGAGGCAAGGGATGCTTGGACACAACAAGACGGGATACAGAAACAGTCCTGCTAGGATGCTCCCGCAGAGCAAAACCCTCCCCGACACCTCCTTCACCCCTTTCAGGACATCGAACCCGCTCGGTTATTTATTTATTTTTTTAATTAGGTTTCAGCCCCGTGGAACCCAGGCACCCAAAAAAGGCCCAGCTTCATCCTCAAAGCCATTACTTCAGCAACATTTATAGCTTTCCAAGAACAAACCAACCTATCATGCCGAAGCCTGAGCGTTAATGGCACAGCCTCGGGATAGATGGCTTTGGGGAAATCACTGCGGCAAGCGCTGAATGATGATGGATGGTGGAGGAAAAGGGGGAAAAGGAAAGAAAAACCAGCCGTCTGCAGAAACAGGGGGACAATTTGCCAACTTGAGTAGAGTCACACCTCCTTGCTCCAGTGACAAATTTGCTCCATTAAGCCTATAAACCACACTTTGCCATCACTGCACTGCAAAGTATGGGCTCGCACTCAGTAATGGGCCTCTCAAGGCAAATGCATGCCCAAAACACTTTCCAAAATGCCTAATAACATTTTCCCCCCCCCCGCCGCATGTAAAAAGCCCCCGACCGCAGTCAAACCTGAACTCAGACCTTTGTGTTTATTCCAGCCACTGCAAACCTCCAGAAAAAAATGCCTGATAAAAACCCTCTGCCACGTTCCCGGGCTGCACCAATGCTCCTGGGCTCGCCACCACGCAGCGCAGTCCTTTAATGCTCCGCACAGAGTGTTTTCTTTACTCTACTACATTTATTTACTGAAAACCAAAGGGCTGGCACAGAGCTGATGGGAGTCAGGACTCCTCTCCGACCACCCGTCTTCAGACAAATGACTTCTCCCCTCCTGTCTAAATTCCCCCAGCTGCAGCTCGAGCATGCAAACCCCGCCGTGCCTCGCAGGCGAGCGGCGAGGATTAACACGCCTTGAGAGCCGCTGACGGAAGATGCCGCGCGTGAGGGAAAAGGCGATTCCCTCGGACACAAACTCTGACCATCTATCTTAATCCTTGGCCACAATGGGAGCGTTACCTTGGGATCTCACCCCGCGTTATTAAAGCACTTCAGATGGTTTTGATGGGAAAGAGACATTCAATGCGATACCCCAGATGCAGAGCTGGCATCTCAGCGACTGAGGGAACATCACAGAGAAAATCAGTTCCCCACCAGAGTGTTTGTGCAGCAAGGGGGAACTCGTGAACTGAAGCAGAAAATCCTCCACGACTGCTCCAGACTAATAATTGCCCGAACGCCGGGTGGTAGCCAAAAAAAAAAAAAACCACAAAGCGATGCTGGCTTTGAAACCCTCCCTGCTCCAAGCCACAGGATGCAGTGTCCAGCAACAAATTAAATGCCAACAAAGCCATCTCGCTCAGCCCGGGCACCCCGCGAGCAAGCGGGATGAGCTTGCTCCGGCTCTCCAGTGCTTGCTGCTCTCGTCCCCTCCCGTGCATCCACCCGCGCCGCCTCTCCTCCTATCCCTACCACCCTTTCCTTCGCCGCCCTTCCTCCCGGATTTTGAATCTCCCCTTTTCCACGGGCTCTGCCTCCCTCTCCACACCTTGTAGCAGCTGCACAGAGGGGCAGAGCCCATGTATGCGACGTGGTTATTTACAGGCGCTTCTCCCTCTCTCTGCAGCTCGCTTATCAGCACACCGGAGGGAGCAAAGCCAGCCAGAGCCTGCCCCGGACAAGAAAGCCACGGTGGCCCTGGTGACGTTGAATCACGAGTGAGCAGAGCACCCGGCTGTGGGCAAGGGGTGCAGGGGAAAGCTCCCAGCAAAGTCCAGATGCGGGGGACAGCCGGGTATGAGTGCGGGGGGCCGGGCAGGCCGTCCTTGAGGCCGGGAGTGGGCGGTCACAGCAGCGTAACCTTCAATCACCGCAAGTCAGCGGTGCTTGGCTGCGAGCAAAATAAGAGAGATCACTGCGGCCTTTTAAAGAGCAATACAATCTCGTGTTATTACCATACAGAGCGGCACACAGAGAGGCTCGGCACAGCAGGAGAGTTATGAGGAGTTTGGCTGCTCCGGAAAGCACAGGCCGGTGCTTTTTGAACCGTGCTGGCAGAGCATCCCTCCGTGGTATTGCTGCCCGGCGCCCGTGCCCTCGCCCACCGTCCGCCAGCAGCGCCTGCGAGCCAGGGAAGGGTTTTCCGTAGGTGAAGCTAATGAGGCCGATCATCCACTGATGTTACTTGGCAAAATGCTGCGGAGCTTTCGCTAATTTACACCACCAGAGAGTCTTACCCCAGATGTTAATTATCATTCTGTTTTTCGGGCACACTTGATGACTTTGGTTTCTCCTCCTCTGCACGCTGGACGGTTTCCCCCTCCGCATCAGCGAGGCTGGAGCTGGTCCCTCCTGCCAGCTCCTGCCAGCACAGATGATGGCACTAACTCCGCAAAGGGAGAAAAAATAATAACCAAACGACTCGGCAGAGTGGTGCCAGAGCCACATCTTCTCTCTCTCCTTTCATGTGGGAGATGAACGGAGATTTTTTAGGGGATCACTGAAGTGTGGGACAGACAGACGCTTTGCTACCTAAGAAACCCTGGCTGCATGGCTGCAGATGAAGGGGGGAGGCAAGAACATCACTTGAAAAGGCATCTAAGAGTTAGAAGGCACTGTTTGGGCTAAATGCAGTGCAAGTCCAGCCAAGAGCTCCTGTTTGAGCCAAGCTCTCCCAAGGTGTCCAACCTTCTCAGCCGCTTGTTTTCAGCCGTACCAAAGGCCATCAGAAATAATGCTAACTCGTGATGCTCTCCCAGCTGCAATAGTGCAAGTCACAACGCTTCTGGAAAATTTTTGCCCGTGTTCCCACAAGATGCTTTCCCCTTTCAGAAGACATGGGTCTTGGAGGACTCCACGCTCGAACGTACAGCTCTGAACACTACAGTCCCCTTGGGTGAGGGACCATCCCACTGCCTGGCAGTCAGGTATCCAGCCCTAAGGAGACCAAATCCTCATTTTTGGGGTCATCTACCCTCCACTGCAGCCCAAATGACGACTAATGATGATGGTCCCACCCCTCCACAGCATACAAGAGCATCTTCTCCTTGAGCAACGACATGAACATGCGGACAAGACAGGGTAATAACATTTAAAACTCAGCATCCTCTGCAAGTCAAGCCCACGCCTGACCTGCTGGCAAGAGAACAGCTCAACTGATGACAAGGGAAACAGCAGACCAGGCAAATTTAGTTAGACTGGATTATGGGAGACTAGCGCTCCCCAGGTTCTCCACAGAAGAAGTATAGTCAGGAGTCTGCGGCGAGCTGTTCCAATGAGAGGCAATAATTGAATTTGTTTTCATTTAATTTGAAGGGCCTTTAATTAAAAGCCAAGCCTGTGTGTGCAGAGAGATAAAGCTGGGCACGTGGAGACCGGGGGTAATTTGGGTGCTGAATGTAATAATTAATTGTAAACGTGGAGGTCAGGAGACGGGCTCTATCTCCCTGCAATCAGCACGGCACACCGGCCAGCCGAACGGAATGGGCTCGCAAGCGCCGGAAATGCTTAAGTGATTTTTGAAGCCTTAATAGCAATTATAGAGCAGCGTGGAGGTTAATTTGCGGAGTTCATTAATCAGAGAAATAAACACGTCAGCGATCGCCACGGAGAGGGAAAGCGGAGGAGCCTGCCTCTGAGATGGAGCAGGCTGACCTCGGCACCAACGCTAACCAGGGAACCGGTGACAGCAGTTTGCATCCTCAACTCGGGGTGAACCCTGGCTTTTCACACCCAACCACCAGCCGTAAAACCCTCGGCCACTCACCCCGGGGCTCCTGCTAGCCAGAGCTAAATATTCCCCAGCTCTACAAGGTGTTAACTGGATAACAAGACTGCATCGCTCTCCAGCTGGTAACTCCAGTCCTCTTGGTCATCCTTTCCCCTGCAATCTCAGCTTCTCATGGATTATTATTATTATTACTACTGAGAAGCTTCTGAATACCCCTGGCCACCAGCCCTGAAGTTACAACTATCACCCTCAAATTGAGAACTCGCCCCACAGCCGGTAACACAGGAGTCCGAAAGCGCAACCCTCCCAGGAGCGTCCTCCCCAAAACTTGGAAGAAAGGCATGGAGCTTTAACACAGCACTTTCAATCATACATGAGGACACAGAGTGCCTCTTCAGGGACAACACTCAGAAATAAAGAAAATGGCTTGAATGCTATCAGGTATTAAAGAATTTAACAGACACGGGGCTTCCTGGCCATGCACCGTGAGAAAGAGCAGTGCTTCGTGGCGGAAATACCCCCGGAACGAGGAGAGGACAGCCCCAACCTGCAGCAGGACAGAACGGGGCCAGGAGCAACGGGTATCGCTGCTGCTTTGTAGGGCTCAGACAAAATGGGGTTCTGCAGCAGGAGAAAAAACACTACAAGGAGCCAAGGGGGCTGGCATCACCCTGTGCAGAGCAGCGAGAGACAGCGGGCAGCAGAAGCCTGTTAGAAAAGGAGAGCGCTTGCACGATGAGGCTGGAGACCTCTGAGAGTTCCCCGCGTTCATTGGCCTCTCCTGGCTTGCCCTTCCCTTTCAGCCTAAGGAGACGTGACAGAACGGGGTAAGGCTTTAGGGAGGTGCAGCGGTGCTCCCCGCTCCCGGGGGGAGCTTTCGGGAGGAGCCGGGCGGCCCCTTCCCAGGCTGGCGGCTCCTCCTGACCTGCTGCTGGGGGACCAGCGGGAAGGGAGCTGCAGAGGATGCACACACATGGAAAGGCGTTTAAGGGAGCAGAGCACTAATAGCTTTTTCTCAGGCTGGTAATTGCTCCCTGGAGAAGGGCTGTACATTGCACTGATTTCCCCACCACCACCTCCTTCCTTCCTCACAGTCTATTTCAGGAACTGGTTTCTGACACTTTTTTTAAAGCCACGGATGTTCTTGCATGAAGACCTGTGCTTCCAAGGCAATGGGTAAAAAGAGTCCAAACCCAGCACAGACAGGTCTTGCCTTGCTCATCTTCTCTTTGTGCTAGCACAATTAACAGCAGCCAGTTAGCCCAGCCATTGCCTTGGCTCCTCTGCCACTGTTATACCTGGGACTTCCATGTGGGAAATGAGTTTCGCAAACCTCAACACGTTTCAGGGATGTGTTTTTACAGGAGCAGCCGTGCTCTTCAAAATATTGAAGAGCATCTATGACATCAAGCAAGGGAAAGTGCCAAGCTCAGCACCTGAGCCAGAATAATCCCACGCGCCAGTACAGGCTGGGAAGGCATTAGCTGGGCAGGAGAGCTGCTGAGAAGGACCCGGGGTTTGCTGTGCGCCGCAGGTTGAAGAAGATGAACCACCGCTATGAAAAAGGCAAGCAAAGTACCAGGCTAGGACGGCCAGCAGATTCACGGAAGCCACCATTCCCGTCTAAGTGGCACCAGAGAGAAATCAACAACCAGCACACACCTGTGTCACTGTGGCCATGCTCGTCTCCTGCCCTTCCTGCACGCTCTTAACGGGAGTCCTATAACGTTACCAATGGGCAGCGTAACGCATCTCCTCCGCACCGATCTCCTCCCCCGCCTCCACGAACTCCAAGTCTGGGGACTCGGCCAGGACCAGCGTTAACTTTCCTGCCTGCTAGAACTGTGCTTAATTAAACATTTTAATGAAAATCTACAAGAGTGATTGCCCCTGTCATCCTCTGGAGGAAAGGCTAATAAAGTCCCTTTTATCCTGTCCAGCTGGGCAGCAGCCTTGGGTGGCAGCAGGAGAAAGCGTCTGTGAGGAACCAGGTCCTTACCCGCACCCGAGTAGCAAAAGCCAGAGCAGAGCCAGAGCCTGGCACGGACACAAAACCTGGACACCTGGAAGCTTGGGCATGGAGACAGGACGATGCAAAGCACCCTTTAAGGTGGCATCCCTCACTGGATCTCATTTCTTCGAAGGATTCAGACCTCAGACCTTCGGAAAGACCTCCAAGAAACTGCTTTCCCACCACGAGCAACCTCTGTTGGCATGAGGGCTGGCGGTACCCACCAAGCCCACCTTGCACCAGCTCCATCCATCCTCTCATTTCCTCTACACGCCTTTCCCCGCTGCCTCCTCCCGCTCCCCATCCGAGTGCCGAGGGGCTGCGGCGGCACAGAGCACCCTCTTAGCGCTCAGCCTGATTGCAAGTGAAGTGTTTGAGCAGGAGTTCAAAACGTTTCTCCCTCGGTGCCCGTCAAGAACAAACAAAGTATTTGGTGGTGGTAGAGTAAAAAATTCATCAAAATAAAATAAAATAAAATCAGGAGCAGAAATGCACACATCTACATTTGAGTAAGCAGCAGGAGAACATACTCGGAAACTTTTTGATCGAAGCATGGAGTCTCAAATCCTGACAAAGAAAATGTATTTATAATTTATTAAAAAAATAATTTATAATTTATTTTTAAATTCACCAGACTCCTCTTTTTTTTTTTTTTTTTTTT
>VZSC01009397.1:26854-49489 GCA_013398225.1 Steatornis caripensis
TTTTTTTTTTTTGCCTCCGTTCTGACAAGATTTTCTGTAGTTCCCGAGAAGGGCAACTGACGGAACAGTATCGCTGAAGGCTCCTCTCTGCTCGCAGAGGTTGGGAACATGAAAAGACGCAGCATCGGTGCCAGAGACATCCCCCGCTGCATCCCAACCCCTCCCAGAGATGCTTCTGCATCCCAGACAACCCTCCTCCTCCCCTCCACAGGGGCTTTACAGACCCAAAATAGGATCCCCCTGGCCCCCCAGCATCACCCGGGCGGCGCGCCCGACCCAGCGGGCAGGAGCGTCGCAGCCACCCCCCCGGCGGGTACCACCGCCTCGCTGTGCCCCATCCAGCACTGCACCTTGGCTCTGACAGGTGAAAAAAAGAAGCCAGGGCAGAAAGCCGCAGCTCTGAACCCTCCTGCTGTACTCTTTATGCAGGAAGATTACGAGGTTTACTGCTGCTTCTCCATTACCCTAAATAAAGCAGCCTCTCCAAATTGCTTCAGACATATTAGATCATGTACTTCTTGCACTTCCAGAGACACTGGTTATAATATCTTTTTAACAACACTGGGCAGAATCTATTTTCTTCTTCCACTGAGCTGAAAAATACTGTTTTCTCAAGGAAGAAGAAAAAGGAAGAGGGGAAAAAAAAAAGCTATTGATTTTGTTTAGGGTCAGAATAAAATATCCTTGGAGTGGGTGTTGAAATCCTCAGCCACGAATTATTTCCACAGTGACAGTTTAGGCTGTGAAGATTTTTCTTGTGAAATAAAACAAAACAAATGAAACATTGTGGTGTTCTTCTATAGGTATACGTTCGAGGTTTTCACCAGCTCCACCTGGCTCCTGCTGGGCATTTGTAGCGTTTCAATCTACTCTCCTTCCATTCCCATCCTTGCTGGAGTCGATGCATGGCCAGGACCAAACCCCGCTGCCCATCCGGAGTCACGCCATGCCACGGGGCAAACAGAAATGCTAGGGCTTGGATCCAGGGGCGCAAACCTCAAAACCACAAGCATAACACAAGTTGCCCCCCTCCCCGATGCCCAAGAGACAGCGCTGGCTCTCCCTTGGACCCTGTGCTACACCCTGCCCCTGGGCCATGCACAAGAGAGGGTGGTACCCGGCACGATGCAGCATCCCTTGGGCCAGGACAGGCACCTCTCACGCTGCTTTTCAAGTCAAAATACTGCCGGGACCCCTGACCCTGCAGCTCTCAGCTAGGTTTCACTTCTCCAAAGAGTCAGAAAATTAACTCCCATTTACATGCACAATCCACTTCCCTCTAATCTCTCCACCTATCCCTGCTCTTCTGCTGGTACAAGAGATGAGTTCTGGCTTTAAATACAATAATTTCTTTATAAATAAAAACCAGGAGACACTCTTGAAAGGAAACCAGGTGTCTACCTCCCTCTTCTGTGCTTTCCGCTCCTCAGCGTTGTGTGTGGGAGACAGAAACACGCCACTAGAATAAGGAGAGCCACAGGTCCCTGCCTTCCTCTCTCAATTTTATTTTATTTATCTAGATGTACGCAAACGCCAAAAGAGGTCACTTATCCAGATGCTCTAAATGCCCTTGATGTGACTTTAAAATGCATCACAAAACCGCCCTGCGCGCCGCAGTGTAATTCAATATCACGCGCCACCAGGAAGGCAGGTAACAGAAAAGCCAAAATCCTCCCCTACTGCCAACAGATACGCTCCCTCCCCTGGCAAGCGCCCGCGCACACACACACACGCATTTCAGCTTCCATCAGCTCTTTCCCTTCCCCATCACCTTCTGTTCAGGGAAGCCACAGCCTTTTTCCCTCACACATCTGCTACTCGGCTCAACATCTGTCCCCCACCAGTCACTCCACATCCCCCGCCTGCGGCTTTGGGCAAAGCACCATCCAGCAGCTGCTCCCGCCACAACCTGCCATCCCGCGCAGCAGCCACAGTGACTGTCCAAACCCTGCCACCGGATTAGGACCCCTTGCTCTTCTCCATGCCTCTGAGCATCAAGACACGGTGGGCTTAGAAACCTCTCAGCTTCACGGAGCCAGCATCAGGTAGAAATAACAAAAGTGCTGCAAAGCATCCAAAAATTCGCCCCACAGTCTGATCTCGTGGCACTGCCAAACTTGTCTCACGATGCCACCGCGTTCCAAGCAGGTCAAGGTATCCCCCCCCAAGCACACGGAGGCTGTGGTGACACCAGGGGATGGGCTGGCCCATGCTCCTGCCTGGGACACTGCACCCACCGACACAGCCGCGCTTGAGCCACCAACCAGCTCAAAATCCAGCGGCATTTTGGCCAGGGAAGACCTGCCCGTGATTCCAGCTGCCATGAGGATGTGAGTATTCAACTCCTGAACCTCCTGAAGCCAACCCTCAGCCAGAAGCAGAGCTCCCCGCTGCCGGCGCCTGCCTTCAAGATGCCACAGGATTTCTCCACAGTAACTCTTCACGGTTCCCGGCCATTGCTCCCTTGGGAACGTGCGCAAAGAGTGAACTAATGAGTCTATTAGACTTAATTAAGCTAATGTGAAATTATTTACTTAATCCGGGAAGATCTTACGATGGTGAGAAATCCCCACGGAAAAAAGCGCACAGCTGTCTCGCACGGTCAGGCGAAAAGCTCGCGAGCAACTGGTTGCCGAGACGCTCAACTGCACAGCAGCAGGGGCGGTGCGGACCAGGGGGCTCGGCTGAGCCCCTCCTGCAACCGGCTTTGCATCACACCACCGGCTCCAGGCACCTGGCTGCTGCTCCAACACCTGCTGACATCACCAGGAGAACCAGCCAGGAAGCCCCAGTTACGTTTCGCCTTCATTTTCCAAAGGCACATCTATCCCCAGCCAGCAAATCCATCCAAGTCTGGCACCTGGGCAGGAAAAGTTTTCAGAAGCGTTTGGCCCCTCTCTCTCCCATGGACGGCGAGCATCCCTCATGGCGCAGCACCCGCGTCCACGCTGCACCTCAACGCAGCAGGAAGAGCGGAGCGGGAGCGCGCAGAGCAAAGGCTGCAGAGAGGGAAGGGGGCTTTGCCTCGCGCCTTTGGCTCGCCTTTTTTTTTTTTTCTTAATGTGAAAAAGCTTAACGCTTGCTTTGAATTCTTAATACGACTGAGTTCTTTTTGCCACTTATTTTGTTTTGTCATGCACTACATACAATTACACATCCCTAATCCGCAAATCCTCCCCCGACACCAGAACACATGCCAAGCCTTTCCTTTCCGCAATCGCCACATTAAAGGCCTTTGGAGACTAGCTCGCATCGCAGAGCGGCGGGGTGCCCTTGCATCGCCCACAGCCTGTCCAGGAACAGCCAGCTGGAGCGGCTCAGCTGGAAGCTCGCACCCCCAAGGACCGACACTCGCGGTGGTGGTGCCCCATCTCTTGCCCTGCATAGAGGAGGGGTCTCCAGCCCCAGCAAGGCGGCCGGGAGCCCTTGCGGGGATCGAGCCCTGGAGAAGGAGCCTCCCTCCATCCCGGCTGCAAGGAGCTCAGCTCAGCATCTCTCAGATGGAAATCACATTTCACAAATCTCCCACAGTGAATCAACTCACCAGTCAGATATTAGCTCAGCAAAAACTGGCAGGCAAATGATCTAATTAATAATCAGCACTATCACTAGGTTCCGCTTTTCGCAGGCAGCCAAATAGGCAAGAGCTTCCCTGCAAACAGGAGGCAAAGCTACCTAGGAACAAGATGTAATTATTGCCCCAAGGTCGGACAGCGGCAGCACGGGCAACCAGCGTCCCCCTCGCCAGGTCACCGCTTCAGGCCACCTGCAAGGGGACACGGAAGGCATGGTGGCCCCTCGTGGCGCTCGGGCATGCAGCGGCATCCCAGGGAGAGCAGAGCTGGCTCACACCTTGGTCTCCCATCCACAAGCGTTTCCACCAACAGCAGGGAAAGCGGAGCTAAAGGCTACCCCCAGTGCATAGACCATCGCTTGCAGGCTCCTGCCTGCGAGCCCCAACCCCTCATCCAAGCCCTGGAGGGTACCAAGGTCCTTCTTGCACCCCAGCACCGCGCGGCTGCTCTCCCCACAGGAAAGGGGTCAGCAGGAGCATCTCGTAGGGATGTAAATGGTCAGTGCAAGCAAGGACAAGCGTTTCCCTCGATGAACAAGGCTTCACCGCAGCCTCGGAGCCTCTCCCGACCCCTCTCCGGAAAATAAGAAGGAAATAAGAGAGACATCAATTTCCAGATCTCAGCGCCAAAATCCGGCCTTCGCCTTTGAAAGCGTAATTTATTCAAGCTGCTTTATTATTGCAGAGCCCAGCATAGACGGGGGATTATGGAGAGGTCACAGCTGGAGCAATAACAATAATAATAAAAAATACTTAAGTCGGGAGAGTGTCTTGCGCGAGTCCATCACGCATCAGGGAGACACCTTATTTCGAGCCGAGGTGTTCCAAAGCAAACCAAGGGATGCATCCCGCCCCACCAGCAACTTAACGCAGAAGTGGCATCAGACGAACCTTTCGGGGAGCTTCACACCCCCTCCGTTTGTGAACCCAATTAGGCATACGTTGAGGAAAGGGTGTATGTATATTAGATTTTAATTAAGCAGTGTTAATTATAATCTATGAGATGTGCTTACTGCTTATCTGATAATTATGAGAAAGCCAATTTGGCTGCTGGCTTGTGACTAATTAAGTGGAATTAGTAATGATAATTATAGATTTAATTTTTGTTCGCCTTTATTGGCAATGGGGGGAAAGCGGCTTCGAGGGCTGTGTGGGGCAGGCAGGGAAGGGATGGGAAAAGCCATGGGAAAAGGTCACCGCGCCAGGGATTTGGCCCAAAGGACGAGGACCCGCCTGGGATTTCCCAGCAAAAGTGGCTTTTTGGTGGAAAAAAACCAATTTGGAGTTAAAAAAGAAAGTTTCGGGGACGCTGCTCGACGCAAACAAACTTCTGCTAAAAGGCAGCAGTTTTGTGCGAGATAGGGCTGGCTTTTTGGCAGTCTGTTGCACGTGCCGCGGCATCTTGAAAAAAGCTTGGAAACTTGGGCAATCTGGGGAGTGTGGCTTTTCCAAGCCGGGGAGGGAAATGCCCAGGGGCTGGTTCCCCTTCCTCCCACACCCGCCACGACCCCGACTCCTGCTCACGACCCGCCAGCAAGAAAAGGGCGGGTTTTTTTGAACGCTTCTGACCTGTTTTTCCCCAGTGTAATTGATACGCTATAAAACAAACATCAAATAAGGCAAAAACTGCGCAAGCCCTGGCAATGGGACCTGCGTAACGCCTTTGAACGTGCCCGCAGGTTGCCGCTGCTGCCTGGCTGCAGGACCCCTTGGAATGAGCGTCTTCCTCCCGCTTCGAGCGCGCACCGCGGTCACGGGCTGCCAAGGCGGCCCAAAACACTGCAGGATAGCAAAGCTTTTGTAAGAGGCAAAGAATAAAAACACGAGGAAGCGGGGCGGGGGAGGGGGGAATAAATATATTGCAGCTGGATTTTTAAAACGCCCAGATAAACTCGCAGCTGCACAACGCCACGTGGAGCTATGCAAGCTAAGCTAATGATAATTAAATCTCCTGCTGCAGGGGTGAACAGCAATTTCTCGCTAGGCCTGATGCCCAGGATGACAGCTATCCCGGGAAAACCTGCGGCAGCCGCGCGGGGCTGGAGGGTCGGACCACAGAGCTGATCCGTTCACTTGCCAGGCAAAACCCAGGCGAGCGCCGGAGCTGGGGATGCTGTGCCCAGCTCCTTCCCACGAACTGCACTGCTAATCTCCAACACCGAGCTAAATAATACATGACAATCCCAGGACTAAATTACAGGCAGCAGCGGAGGGGAGACAACGCAGGCTGAATGCATGACGGCAACAGCCCCGTTGCAGCCTGACTCATTTGCAAGACCCCGCTGCACGGGGAGGGTCCCCGCTGCGGCACCCCCAGGCAGCGGCGGGGCGAGCTCTGCGAGGACGGCTCGGCGCAAGGCTCAGCTCCGGCGAAAGCACCTGACCTGACTGCAAAGTTGCTTTTTGCATCCGAAGCCAAGGGCATTCCCGGGAAGCAGCCTCGGGAAGCGGCTGCGGGGCTCCTCTTTGCACGCTGGACGAGTCCCCGTCCTGACCAAAATAAGCCGCTTCCCCCAGCTACCGCACTGCTGAATTTGGTCGCCAGCCTCCCCGATAAATGCACGCAGCACGAGGCCACTAGCCAGATCTCTTGTGTCACGTCAGAAAACCTTCACCGCGGCAGGCAGGGATGCAGCCCGGCCAGGAGCCCGTCCCCTTGAGGAAGAGGATGGTACGGAGGTGATGCTGCTGCTGCTTTCTGCCAGGCTGCTGGAGGAAGCAGATGATACAAAGCTCAAGTTCTGGCCACTTGTGAGCATTAAAGATTATTTTCCAGACAAGCTATTGCACCAAGCTCCGTGGTGGCTGGTTAGTAGGAGCAGCACAAGAGATTAAATGACAGCAAACTCACGATTTCTTTTTTTTTTTTTTTCCATTTCAGCAGTGCCTAGAAAATAGGCCTGTTTATAAAGGGAAAAATTCCCCATGAGTCACGCAGTTTTCAGACAAAAAAAACCAGCCGGCATCGGCCCAAAGTGACAAAATACACATGCTCAGATGGACAAAGTTTGACCTCATTCCTAATGATGCAGCGCAGTGCATTCCTAATGATCCCGGTGCACCCCTACAAACCCCCGCCGGGGTCTCCACGCGGAGCTGCGACCCGGCAGCGCATCAGGATCCATCATAAAGAGCAGCACATCCAAGGGCATTTGCTGAATCATTCATTCAGGCTCCTATACTTAATTTCTCCATGAAACATTTAATACCTTCGGTTCCTATCCTAAAGAGCTGTGGGATTCACTGGGAGGAGAGTGCAGACGGCTTCGGCTCTGACCTCATGCACAGCTCGGCAAGGAAATCGTTCGTTCGTTTTTCCCTAATGAGTGCCAAGCTAAGAGAGGTCAGTGTCCAGCCCTAGAGAGGTAAAGAGTAGTTTAGAGATGATCCAGCTCCACGCCGGGATCTCTTGTTGAACACTTCTACCTGTGGCTGGCGAGGGATGAACTGCTGGGTGCTCACCTACCCCTCTGAAAAGAGGAGAAATGGGGTTTTAAGAGAATAATGCTTCGTAATACTAGGCATGCTGTTGGGTAAGAAAAAGACGAGGCAGAAGCCAGGAGCTGGTAAAAGCTACAGCTTGTAATTTCATTGCACCTTCTCTGCTCAATAAATGGGTTTCAGCGAGAGCAGCTCTTCCATCCGACCCAAAAAGGACCTGAAGGCTAAGTTGATTGCATTGATCGCGCATGCATTTTCCCGGCAGGGAAAGTGGCCCAGTCCCTCGCTGCTCCCGTCCAAAGTACTCCACTTACTTATTAGGGGAATATCGCCAGCGACTCCAGGGCCAGGGAGCGGGATGCTACAGGGAATTCATTGCTCTCTGAGTGCTAGGAACACGAAGAGAGAAGGCAGAGCAGTGGCTCAGCTCGGTCTTCTCCCCATCGCAGCCACTGGCAGCCTATCACTTCTGCTATGAGTTTTGACAGCCCCGCGGGATCATTCGCACAGGGCTGTCGTTAACCCTTACAAGAATGGCACGTAGGGGCATGCCTGCTGGGAAGGCAGCACAGATCTGCTGAGACAAACTACCTTCATGCAGCTCCTGCCTGCCCGCAGCCAGTGCTCAGCCCTGCCACCCGCTCCCTTACACCTTACACCCTACATCTGCATCCTTCCCTTCCTCCCCGAGCAAGAAACTCCCTCTCCATCCCACTCCAGATCCGTACACCCAGCTGTGGCGACACTCAGGCATCCAGCCCCTGACCAAACCATCTCCTCAAGAAAGAACGTAAATCACTGTGGGAAGCACTGCCGGACTCGGTATGAAACAGAAATCCGTCTCGGTAAGGCCCAGAACTGCCACAGGGATGCACTGGCTGGACAGCACTGCTACCATCACCTAGCCTAAACCAGCCATGGCACGGGGCTAGCTGCAGAAACGATGGGTCTGAGCCCAAACTTGGCAGCGAACCCCAAAACGGGAGCAAAAGGCTGAGTACAAGGTCCGTGCCTGGCTCTCGTGCTCTTCACCTTCAGCCGCTCAGTCATCCCCCTGCCCCAGGGGTGGCACACGTGTCCGGGAGGTGGGAAGGGAAGGGGACATCCCGGAGCAGTGCCAGCCTCCTGGCTCTGGTGCCATCTCCGGAGGCAGCAACAGCAGGCAGGAGCCGGGGCGGGTTGGCAGCATCACAGCAGCACTGCCCATGCCCGGGGAGATGGGGTCGGGGGTACCTGGCTTTGCTAATTGACCCCCGAGGAAATCGCCTACCGACATGGCGGCGCACTCCTTTAAGTGAGCTGCCTCCACCTATCCCCGCAAGAGGCTGAGCCGTGCCTTGCCGTAGCGTCTTCGAAGGAGAAGGCTATCAGCTCAAAACAGCCGAGACCTTTAGCTCAAATCCATTAATCCTCTTTATTAAACTCGGGTCACCTCTGAGTCCTGGCAAATTAACCAGCATCTCCCCACTGCAAGTACATCAAGAGGAAACGCGCTGTACAGCGCCTGTAATTTTCATGGACCAGGGCTCTGGGGTCAGAGGGCTTCCCAGGCTCCATTCTCTGCCTTTGTCAATTTAAAAGGGAACATCGGCTTGCTCTTGTATAAATTACGAGAGGCAGAGCAGGGGCTCCGGGCAGTCGCAGGGCTCTCTGCCGGCTGCAGCCGTGCCGGTGGCTCCTCTCCTGCCCCAGGATGGGAGCAGGGGACGGCGAGACCACAAGCATCGAGTCCCTCGGAGGGGAAAAATGGGGTTGGGGACATCCTCTGAGCACAGCCTCCAAACAGCTGGGCAGCCGGGGTACCGTGCTTGGCATCCTCCAAGGCTACCTTGGCCATGTGCCTTCTTGCTGCCTCTAATAAATGGCACGTCCCTGGTGCCAGCCCAGCTGGGGAGCGAGGGAGAGAGAGAGTGGAAGGGCTTCGCTCCAGCTCAGAAGTGGGTGGAAAATTGCTCCCTTGTTGCCTGAAATTTCACCATTTGAAACGTCTCCCCCTTTCTGCGCTATCCTGTTGGAGCCACTCTACCCTGAATACTCACCAAGCCAGCAACAAAGCGAGAGCGGCTCTATTTCTGAAGAGCCAAGGACATTTAGCTGGGCTGGGGAAGACCTGGGGCCAAATCCCTTATAAACACTAATTGTACACCCAGTAGAAGAGCTCCAAAAGAGACAGCCAGCCCAGTCTGGCCTGAGGAAGAGAGACTGCATGGGCTGAGGGCTAAGGGCAGAGCAGGGACTGGAGGTGACAGCACTGCCTTCCTGGGATGCGTCTCCTCCTGCACCTAGAAACAGCATCCTCAAGACAAGGAAACTTCGCAGAGCCAAGCAAAGAGTGCTCATACATTCTGTGAGTGAAGAAACAGACTTTTTTCCAAAAAAAAAGTGGGAAAACTTCCAGGCGGCTCTGTAAGAGCTATAAGCATCACATCTATTCCCCTAAGACAACTCCACACCATGGCGCTTCCCAGTACACTCTCCAACCACAGCTCTACCACAGGGCTATAAATCCACCAGCTTTGGTTGAAGTTGCTCCAGTTTTACATCAGCTTAAGCCAGCAGAGACTGAGCTGGGGAACCGTGATCCACGGATGCTCACCCTTAGCTCAGTCCAGCAGCACTTGGGGTTTTCCACCTGAGTTTGAGATACAGGTAGGATTAACATCCAGCATCTTAAATCTCCTAGCCATCGACTTGTATCACAGCTTTAGTTTTTTATTAAAAACATCATTTCTTGCTGTATTTAATCACCGCAAGGTCATTTCAGTGACAGTTGTCAGCTCCTGCGCCAAGGAACCCGAGGAGCAGAGCCCTGTCCCGCTGACCAGATAAAAGGAAGAGATGCTGGGTTTCATTTCCTTGTTTTCAATTGAGAGGTGCCCACCTCGGTGCGCAGATTAAGGTGTGGGTGGGCCGATGTCAGCCCCCCGCGGGCTGAGATGGGAAGCTGCCGCTCGCTCTGCTCATCAGGAACTCCGAGGAGAGAAATTGCATAGTTCTCCCCATGGCCCTCTGCCTACCTCGAACCAATTTCTGCTCCTTTTAATTCAATTCAGCTCCTCCTGACCTTGGCTGGCTGGAGTTGCAGAGTTTCTCTCAACAGATAGCACCAATTACAGAGGTGTGAAAATGGAAGGCTTTCAATTCGGAGAACAAACCCAAGAAACTGGGACTTTATTGAACTGAGAAACAGGGGGTGGGAAAGGGGGAGCAGACGGGGGCATGGGCTCAGAAATATTGCCTGTGCTCACTTTAGACACCAAATGCTTTGGCTGTTCCCTCCGCGGGGGAAGGCGAAGCCTTCGCCTGCAAAGCGGGGCTGCCCCAGGGGCTGGGATGGTGAACGCTGCGAGAGGTGCGGGTTCAGGTTCAGAGAGTCGGTGGTACCTGGGGACCAGGGATGCAAACCCCCTTGGCCTCATCCCTGGCAGCACGCCTCAACTCGTTAGCGGCTGCAAGCCAGTGCTTTCACGTGCATTCCCCAGCGGGCTGATTTCAGACCCCTGAAATCAGATCCGACACATCTGACACAAACCGAGTCTGCTTCCCCGCAGCAGATTCGGGCTGGATTGAATCTGCAGCCCGATCCGTACCACTAGGCACAGCAGCACCTCCATCCACCCCACCTCTTTAGCGTTAACGCCGCGTTTTGTCCACCCACGAAGCTATTGCCAGCCAAGCGCTGCTGGGCCAAGCCTCTGCACACCCACAGCCCCGAGCACCAGCATGAGCTCGGTTAGATCTGGGCAGGAGGGCTCTGGCAGGATCACTTAGCTGACTGCCTCGGCAGAGATCAACACGCGGGCAGTCTTTATAAAAACTGCCTTCCCGCTGTACGTTACTACCTGTGACGATCAGAGAGTCCCCAGACAAAAGCAGGGGATGTTCAGTTCAAGAGAAGGAGGCAGAGACGAGCACCTCCCCGGGCTGAGCTCACTGAAGTTCTTTGCCCAATGTGCCCCAATGCTAAAAATAATTAACAATAAAGCAAGAAGTCCTGGATGCCTGGGACAGAAAACGTGGCATGGCAAAAGGGTTACTCTCATGCAAAGCAGTGCCGCCGAGCATGGTCCCCCATCAGCTCTGGATACTTCCAGGCATTTCATGCACCAGAAGGATGCAGAAGAGCCTCTCTGAGACCTGAAAACTCCCCTCTCCAGTCCTGTCTCCACCCGGCTGGTCAGACCACCTCCATCAGCACAACGTCCATGTACCAACCAAGCCAGAGCCTCCCGTCGATCCGGATGTGACCCTTCCCCGACGAGGACAACGTCACGCCCCAAAGCTCTGACTTTCAGGCTAACGCACAAAGAGCAAACAGGGCCTGAATTCTGGGCAACCGCCCGGCTGGCTGGCACATCTGAGCAGGCTCAGCACCCGCGTTACAGAGGCTCCCTCCCAAGCCTCGGAGTTGGGGGCCCACCAAAATGAAGGAGGGCTCATTCCGGCCTCTCCTTCAAGAGCTGCCACACTCTGGAGGACTCTTAACAGCTCGGAGGCATGTGGTTTTAAAGCCAGCGCACAGCACCTCCGGTATCTCCAGCCAAGCTGCGACCGCGGCTCCCCCCAATGCCTGCCCATAAATCCTCCAGCCCAGTAAACAGTCGAATTACAGCTCCCCGCCATTGCTTAGCTGCTTTTGACACTAATTGCTCTGCGGAGTGTGTGCAACTGGCAACACCTTATTAAAAGTGAAATATATTATACTGTCCACTTATTGCTGCTTTATAAAGATAAAGTATCCCGAGGATACGGAAAGGTTGGCAAAGGCATCGACTGGCGGCCTCGGAGCCGCACACAAAGCGGACGCAGAGCCGTCATCACCGGGACAAACGCGTGCTCTCCGTTAAATTGCAAAAAGCGTTCCCATTTGGAACCCAAAGGTTGAGGGAAGAGCGTGCTTGACAATCTCTTGCCTGTTCACCTCTTGGTTTCACCTCGGAAATCATCCCTCTCAGGCCTTGGGGGAAGGCAGGCAGAGACAAGACGTGGAAGGGCCGCGGAGATCAAGCACACGCTGCCCTCCTGCCGGCTTCGAGAGGAGCAGAGGGTGCTCCCCAACTCACAAAGCCAGACTAAGTCTCTTCCTAACGGTGGGTCCGTGTTTGCCTGCCTCCAGACATCGCTACCCGAAGCGTGGTACAGCCTCTCCCCCCGGTGACACCAACCAGGGCATCAGTTGCTCCGACGGTCACATAAGTACAAGCCCAAGAGCCCTCAGCTCCGTGTCAGCCCAGCACCGGGATTTTAGGACCCAGTGTACTGATCCCACAGTCCTTCTCCTGTGTTTCTCAAAGGAGGAAGCCAAAACCAGCTGTTTCACCAGGAAAAATGTACAGAAACCTCCACTTTGGATTTGGAGCTACAGCGAGGACGTGACTTCTTAACACATGTCTCTGCACATGCCTCGGGCGAGCCATTTTCCCTTTTTAGTCCTTGGCTTCCCCGTCTGCAGAAACAGGGACAAGGAAATTTCTCTCCTCTGTGAAGTGTTTTAAGATCTACTGGAAACAATCACTATGCAAGAGCAAGACCTGATACCACTCAGTTTCAGTAATAAACGTTTCGATCCAGTCCCGCAGGCCTCATCTCACCAGGTAACTTTGGGAGAATTTTTGTTTGTAGTGTGTTTCTGGCTGGGAACACGACAGGCAGCAGAAGACAGGAGGAAGGCGGACACAGGGGATGCCTCCAAAGGCACTTCTGCAGCCTGCAGCGCTTACAGAGAGATGGCACGCAGGGAGGGCACAGAAAACCACCCACGTGGGGGAAAAAAATCTGCTTTTGGGGACTCATTTTCAGTAAAAGCGAGATATTCCTCACGTACATCACAAAAGTTATTACATCCACGCACCTCCTGCCACTTACTGGTCATTTCCCGTGTGGCAGAGACAACAGACCCACTGCCATCAGCCCCGAGGACCACGGGATGCAGGAACACAGCCCGCGTCACGCTTTGATTCCTGAAGGAAACGGCGTGTCCTAAGCAACAGATTCGAAATATCCAGGCTCCGCGGTTCAACAAGTTCAAATCCAAGAAGGATCAATACCTTCTCACTCCTGAGGTATCAGCAGGTAATTGGGTATCATGCAGTGATGAGCAACCGAGTTTGCTCAGAAGCTGCAAACTTTAATCTTCATCCATTTCCAGTGCAGAGAATGGAGAGGGAGGAACAGATCAAAGGAGAACAGATCAAATTCAGCTGCATTTGGGCCCAGATTGCAGAAAAAGGGATTCATTCTTAAGCAAAACGGCTCCTGCTTCTAAGGTTCAGCATCTTGAGAGGCCTCAAGTACAACACAACACAGAGAAGTTGCCATCTCTCCAGCGCAGCCACCTGCAACCCCAGCGCCGCCTCCCTTGGGTTTTCGGCTGCTCCCGACAGCCCGGCTTTGCACCAGAGCCCGCTCCAGCTTCCCACTGCAGCATCTGACCACCTCGACCTCTGCAAATGCCGACGTCCACTTTCAGCTCACGGACACCCTACTGGCCCCCTCCCTGCTGTCCCATTTCCAACCCCACAGCATTTCAGCAAAGGCGCTCATGAGCGCCCGCACCGCTCTGTCCCACGGCACCAGCCCTGCCGCCGGCTCCGGTGAGACGACGCTAGTCGACGCTTTGCAAGCTGGAAGGTCCCACGTGGCTATCGGAGGTTGCCACCCCAGCCACGGAAAGGAGAGGTGGCGAGGTAGACGGATGGGCAGAGGGAGACAGAAAAGCACCACGGGCAGCAGCACGACCTACTCAACAGATTTCCCTGCCCATCAAAGCTAACTTTGCTTAGAGGTTTTGACATCTGATTAATTATGTCGTGCTGGCTCGCCTCAAAAGGTTGCGTTTCCGTCAGCCCTCGCCTTTCATCCTCGCAGCGTTTGGCGGCCAAACCCTGTCCCCTGGTGCCAGCAGAGGAGGGGACGGCGGGAGGGTGGCTTTGCCAAACGTCCTGGCCCATCCCTGGGAGGCAGGAGATAAGGAGGGCGAGGGACGGCCGGGGACAGAGCCCCTTTGTCTGCGGCGCCTTTTGTCGCGGGCAGATAGGAGGCAGCTGACATTTCGGTGACCAAATTAAAATGCGCCGCCATGGAGACTAAATGTCATTAGCCTCATTAGAAGTGATCGCATTAAAATAAACAACAAAAAAAAAAATTAAAGTGGAAATTAGCCAACGCCATTAAATAAAATAAATAAACGGGCAGATCCCGTGGGGACTGCGCAGCTGCTGCCAACGCCGATTGTTTGGAGTGCCGAGCTGCGAAGGGGCACGGTGGGGCCAGCCAAGGTCTCGGCGGGCTCTGCTGCCACCCAGGAACACGCCAAGACGGTTCCATTCATGATGTGGCCCCGAATGTAGCCACCTGAGATAAGTCTAGGGGGTCTTCCGGGCTTCGTTTCCAGACGGTTTCAGGATGCTTTGCACAGGCTGGCAGTAAGGACCTTAACGCCCGTGCGCCATGGGGCTGGCACTGCAGGCAGCACTCCACCAGGACCTCTGCCAGCAGCTGCGTCACGAAGGACGCACCTCGTGTGCGCTGCTCTAACAGGGGTGGGGTCTGGGGTTTTTAGCAGCACCCAGGTTTCTCTCGGATGCTTCCCATTCCGTTACCGGACAACACCAACTGCATTTCGCTTGTGCACTGTGACAGATCCGCCGCACAAGGCGGAAGGCTTGGTGAAAGAAGGGCTAGTTTGTCCTTGTAAAGAGAGGAATTTTTTCTCTAACCCCTCTTGCTATGCAAATGCCATTTCCTTTGGGGCAGGAGAAGTAATCAGAAGGCCCTTGCAAGATCCTGCTTATGACAGAGCAGATTTGAAAGCCCGGAGATCTCCTTCCCCCTCCTTCCCTTCTGTCAAAAATTATAATCATCATTTTCCAGCTTGCTGAACAATCAAAGTGTGGCCTATATTCGCCGGAGCTCCTTCCACACGCCGCATGCGTAGCAACAAGTCCAGGAGACAAAAGCCAGAAGTAAACAGGTGGGCGAGAGGAGGCGATGGGCTGGCGGGCGGACAGTACAGGAACGCTGCTCGGAGAGCACATCGCGGGGCGCGGGCAGCCTGGCTCCCCCCCAGTCTCACCAGTTTGGAGCTGCTCTGAGGGCCCAAAGCCCCATGTGAAGGCCTCTTCTTCCACGCTCTGCAAGGAGCATGGACAAGAAACGTGCCTGGGCAATTCGGTTGGTGGAAAGTGTAATGGTCCTGCTGTACCAGAAGGAAGCCCAAGGCCTCCTGCTGCAGGTTCAGCTGGTCCTCACGTGGCTGAGGAGCTATGGGGTGAACCACAAAGGACGAAGCCACACCAAGCCCAGGTAACCCCAGCTTGTCCCCCGGGAATCATAGAATCATAGAATGGTAGGGGTTGGAAGGGACCTCTAGAGATCATCTAGTCCAACCCCCAAAGCTCGTATCCTCTGCATAAAACCCCACCAGTGCACCAGCTCTGGTCAACGCAATGGACACCCCCTGTGATTTTGCTCTCCAGGCAGTCTGAGCTGATGAGGACCGGTGCCAGCGTCCCATCCTGAAGCACGGAGCTCGCAGGGAGGTTTGCCGGACTACCCCTTCTGTGCAGTTTGCAGCCCGCTTCAGTCTCCAGAGCTGTCAATCCAGCACTTTTCACTAGCGCTGAATTCACAGAAAAGTAAACCTAAAAATATCTCTTCTTTTTCCCCCTTCCTTGCCTCATCTCACACGTGTTTGGTGCGCACATGACTCTGCCGCACAGGCAACAGGTCCAGCTTCCCCAAAACAGCTCCTCTCGACACTGACGCACCGATGGGTCTCTGCAGCTAGCTGAGCCTTGGTGCCCGAGGCTGATGTTTCCATCTGGGAAATTCAGCCCCCGGAGACAGATCCAGGGCAAGAGATCCATGAGAAGCACCAAGTCTCCTTTCCAGAAAGGCCCTGAAACCACAGACCCTGCTTACAGCAACCGTGCGACCACTCCCTGCCTCAGATGATCCTGAAGAGACACCTCCTCTGCAAAACACTCTTCCCCGGCCCTGCCAGGAGAAACCCACCACCTCCACACGACTCAAACCAACTGCCCCAAACCACTGCCATCTGCCACCCACGCTCTCCGAGGCTAAGCCGGCACTAGAGGGAGAGCCCTCCAGCTCCAAGGTCCCGCTCAGCCCGACCCCACAGCACCTGGGCTCA
This sequence comes from Steatornis caripensis, assembly GCA_013398225.1. NCBI lineage: Eukaryota > Metazoa > Chordata > Aves > Caprimulgiformes > Steatornithidae > Steatornis > Steatornis caripensis. The sequence goes on from VZSC01009397.1 coordinate 43,024, forward strand.
TGCTACAGTAAGTTCACAAGGGCAACGCATCCCCTGCCATTCCTACCTCTCTTGACCTAGCAAGCCGCCTTGCTTGGCCACCCTTGGAGGGTGATAATGCTGTCCCAGAGCTTTTAAGAAGCAGGCAGGAAAGTGTTTCATTCCTCTAAGCATGAAATGAAGAGGAGTTCCCTGGAAAAACCCACCCACTGAGCAGCAAGTGTCAAAGCCACCTCTGTATGTGCCATTGCCACATTGGTAATTATAAGTACCAAGCCTTCATTAGGGAAAGGGAGAGATGACTGGGAGGCAAGGAGATTTGCAGCAGAGCTGTTATTATTTTTAAGTTTAAACAAAAAGGAGAAGCGTGACAGCTGAGATCATACCCCACCCTGCATTCGCCAGCAGCTGAGATCATCTCAGAGGAGAGCAGGGCCAGGAAGGGACGGGGACCAGTGTCTGGCTTTGCCCAGCTGGAGAGGGGAAAAGGACAGGGCTGCAAAGCCCAGGCTGACCGCAGGGTCACGGAGGATGTTAGAGGAAAAAAAACCCACAAGTTTTCCTCTATCCCCACACTACTGCAGCAAAAAGATCCTCCTGGGTACCCTGCTCCCCCCACGAACATGCCAGCAGCCTCCTTCGCCTCCTCGCCCAGTGACTTTGGCTTCTAACCAAGCTGAACACAAACTTCAAATTGCATATTCAAGGGTAACACACGAACACAGCCATTCACACAGCTTGAAACTCGCCATAACCAAATACTCAAGCCTTTGGGGGAGATTTTCAAAGCCACTGGTTAAGGCACCCGGCTCCCATCGGTGACTCTGAAACATTTTTCCTTTTTCATGTTTTCACAGGGATTCGCGCCAGCAAAAGCTCCTCCACCCAGCCATCTGCAACCAGTGAATGCGCAAAGGAGACGCTGTCAAAGAGAAGCTCCTGGAAAACGTAAAGCAAGGTTTGCCACCTTGGGACATCCTGGAAGACAGCTGCTAGAGCCACTGGTCCTGAAACCTGCAGCCCCCAGAGAAAATTGTTCTGAAAACTTGTGTTGCAGGGATTTGCATGGAGCAATCGCTGCATGTGCCTGACCTGCCGTCACGCTCCCTCTCCATGCCATTCGAAAATGAGAGCAAGCGCTGCTCTTCCCCAGCGAAAACAAAGCATGCCCTAAAAGACCGACACCAGCTTTCTCCCTGTCCCAGGAGCCAAGCAACGGACCTCCAACAGGGAAACTGCAGCCCAAGCCTCGGGCAGAGGAAGACCAGGCAGTGTTTTTGGGCTGACGCCCACCGGCTCACACTCCCCATCCTGCCGGGACCTCTCCCCCAGCATCTCTGACTGATGGAGAATTGACGGCTGCAGTGCCTTAACCGCTACTATCCCCAGCCTTTGGGAGAGCACAGAAAATCCCTTTAAGTCCCTCTTTCTCATATTGAAATGACACTAAAGCGGAACTAATGTGCTCCAGGTACTTATTCTCGGGCTTAGTCGCAGGGATCAGCAGCCCTCTGCCAGTCCAGCATCCCTCACCAGAGGGAGGTGACAGCCACGTCACGGGCAGTGGTGGCATCGGAAAAGCGTGCTCCCGTAGCAGCGGCTCTGTACAGGTGTTTTTAACTCCTGCACCATCTGCTTCTTAACTTTAGTCCAGTTTTACGACAACCACCACAGCTATGCCACCCAAGCCAGGACAGGGCCGGGGAGGTAAGGGGTTGCACAGCCAGAGTCTCTGGGAGGACGCAGAAAGCAGGTCCTGAGTGCAAGGAGTGACTGCAGAGCTGGGGGGGGACTCTCCAAGCTCTATCCTCACCCCGACATCCAGGAGCAGTGAAAAACAGGGCTGTCCATCTCGCCTTGCGCTGCCACATTTCTGACCTCTGAAAGCAGTCGCTGCCACGACAAGTCATTGCGCCAAGCCGGCAAAGGCGGCTTCTGAAGAAGCAGATGCGCGTTGATTTTTGCCACGTATAGAGCCATGAGGCCACACCGTAATCGCAGACCAGCCAAATATACTCCCGCTCCTGCCCCAAATTCATTCTCCGGTGCATCACAGCCCATCCTCTACATCTCAAAACAATGGCACCCAAAATGCCCAGCAGTTCAAAGCATTTGCCAATGGCTTGACAACTAAACTACCCACTCCACACCCCCATCCTGCAGCACTGGGCTCGTTAAAAATCCTCAGCATCCTCCCCATCAGATAGAGCCCACCTCAGAGAGCAACTGATGTCCAGGAACCCGCCTCCCCCAAGGCACCAGATGACAACAGCACTAAGCCATTGAAATCATTTTGGATGGAAACTTGTCTTACAAAGAAATAAAAAGCTGCAGAGTAAGACACTATCTATGACCAGACAGGTCAGAGTTTCATTATTGCATTAACCTTTCATGTCTTTAGATTCCACAAGAGTAAATTGGTAATGAGACGACACAAGCCTCAATGGGAAAAACGCATCTTTCCTAACAAAAGTAAAGGGCGGGAGGGGAACAGAGGTGGGAGCGAGAGAAAAAGGAAGAAACTGGCAAATAAGCTATTACAGCTAATAATAACTTTGAAATGCTATTTTCTGCAGGAGCTTTCAAGTTGTGATGTTTCCCTTCACTCTAATTACACCTTCTAAAAGCAGGTTCCCTTCTCACTTTAACCACCCCGTGCGAAACTCCCGCGGGATTCAGATAAAAACGGAGAGGGAAAGAGTTCGCACTTCGCAACCAGCCTCTGCATATCCCAGGGGAGCATCACCTGCATAAATCACGTGGGATTACGCTTGCAAATAACAAGCAGCCCCAAAAAACCCCACTGTGGGGAAGTGCAGGCTCCGAGGGTCAGCAGGGCCCATTCGGCTTCCCTCTGCACCGGCTGCCATCCAGGGCGACTTTGCCAACACGGCTTGCGTTACGGCCCACAGCAGTGAAAGCACGAGTGAAATCAGTGCGGCGGCCAAGCTGGGCAGCGAGGGAGAACACCCAACTTCTGCAAGCCATGCAAAAATCAGAAGGAGAGGAGATGTTCATATCCCATGCTCGGAGGCATAAAGGGGCCGGTGCAGGGGAAGGCAGGCAAAGCACCAAGCAGCCAGCCCAGGGCACCAGAATCTTTCCCTTCCTCTAATGCAGGCAGCAGGTTTCAGCTTGATGGATTAACGGCTAAGCCCAGCTGGGCAAAGTCCTGGGCTGGTTTGGCTCAGGGGACATTCAGAGCCAAAGCAGATATTGCTGCTTAGCAGAAATAAGAAGGGAAAGCTACAACTGCATAAGTGCGGATCAAGAAACCTTTCCCAAGTTACCGGGGGCTTAAACTCATGAGCCTGCTCCTTCCCTGGCACACAGCGATGTCAGAGCTAGCCCAGGCCTTGGGCCAAACAGCCCAGTCCCGAGGAAACTGCAGCAGGGCACCAGCAAACCACAAAGGCTTCGTGCCATGTCTCTGCCAGCTGCCACAGCTTAAGGACACCTTGATGACAGCCCATCAAGCATCGCACGCCCTCCAATTTGACCTGCACGGCTGCCTTGGATCCATTTCTTTGCAATTTCGACCCAGAGGAACCTCATCGAGCAAGGGGGTGAAAGAGCCAACACTCTACTCGGCGCAGCGTTGGTGAGGCAAGCTGCCCCCATGCCAGGCACACCTGCCTTAGCCTGCTTAAGATAATATTTTCAATTAAAAAACCCCTTGCATTGGGCAAAGTCGGGCCAACGACACAACCGCGCCATCCTTCTCGTGCTCACGTGCTGAACCATACGTTCACCATTTTGGTTTAAGGCACTGCTGAAGAGCTGGAGGCAGTGCCATCAGAGGCCCTCCATCGCTGCTCCTCACCCAGCCATCGCACACCCCAGGGGACGGCGCCGGCCCTCAGGGCTAACGCACATCACAGCCCCCTGGAATCCCTCGGAGCATCAGTGGTACCCGGCCCCGCTCCAGGGGCTCTTGTACCTGCTGACTGCTCAGGCTGCAGCGCGGCATCGCTCTGCCACAGGACCCACGGGTGGGGATGGTCCCATGGCACAAGCCTCCGAGTTCTAGCCTGACCCCCCTCGTGTTCGTCACAGCTGTGGCAAGAGATGTTTCCCAGCTGTGACACAGCTAACCTCTCCCCCGCCAGCCTCATCCCCCTCCCACAGACGCCAGCCCTGCACAGCGAAGCACTGTAACTAAACCACGGAAAGCTGCTGAAATTACAGCCATGCCTCTTCCCTGCCCTCCGGAGCCCAGCACAATCCTCGCTGACAGTCACACAAAACACATGTTGGGTTAAGATCGGACCTGACCCTCGCCACCCAGTCCCCATCTGTGTGCACAGGGATCATAATCTGTTCAGCCGCTAAAAGTGCACATCATCGTCAAAAAAATGCCGGCGACTTCTTCCCCCACAGCGTGCAGCTCTGCTGTCCGCCCCCGTCGCCCCCTCCCCGCGGATGCAGTGCAGGGCTGCGCTCGCTGCCCCGCTGCGACCCACCCGACGGGCATCAGCACGGAGCCAGCGCTGGATCCAGTCCCCAGCATCTCCCCCCTCATCCACTGCTGGGCAAGCCACAGGGACGAGGCCAACGCACATTTCGTGAGCCACCTGCTCTGCTTGCAGAGGTTGCGGCACCTTCGCTGCAGCCCAGCGCGGTCCCCCCCGGGTGCCCGGATCAGGGGGTTTGTTTTCACTTTGCAAAAAAGGAGTGAGGGGCAGGCACTCGAGTTTGCCTGGCAGCAATCGGGGAAGCAGGGGCAAGGGGGAGCGCGGGGAATAGCGTGACAGCTCGGGAGAGAGGGAGGGCACAGGAGGTGCCCAACTTTGAAGGGGAAAAAGCTCCGTGACCGCATCATTTAGAGCCAGAGGGTGCCCGAGGGGGCTGGCTCTGCCCAGCCGGGGGGCTGCCGTGCAACCCCGACCACCCTCGCCGCAGGTGCCAGCACCGCTCAGGCGCGTGCAGCTTGGTGCCCACCCGGGGGGCCAGCCCTGCCGCAGGGGACGGGCACGGCTCTTCGAACCCCGCTCGCTGGGAGCACTTGGCAATTCCCTGCTGCAGAGCAACTCGCCGCCCGCCTGCATGTGTGCGTTCGTGCGCAATGTGCATGAAGTCCGGGTCCTCCACGCACGCACACCGCTTGGCTTTCCCACCCTGCGAGCCGATGCCATCCCATCCCATCCCCTGGAGAAAAAGCTTTTTGCGCTACCTGGGATGAAGAGCAGGGCAGTTGTGGCCGTGAAGACGATCCAGCAGGCAGGATGGTACATCTTGGAGCTGCGGTAGACTAGCGGCTGCTTTGCTTGCTGCTTGCTGCTGCCGCCGCTGCTTTCGCCTGCGTTGAATTCTGAGCAGGTTTAAATCCAATGTTTGCAGAGGGAGGGAGACTGAGTTAGCGAGCTAGAGAGAGAGAGAGAGAGAGAGAGAGACNGCGGTAGACTAGCGGCTGCTTTGCTTGCTGCTTGCTGCTGCCGCCGCTGCTTTCGCCTGCGTTGAATTCTGAGCAGGTTTAAATCCAATGTTTGCAGAGGGAGGGAGACTGAGTTAGCGAGCTAGAGAGAGAGAGAGAGAGAGACGGGAGCAGGCAGTCAGTGTCTCTGATTTTCCCTTGCACACGCACACACACACACGCACACAAAACTAGCAGAAGGAGCACCAGGCTCAGTGCGTGCACCGGGGAAAGCAGACCTCCTACCAGGCACCCATTGGTTCGAGATGCTGACTGACACACGCACACTTGCTCTTCTGCGGGTCTCACTCTGCAACCAGGGAGCTAAATGCGGGCACCGGCCCCCCCGAGCATCCCTCCCAGCACCGCCTGGCAGCGGTACCCGGGACGCAGGGAGCAGCCCGGCACGGGGACAGGCGCTGTCCCACCGGCTGCTCCCGCACCAGCCGCCTGAGAAGGGGCTGGGAAATTTTTTTGCCCCTAGGCTGGAGGCGGCCGGAGGGGCAGCCCCGGGCTCCAGCCCCTTGGCTCGCCCCTGCCCCTTTGCGGGCTCTGCTCCCCTCCCTGGGAAGCCGCCGGCAGCTCTGCCTGCTGCAGAGAGAGGCAAACTGGTGAGCAATCCAAGCTTTTTAGCATGAGTGGGTGTTTTTCGCACAAAATCTCTGAGACCGAGAAGCAATCTTCTCCGCGCATCCCATCCAGAGCCGTATTTTTTCCCCCAGCCGGCTCACGGAGCCCCAAAAGGACGCTGAGCACAGGGTACCTGCTCCTGCAGACCCCCTACCCGATACCGTCCCATTCCCACCGAGGCCAAGGAGGGTTTCCTCAGGCTTTCTAATGCAATCCTCTCCTTCTAGGCTGCCACAGCTCCCCCCGGTCCCTGCTTTCCCCCAAACCCTCCTTGGCACATCCGCACGCCCCTGCCAAGCAGCCCCAGCTCAGGGCATCGGACCCGGCTTTCCGCCTCTCTGCCAGCTGCCCCTGCCGTGTCCCCTTTCCCACAGCCACCCCCAAGAGCAAGGTGTTTGCCAGCTAGGGCTTAAGTTTGCTGCATTGCCAAAAAAAAAAAAAAAA